>CM040122.1:468484068-468849423 GCA_022559845.1 Amorphophallus konjac
TTGAAAATGAACAAGGGTGAAAGCACAGTTGAAAAGAGGATCAGACCAACAGTGAAAGGCCAATGATGAAGTCCGCCAACCTTTTACCCGGCTGAAGCCTTTGTCGGCCAAACCGATACCCGGTGCCGATATTATTCAGACGACAACACTGATAAAGCAGCAGTCACTCGACTGATGGGACCTCCCAGCACACTTTTACTAAGAGCTATGTTACTGTTATATCCAAGAGCCCACAGATGACATGTCAGCATAGGCCAGATGTCGGCTTATTGATAGATGTGATAAAAGATAAGGAGGAAGCCGGTGCCGGCAGATGAAGATTGTAAAGACTTTGCAAAGTCAAAACACAAGAAGAATCGTCTCCACAGACTATACACCCGGCTGAAGTCTTTCCAGACTAAAGCTGATGTCCGAGCTCGTCACCATTCAAGTGACGATATCGATAAGATAATACCCGGTTTTGTCACCATTCAGATGGCAATACTGATGAAACCCCTGTCTACGGACTGATGAAACCCCTGTCTGCAGACTGATGAAAATCTATGAAATAGAAGCTATGTCACCACTAGATGGCCTTCCTCGGTTCTGGAAGATATACTGGAAGAACTAAGAGAGGTCGAAGTGCATATGAAGTTTAAAAGCCCTGAATGGGCCTGCCGAATGAGCTCTAGAGAATGGCGCTGAGAGGCACTTGCTGAAGCCCAAAGGGTGGCGCCGAGAAGTTGAAGGCAGGCGCGCCGGGAAGCCATCCCCTTTGGCGCCGGGAGGCCTCCCCGATTGAAAGAGGCGCGCCGGGAAGCTGCCTTCTTCACGCCGTGATGAAGCCTGCCGAGAGGGGGAAAACGCTTATAAAAACCCCTCCCTTCGAACAAGAAAAGAGGAGGCAGAGGAGAGACACACATGAAAACACAGAATAGAAGAACAAAAAGAGAGAAGAGAAAAAGAAAAGGAGAGCTCCAGGAGGAGAGACTCGAAGAAGCGAAGGAATATCTGAGAAGAGACGAAGGAGCAGAAGCTCAAGGTGGGCAGTCGGGGAGGGAGAGGAGTCAATGCTCCGCCCTCCCCCCCCCCCTTTTTTTTTCATCTTCTCTGTTTCTGTTTTCTTCTTTATGTAACCATGCGAGTCTTATCTCGATTCGTCGGTGATAACCGGGATATCCCGGCCGCCATTCATCTCCCTTTCCTCCATTCCCTCTATGTGGCTGGGGTGAGTCTCGGAATGTGTGATTGTATGAAATGCTCCAGTGGCCCGTTTGGGCGCTAGGCGATTGAAGTATTTGCCCGCTATCTCTCCGTCTGCTGCTATGCTTTTCCTTTATACGTTTTCATTTTAAGTCCAACTGAAGTGCGTCCGACTCCCCGGTGGGTCTTCGGGCTCAATTGTCTGCAGTAGAATAAATGTCGTTCTAAATGAGCCGATGTCCCTCTCCGATTCATCATCGTTTGCATAAAGTTTCCCAGGCTTACCCTAGGGCCAGAGACAGACCATCTCTTGGCTTCTGGGACAGTCTGCTACTGATATTGGCAGTAACTCCGAGGGTTTGCTCGAGATCCTCTTCTCACAGGAGTAAGTAAGCTGCTTCAATAAATTAATACCGATGGTTTCTAATCTAACTCCAGTCCAAACAATTACATCAGGGTCGCCCCTGGGGTCAGAGATGGCCATCTCTTGGCTCCCAGGCGACCAAAGATGCCAGCAAATGAGCCCCTGAGGGTCAATAATAATATGACGATTCAGAACCCCATCCTGCAGTGATTCCTTCGATTCCCCTTTGAACCCAGCCCATCTTTGGCAAATCAAACCCATATCTATGTAATCTCTCGCTTACACTCTAAATCCAGCCTCAATCCGAGCCAGAAATCTCATAAAATCCCCAAACAGAGCATCGTTTGAGCTCTGCAAATCATGAAACCCTGTAGCAATTCCATCCTCTCGGCGTGCAACATTCCCCGTCGAGAACTACGCTGCCGAGAGACCTCCTTCTTCAGCAAACCGACAAAAGTCTCTCCAGGCCACTTCCACGTGAACCCCCAGCTCTCCGCTTCCCGGCACCACCTTCTCGGCGTGGTAATGGGCGCGCCGGGAAGCCCCTGGCCGAGACCTTCCCCTTGCCTTTGGCCTCTCGGCGCCAACCTCCCGGCGCGATGAGGAGCGCGCCGAGAAGCCTCCACGTCGGGAGCCTCCCTCCTGCCTTCTGTTGCATTTGGAGCCACGCCGGGAGCCTCCCTCCTGCCTTCTTTTGCATTTGAAGCCACGCCGGGAGCCTCCCTCCTTCCTTCTCTGGCCAATTTAAACCCATGCCGAGAGCACCCCCTCCTGCCTTCTTTTGCATTTGAAGCCACGCCGGGAGCCTCCCTCCTTCCTTCTCTGGCCAATTTAAACCCATGCCGAGAGCACCCCCTCTGGCCAGTTTAAACCCGTGCCGAGAGCCCCCCTTTGGCCAACCTATAATCCCACGCCGAGAGCCATCTTCTTGCCAATGAAAACCATGCTGAGAGCCTCTCCTTCGTCCACTCCTTTGGCCTCTTCGTCCATTTATTCTCGGGCGTTCGTGAGTCGTCATATGCACCCTAGGGGATAAATTAATTGGGGATTGACCTCCCCTACATTCTGAGGTCCCTAACAGGATTCACATGCCACCCCGTGGGTCTGACGAACCCTGTCTCTACATGAGTTTCGTCAGTCTCCGAGAAGGGGAATAGTGACCGATGCCAGAGACATAGATAGTCTCTTCGAGCCTTAGTGCTCACTCATTTTCCGGCTTTCATCCCGGCACTCTGTGGATGTCAGCCTATACCATTCTCTGGCAAATGTTCGGTCCAGGGGAGGTGCTGCCAAAATTCTCTCATGAAGATGAAGGTCGACATCAGGTTGTCCCCCGGGCTCTGCATGATAATGGTGACAGGGTTTCCCTCGACCCTAGTCTTCCTAAATCCCTCTTCTATCCTAATGCTCCTGTAAAGCCCAAATCTAATCCAGCTCAGATTTGATGAACTGATCCACTTTGACTTCATAGAGCCTATCTGACTTGTCCTGCATCGCCAAGAAACCCAAAGCAGAGCCTCCGGAACCCCTTTTGGGTCCTCACGGCGCCAGAACACCAACACTCTCTCGGCGCCATGGCTCCCGGCGCGGCCCTGGGCGCGCCGGGAACCCTCACGCCGAGAAAAACCCCCCCTGGCCCTCTTGTCAGCGCGCCGAGAGCTCCTCTTCCTCTTCAGCTGTGCCGAGATCCTTTTCCTCCTCCCTTCAACCAGGCCGAGAATACTCCTGGCCATCTCCCCTTCGCGCCGAGAAGCTCTCCAGTTGGCATGTCGGGAACCCCGGCCATTTTGCCTTTGCGCCGGGAACCTATGTACACTTGAACTGCATTGATGAGTAACCCCCTTAGCTCGGGAGGACTCTGCCATTGCATGAGTTCCGCCGGCTTCTATAGGGAATATCAAACATTGCCCCATGGCATATATATATACATATGGGTAGGGAGGTCTGGCCTCTCTCTTTCTCCCGGCTTTCATCCCGGCATTCCGTGGGTGATAGCCTATTTCTCCCTGGGCATAATCCAGATTAAGGAGAAATGCTGTCGAAATACCGATCGATGCTTTAAACCCCATCATGGTCACGGCTCAGTCTACCTGTGACTGAGATCCTCCTTCCCCCCTAAGCCCGGTCTTTGAATCGCTGACCTAACGATATCATCTGTTTCTATGGTTGATGTTGTTATCTTGCCCGCCTTCCTGGCTTCGTTATGAAGTTCCATTTGCGCACATGAATATATGTTTGCCTCTCGAGGCCTCCTACCTTTAGCGTTTAATCAAGGGTTGTCCTTCCTTGGAAGGGCGTAATTAACGTCATAGCCTTTATGGTATGACGGACTTCTGGTCCCGACTCGGACTTCACAATCGACTGACCAAGTCAGATCGAGCGCACAATGAAATCGTCACTTCGGTGACTGGCACGCCAATAAATCAATGAACCAAGAAGATAAAATAAAACATAATGATTAAAATAATAAAGAGAAAAAATGTGTCAAACAAGTCTGGCACGCCCGGTGGGACTGAGTCTCCCTTCATCTTTACGCTAAAGTAGGAGACCCAGCGGGCCCCCCTCAAAATTCTGATTCTATGTACTTTCCTTATTTTCAGGAATCTACAATGACAGCCGGGATCATGTCCGTTTGCTTCGACCAGCAGCCGATTGACATGCATGTGCGAGAAGGCTACCTGGCGGTACCTCTCGCGTTCGGATCGATGCCGCCTGCCGTCGGGCTGCCCAACTGCTTGGGCGTCGTCGTCACTGACCTTCTGCAGGTCGATGACAATGAGCAAGGCACTGCTGCAAGTGCCCCGGTGAAGATCACTGACCAGAAGAATATCTTACCAGAGAAAACGGTCCCCACGGCCGTCGCCTGCTACGTCCATCATGTCCAAAAAAGGGGCATGGTCCCTGCTGCTGCTCAGAAGGGGAGAAGAACCAACCGGAGGAGCCGGTATGATGCTGTTGACCGTCGTCTTTCCAACTCCGGAAAGACCATGATGATTGGAGGTGTCCGGGCAAACATGAATGGTTGCCCAAGGGAGGTCAAGCCGGATGTGATCATCCCGATGGTGCCCACTACCAACAGATTCCAGACTCTGGCCGCCAGGCAGGCCAATTGGGAGGCTGATGAGAGGAAGCCGTTGGCGCCCAAGCCAGCAAAATACAAACAGGTCTGGCGACCGAAGAGGATTCAGAGCTGGGTTCCAGCTCGAGATGAGGAGAAGGCTGCTGAAGATGCTGTTGCCCGCTTCAGGGCAGAAAGCCGAAGAAGAGAGGGAAAAGAGACAAGAAATGCTGTTGCTGCTCGCCCCAAAGCCTGGGGCAGAAGAGATAAGAGAAATGATGAAGAAAGAAATTTGACTGCTGCTCGTCCCATGATGAGGGGCAGAAGGGATGAGAGGAAGGAATACCTTACTGTCACCCGTCCCAGGGCTCGGGGCAGAAGATGGCAAAGAAAGAAATATGATGCTGCTGTCAACTGCTGCCGAAACGGCAATGTGGGAATGAGCGAACCAGTCACAGTCGCCATCCCAAGAAGACCGAGGGCCTGTGCCAGACAGGCCGACTTGTTCAAATATTCCAAAGCCGAGCGTTTGAATGCTCAGGTAACAAGACTGGCCTATCAGCAGAGAAGCCAGGAAAGACTAATGCTCCGGCCTGAGCCACAGAGGCACAATTCTGAAGAGATGAAGCAGATAGCCCAAGACTACTTCCACTACCTGGGGAGCTCTGCCCTCGGTCAACAAAGACTATCCCGTGCCTTGGGCACCAGAGGTGAAGAAAAAGAAGAAACACTTCGAGAAACGATGATCGGAGCCTCTTCCTCCGATTCAAATCACTATGAAGAAGGTCTCAGGGCCGGATATGACAAAGAAGACCTGTACCGGGAAGAAGCCAAAGAAAGAATATCGGTCTTTGACCGGCTCAAATATCCCGACCAGGTGAAAAGAAAGGTCTACAGGCGGAAAGAAAAAATGCAAATCTTCGCCTGCAACATGGCTGGACTTGCCAGGGGGCAAGATATACTACCAACTCGGCCAGATGAACTGCTCAGGTTGGCTACTAGACCTGGTCCTGTCACAAGAAGAGGCCAGGCCGCAAAAGATAAGATGAAGAAATATGATGAAGCCCGCAAGATCACCACCATGACAGTCAATGTGGTGACGACAGAGGATGAGGACAATCCCCTTATTGATGATGCTGAAGGGACTTCTGAAGATATGCAAATCCCATCAGCCTTGGATCCTATGGTCCAGATGATGTTCAGAAGATACCAGCAGGAGATCAGTGCTCTCCGAAGGCAGCTCAATGAGAGACATGAAGCTACATCAGTCTCAAAGCAAGCTGAACCTGCGGGGCAGACATCCAGCTCAGCAGAGACGGCTATCCCAGCTAACCCTCTCCTAGCTGATAAGGGCAAGACACCGAGCCAACCTATTCCACAGCAAACAGCAGCTCAGCCCTCTGTGTCTCAGACACAGCCTACCGCACCCATCTTGCGCGCCACTGTGATGACAACTCCTCACAGCCAGCAACAAGCTCACTTCTTTCCAGAAGACATAGATCCAGCTGTAGCCCACAAGCAGATGATTGAAAGAATTGTGGAAATGAAGCTGTCAGAAAAGACTGGTGGTGATGCTGGTACCTATGATGTGTACAAGGTACCGTATCCTCCCCAGTATGCTGCCAAGAGACTACCCCCAGGCGTCAGTAAGCCGCCGAAGTTCGAGAAATTTAATGGCCAAGGCTCCCCTAGGGAGCATATAGCCTACTACACTACAATCATGGGCGACCTAGCAGTCGATGAAGCTTATCTGCTCAAGTTCTTTGGCTCGTCCCTCACTGGGTTGGCCTTTGAATGGTACTCAAGCCTGCCAGCTGGGTCAGTGGTTGATTGGCCTGATATGCAGAGAAAATTCCGCGACAGATTTCATGTCACGGAAAGGGAAATCACGATAGCAGAGCTATATGCAACCAGGCAGAAGCAAGATGAAACTGCACTGGACTACATCAAAAGGTGGAGGAACTTAGCCATGAGATGCCGAAGACCTCCTCATCAAGAAGATGCGGTGCAGATATGCAAGCAGAGCCTCAGGAGGGAGGTGCTAGAAAAAATGATCGGTGCAGATGTCAGAACATTTGACCGACTGAACAATATAGTGGCAGAAGTCGAGACGTTCTTGTCCAAACGTCCGACCGCCAATGTCCCCACCATGCCGAAGGGAAAATCCAATGAGCGACGGCCATCACACTCTGAGGCCAACACCGTCGATTTCAGAACCTTCGAGCAACAGAAGGGGAAGAAAGGGGCAGATGAAGCTCCCCCGCTGGCAGATACAGCAGAAAGAAAAGATAAAGTCTCTCTGAGAGACAAGATGAGAAAAGCATATTCCTTCCCAAAAGATAAGACGGCCGCACTGTTCAACTGGGCATACAAGTTCAATAAGGTAACATTGCCTGAACCCAAAAGACCAGCAGATGCAGCAAAGAAAGATGATCCGATGTTCTGTCCATTTCACCGTGCGCTGGGGCACGCAATTGAAGATTGTTATGTCTTCAAAGATATCATGGAAGGATGGTCAAGAAAGGTGAGCTGCAGCTGGGAGATTACCAGGTAAAGCCGCCCCATCCACATGAGCCTCCACCCTGGAGAATGGCTGCCAATATGATCTCAGTCTACCAACAGCTGCCCAAGGAAGCCGTTGAAGAATGCACCAGGCATACCTATGAAGCTTGCTTCCTCACCCCACAGAAAGATCAGGAAGGATGGCAGATGATACCCATAAAAAGCAGAAAGAAGACTCCTGTAGCCAGTACCAGCGGAGCAGTTATCCGGGGTGTTACCCCAAGGCCCGAGCCGCCTCCGATAAAGCCAATATGGCATACAACTGAGACTGGACCAGTCATCCGGATCCCTACTCACAACCGGAGGAAACAAACTCCCCTCCCTACACATAAAGAAGTAAGCCCTGCAGCCAGGCGCCTGCAGCAATATATTAATGAGCTTGATGAGTACGAGCAGAAGAAGCCCAAGCATCTGCTGATGAAAGACTGTATACTCTGGGAACAGCTCGAAGAATTGAAAATCAAAGAGCAGCCAGAGGCAGAACAAGAAAAGCTGAGAATGAACCCTTCTGGGGGCAGGAGCTAGCAAAGCCAAATTCCCAGAAGAAGAGGAGACGACCCAAGTCCAAGAAGGGAAAGAAGGTCACGACAGTACAATGTAACACTCTGTCGGTACTCTTTTCCTTGCCCGGGGAGGATGATGAGCCAGAAGCATCCGACGCCCCGCTAGAAGCTAACCATGCCGAAGCCTCTACCTCGGCCCATGCAACACGTTCTGGGAGAAGATGGGGGCGCCCACCACCAGCCAACCATAATATTATGTTCAGAGGGGAGCAACCCTATCAAATCCCTGAACCAGAGATACGAGGTGCCCAGGTTCCTCCCCCTGCCAGTCTGTACCAAGACAAAAAGAAGGCAGATGAAGCCCCTTCATTCCTGGAGTTCCTGTCCAGCTTAGAAGACGAGCAACCGGCTCATACTGCTCCAGCTAAAAGCAATAAATGCCAGCAGACAGCAGCTAGAAAGCAGAAACAGCATGAAGAAAATGAAGAAAGTAACCCTCTAGCAAAACCGGGGGCAGTCGCTACAGAAGAAGCCTTCCGGGAGACCGATGAAGCAAATGAAACTGGGACTGGGCAGCAAAGGCCACAGGCACCACATGAACCTCCAAGACCCCGATGGGCAGAGGAGATGAGACTGTCTAATGTCCGGGTGGGCAGTCGAGTCATGAAAATGCTGAAGAAGCTCCCTACCAGATTCTCCATCTGGGAAATTCTCTCTCTGAGCGAAGAAGCTCGCCAAGCAATCGTGGATGCCCTGCAGTCTCCGGCACAATGTGAAGCACTCCTGGCAGAAGTGAATGCTGGGCCATCGGTCACCTTCACGGAAGATGATATGCTAATCCCAAATACCGGTCACAACAGACCGCTGTATATGAGGGGCTCCCTGAACTGTCAGTCGCTGAGCAGGATACTGATAGATCCCGGGGCTGCTGTAAATATCCTTCCCTATCGCATCTATCAGAAATACTACTTTGACCTGCAGCTTACCAAGGTCAGAGATATGAAGATTGCAGGGTTCAATCAGAAATGTGAAACACCTCTGGGGGTGGCTGATTTTAACCTCACACTGGGCGACCTCACTACCGTGGTACGATTCTATGTAATCGACTCCAACACCACGTATAAGGCCCTGCTGGGAAGACCGTGGCTGCACGAATATCAGATAGTGCCATCCACACTACACCAATGCATAAAATACTGCCATGAAGGAAAAGAAGAAAGGGTGTTTGCAGACCTACATCCCTTCGAAGTGTTCGAGTGCCATATGCTCGATGCATCCTACTACACTGAGGTGTCACAAAAGGATAAAGGAAAAGAAGCTGTGGTCAGCCAGGAAAAGCCGGCGACGAAGACAAGAAACTGGTCTCCGCCGCCGCCAAAAGGCTACATTAAAAAGCATGGAGTATCTCACATCTCTTATGCTGGTGATTTTGCTCGGATCACTCCTCCTGGCATACACCCAGATGATACTGAAGAAAAAATGAAAGAAAAATACACACAGGTGGAAGTTCCTCAGGGTCTAGTCAAGCCCATAGCCAGCATAGAATACCAGACGGTGCTGCCACTGAAGACTATGGAAATCCCTCGCTTCTGCGAGCCTCCTATCATATTCTACACCGGGGAGGCAGTCGAAGAAGATGATCAAGATTGCATGGTCCCTGAAGAAACCGCAAACCGGATGGTGCCAATTACAGGCCTGGAGTACACTACCCAACGGGTTTCGCAGATGTTCTCCAAGATGCAAATGCCATCGATACAGTCTGCAGCCCAGAAGAAAGCATTCAAGGAGCTATGGGATCCACCTCGAGATAATAAAGAACTGAGGAAGATCACACAGCACCCGGGACTGGGTTATACCCTGCAAGAATACTATGAAGCTGAGGTAGATGTCATCTCTGCCTTCTACCAGCATGAAGATTCCCCCGGGATGGACTATGACCAATACCCTTCGGAAGATGAAGAAATCATTTATCAGTCCGTAGTGGACAATGAAGTCCCAGACAATCAGCCGGGGACGGGGACACCTGACGAGACAAAGAGAGATTGGTACTGGGAGGATCTATCTTGCAAGGAGGATCTGTTCCAGGATGAAGCGAAATTTGATACGGGAACCCCCGATGAAGATCAAGTAGCCAGGGAGCTGCAGGAGTGCCTGGAGTTTGGGCGCATTCTAGAAGAATTCCGAGCTCTACATAATGATTACCTCTCAGGGTAGCCCACATCAGAAGAGCCTCTAAGCACGGAAGACTCCACTTCGAAGTTTTCCGCTGAGCCAGTCACGTCCTCGGGGCATACTGAACAGAATCCGACCATATTGGCCTTATACGATTCACCAGCATCTGCCGATGATCGGTATGATGAAACAGAAAATCATGAGAATGAAGAAGATTATATCCCGGGAGGCTTTATTGATTTGCAAGAAGCCCCACCCGAAGTTGAAGACGGAGGCCAAGCCACCGTCGATGAGCTGATAGAAGTAAATCTGGGGTCAGCAGATGAGCCAAGGCCGACATTCCTCAGTGCACTGCTGGAGCCAGCTGTCAAAGAACAGTATATTCAGTTTTTAAAGAATTCCGAGACTGCTTCGCATGGACATGTGATGAAATGCCAGGACTGAGTTCCGATGTGGCACAGCACCGATTGGCGATAAACCCAGAGGCAAGCCCTGTGAAGCAGCCTTCCAGGAGAATGCGCCCCGAACTGATAAATCAGATTAACAAAGAGGTTGATAAGCTGATTGATGTGGGCTTTGTTGAAGAGAACCAGTATACTACATGGCTGGCCAATATAGTGCCCGTGAAGAAGAAAAATGGGCAGATCAGAATATGTGTAGATTTCAGGGACCTGAATAAGGCTTGCCCGAAAGATGATTTCCCAGTGCCGATCACTGAAGTCATGATCGATGCAACCACTGGCCATGAAGCCCTGTCATTCATGGATGGGTCATCCGGATACAACCAGATCTGGATTGCTGAAGAAGACAGAGTGCACACTGCATTCCGTACCCCGAAGGGGATATTTCATTATAAAAGAATGCCGTTCGGCCTTAAGAATGCCGGCGCTACCTATCAAAGAGCTATGACAAAGATCTTTGATGATTTGCTCTTCAAGAAAGTAGAGTGCTACATTGATGACCTGGTGGTGAAAACCAGCAGAAGAGAAGATCATCTGCAAGACCTGAGGATAGTGTTCCAGAGGCTGCGCAAATATGAACTCAAGATGAATCCTATGAAATGCGCCTTCGGCGTGTCCAGTGGAAAATTCCTTGGGTTCATTGTCCGTCATAGGGGCATTGAGATCGACCCATCCAAGATTAAAGCTATCCAGGAGCTCCCTCCACCAAGGAATCTCCACGAGCTGAGATCTCTACAAGGGCGTTTGGCCTATATCCGACGATTCATATCAAATCTGTCGGGGAGATGCCACCCTTTTCACAAGCTCATGATGAAAGATGTACCGTTCCTCTGGGACGATGGCTGTCAGGAAGCCTTTGAGAAGCTGAAAGAATATCTCAAGACCCCTCCAGTGCTGGGGGCACCTATTAAGGGCAGACCCCTGATACTGTACATTGCAGCCACACACTGTTCCCTGGGGGCAATGCTAGCACAGATAAATGAAGAAGGCAAAGAGCAGGCTCTATACTATCTGAGTCGGAGGCTGATTAGAACTGAAGAAAGCTACACCTATATAGAAAAGACATGCTTGGCACTAGTCTTTGCCGTTAAAAAGCTCCGGCACTATATGCTGTCACATGAAATCAGATTGATATCTGCAGCAGATCCACTCAAATACATACTGACTCAGCCAGTACTGAAAGGCCGGTTGGGCAAATGGGCAGTAATTCTGATGGAATTCGATATCACATATATACCCCAGAGGGCAATAAAAGGACAGGCCGTGGCCGATTTCTTCGCGGAGCATCCTGTGCCAGAGAATGATATGTTGGGGACTGAGTTACCTGATGATGAGACACTAGAAGCCTGCCAGGCTCAGTCAACTATGTGGCAGCTATTCTTTGATGGAGCATCTAGAACAGAGACGGACTCCGATGGAAAGACCATAATACGGCCCGGAGCCGGTATTGTGCTAAGATCACCAGAAGGGGAGGTTGTGCATACTTCCTGTTCTATAAACAAGCCCTGCACCAATAATGAAGCCGAATATGAAGCTCTGATAATCAGGCTATGTATAAGCCTCAACATGGGTATCCAGATGCTTCAGGTATTCGGGGATTCAATGTTGATAATAAAGTAAATCCAAGGGGAGTTCGAAGTGCGAAAGCCGGAGTTGAACCCCTACCACCAAAAAGCTGTGCGCCTCATGGCGAAATTCTATCATATTGAGCTCAAGCATGTGGGCCGTGGACATAATGCCCAAGCTGATGCACTGGCAAAGCTAGCCAGCTCAATAGTAGTCCCACCAGATGAGACACTGAACATTGTTGTTATAAACCGGCGGCAAGTCCCCAGCATGCTAGAAGACTGCCCCGAAGAAAATGAAGTCGCCACGATCAGTACAGAACATGCATCTGATTGGAGACAACACCTGCTACAATGGTTTTTACACCAACAGCTGCCGCAGAAAAGAGAAGAAAAGATGAAACTTCTAAGGATCAAAGATTCTTATGAATTCAGAAATGGAACTCTGTTCCGAATAATGGCAGATGCACGCAAGAAGATTTTGCTCCGCTGCCTGTCTACTGAGGAAGCTTGGCAAGCAATGAAAGAAATACATGCTGGGACGGCAGGTGCTCATCAAGCTGGCCCTAAGATGAAGATAGAAATCAAGAAGCTGGGCTACTATTGGCCCACTATGTTTGAAGACTGTGGCAAGTTTGCAAAGTCATGCCAGAAATGTCAGGAGCATGCTGTTGTGCCTAGAAGGCCGCCTGCCGTTCTGCACCCTACAGTCCCTAGCTGGCCGTTTGCACAATGGGGAACTGATGTAGTCGGCCCACTACCGACCTCATCAGCCGGACATAAGTACATACTGGCAATAACAGATTACTTCTCCCGATGGGCGGAAGCTATAGCATTACGAGAAGTGATTGGTGAACTAGTCGCCAGATTCATCAAACAGAACATTATCTTCCGGTTTGGGATCCCCAGCCGGATAATATCTGATAATGGTCATTTCAGAAATCAAAAGATCTATCGGCTCGCCGAAAAGTATAAGATCGAATGGAGGACTTCCACTCCTTACAATCCACGGGCAAACGGATTGGCAGAAGCTTTTAACAAGACTCTCTGCACCTTGCTGGCCAAGGTCGTCAGTTCTAATAAGAAGGACTGGGAGGAGAAAATGTATGAAGCCCCTATGGGCATACCGCACTATCTTCAAGACACCTACAGGGTGCTCACCATACTCGCTGGTATACGGCTCAGAGGCAGTAGTTCCACTAGAGCTGGAAGTCCCGTCACTCAGAGTGGCTGTCCAATATGACCTGGCCCATGGCGAACAAACCAATGCAGAAAGAAGATTACAAGAATTGGCTGAATTGGAAGGGAAGCGCCTCCAAGCTCAGAAGAATATCCAGATGTATCAGGCCCGCATGGCCACTGCATTCAACAAACTCGTAAAAGGACGATAATTTAAGAAAGGTGACCTTGTCATGGTCAAGAAAAGAGAAGTCATGGCGTCCAACCCAAAAGGAAAGCTAAATCCTAATTGGGAGGGTCCTTATGTGATACATAGGGTCTACGAAGGAGGGGCCTACATGGTTGTTAACCATCGAGGAGAAATCCAATTCTCACCACTCAACGGTAGACACCTAAAGTTGTATCATGCTGCCCAACCAATATTCCCCGAGTAATCGGACCAAAAGCTACCTCTTCCTTGGTCTAGCGGCACTCCGTCCTAACCAAGTTACCCTTTTCCTTGGTCTAGCGGCACCCCATCCTAACCGAGCTACCCTTTTCCTTGGTCTAGCGGCACTCCGTCCTAACCGAGCTACCCTTCTCCTTGGTCTAGTGGCACTCCGCCCTAACCAAGCTACCTCCTCCTTGGTCTAATAGCACTCCGCCCTAACCAAGCTACCCTTTTCTTGGGTTAGCGGCACTCCGCCCTAATCGAGTTACCCTTCTTTCTTGGTCTAGTGGCATTCCGCCCTAGCCAAACTACCTCCTTCTTGGTCTAGCGGCACTCCGCCCTAACCAAGCTACCCTTTTCTTGGGTTAGCGGCACTCCGCCCTAACCGAGTTACCCTTCTTTCTTGGTCTAGTGGCATTCCGCCCTAGCCAAACTACCTCCTTCTTGATCTAGCGGCACTCCGCCCTAACCAAGCTACCTCTTTCTTGGTCTAGCGGCACTCCGCCCTAGCCGAGCTACCTCATGTCTTGGTTTAGCGGCACTCCGCCCTAGCCGAGCTACCCATTCCTCGGTTAGCGGCACTCCGCCCTAATCAGGCCACTTCATCTTGGTCAATGGCACTCCGCCCTGATCAAGCTACCCTCTCCCTGGTTCAGTGGCATCTCGCCCTGCCCAAGCTGCCCTCTCTCTCAGCTCGCATACCAAATAAAAAAAAGAAGAAAAGAAAAGAAAAATGGGGTTAAAAATAGTGATACCCCGCCAGTCTTGTTCAGATATTCTGAACAAGGGCAAAAAATGGCCAAAAACCCGGCTGTGGTGAAAACCCGAAAGGGCACTGCAGGCAAAATCGGGTACCCCGCCACGTGAAAACCCGAAAGGGCGCGTGGGCAAAAGCAAGAGGGGGCTGGCTCCGGTGAAAACCCGAAAGGGCACTTGGGTCAGTAATGTGGTAATCCCAAAGAAAGCCTCACCTCCCGCCATAAAACTCCTCGTCAATCGACCGGCGCCTTGCCCGATCGACGATTAGACCCACTCAGTATAGGCCCTACGTCTATCCTGATAAAAGCCCTCATACCTTGTCCCAGGTCCCACCGTGATAAAACCTGCTGCTGATCAATGGGCACACTCACCCGATCAGTAATGAAACCTGTCCGGTTTAGACCTTACGTCTATGTCGATAAAACCTATGAAATCATTGCATTGGTATAAACCCAATACCGATGATGAAACTTGTTGCTGATCAATGGGCACACTCACCCGATCAGCAATGAAACCTGTCCGGTTTAGACCTTACGTTTATGCCGATAAAACCTATGAAATCCTTGCACCGATATAAACCCAATATCGATGATGAAACCAACTGTTGATCGATTGGCACACTGCCTAATCAACGATGAAACCTATCCAGGCCAGACCTTACGTCTATGCCGATAAAACCTATGAAATCCTTGCATTGGTATAAACCCAATACCGATGATGAAACCTACTGCTGATCAATGGGCACACTCACCCGATCAGCAATGAAACCTGTCCGGTTTAGACCTTACGTCTATGCCGATAAAACCTATGAAATCCTTGCACCGATATAAACCCAATATCGATGATGAAACCTGCTGCTGATCAATGGGCACACTCACCCGATCAGCAATGAAACCTGTCCGGTTTAGACCTTACGTCTATGCCGATAAAACCTATGAAATCCTTGCACCGATATAAACCCAATATCGATGATGAAACCAACTGTTGGTCGATCGGCACACTGCCCAATCGACGATGAAACCTATCCAGGCCAGACCTTTCGTCTATCCTGATGAAACCTATGAAATCCTTGCATTGGTATAAACCCAATACCGATGATGAAACCTGCTGTTGATCGATTGGTACACTGCCCGATCAATGATGAAACCCATCCGGTTTAGACCTTACGTCTATGCCGATAAAACCTATGAAATTCTTACATTGGTATAAACCCCATACCGTGATGAAACCTGCTGCTGATCAATGGGCTCACTCACCCGATCAGCAATGAAACCTGTCCGGTTTAGACCTTACGTCTATGCCGATAAAACCTATGAAATCCTTGCATTGGTATAAACCCAATACCGATGATGAAACCTGCTGTTGATCGATTGGTACACTGCCCGGTCAATGATGAAACCCATCCAGTTTAGACCTTACGTCTATCCTGATGAAGCCTATGAAATCCTTGCATCGGTATAAACCCAATACCGATGATAAGAGCAGTCACTAATGGAGCAGCACATCGCCTGATCCGTACTGAAGTCCCAATTCAAGAAATATATATACATATATATAAATAAAAAAATGGGGTTAAAAATGATACCCCGCCAGGCTTGTCCGGATATCCCGGACAAGGGCAAAAATGGCCAAAACCCAGCTGTGGTAAAAACCCGAAAGGGCACTGCAGGTAAAATCGGGTACCCCGCCACGTGAAAACCCGAAAGGGCGCGTGGGCAAAAGCAAGAGGGGGCTGGCTCCGGTGAAAACCCGAAAGGGCACTTGGGTCAGTAATGTGGTAATTCAAAAGTTCCATGCCAACAGGCACGCTACCTTTACCTCCCTTTTACTGATGAAACCTCCCGTCGGTCAGTCGGCTTCATTCCCCACCGATGATAAAACCCTTCCGGGATAGACCTTACGGTTACCCTGATAAAATTCACATACCCTCTTTCAAACGTCCCACCGACAACGAAACCCATCACCATTCTGATGAAGCCTGTCCAGCTCAGACCTCACGTCTGTCCTGATGAAGCCTACGCATTTCTTGGCAAGCCTCACCTACGATAAAACCTGTTGGAATAGACCTTACGTCTATCCTGACGAGACCTACGCCTCTACCGACGTCCCACTGTTGATCGACCGGCACCTTGCCCGATCAATGATGAAACCCTAGCCGGTTTAGACCTTTCGTCTATTCTGATGAAACTTATAAACCCCTTTGCATCGATATAAACCCAATATTGATGATGAAACCAACTGTTGATCGATTGGCACCTTGCCCGATCAATGATGAAACCCTATCCAGTTTAGACCTTACGTCTATTCTGATAAAACATATGAAATCTCCCTTGCATCGATATAAGCTCAATATCGATGATGAAGTCAACCGTTGGCTGATCGGTACATCGCCCGGCCAATGATACAATCTGTCCAGTTCGGACTTTATGGCCGTTCTGATGAAAATCCCATACCCTTTTTCAATGTCCCACCTGCTATAACCTCTACCCGGTCTAGACCTTTCGTCTATTCCGATGAAGCCTCTTCTTTCGCATTTCTGCAAATTGTCTCCCTCGCAGCACATATTGCCAAGAGGGACGATTACTGCTACCAACAGAATCCGATTTAAGCACCTCCCCGGATGTCGTCACGCGGTGGAGCGAGTTCCCCATCCTTTCTCTGAGGGGGTGGACGCTCTCCTGCCAAGTACGGGCCATTCGCATGAGGAATTGCTAAAACCGCTACCCCACTTCTCAAAGTGATAAAACCACATGCAGAAGAAGATGGATACGCGTGAAGCCAAAGATTTCTTTTCATTAATAAGTGAGTACATAAAGGGCCCCGAGGGGACGTTGTATCGCAAAAGAGTACAAAAGAAAAAGAAAGAGAAGATGGTTCATGGCTGCCTGAAGATATCCTCGAAAGCCAGAAGACCCACATAAGGGGCGGCTCCCAGTTCATGAAGACGAGCCTCCTCCTCCTGCAGTCGAACGGACTCGTCTTGAAAGGACGCCACCTGCCCCTCTAATAGAGCTGCTTCTTCCTCGAGCTGCGGTCGAGAAGTTGTTAGCTGCGGCAGCTCAGCTCGGAGATCGGACAGTTCAGCTTCCAGGGTAGTTATCCGGTCGCGCACAAACTGCTCCCGCTCCGCCAAAGACTGCATTTGGCACTGTCGCTCCTGAAGAATAGAGTCCGTCTTCGCCAGCTCGGATTTGCATTCCATTCTTTGCAACTTCAAAGCCGCCAGTTTGTCAGACATGATATGTGTCAAGAAATCCCGGCGATGAACAAATTTTAACAATAAAAGAACCCGCTGGGCCCATATTTCTGTGGGACATCCCATCGCCTGCAAGCCGGCGGTGAAGCGCTCAGCTATCTCCTTCAACTGTGGATAGGTTAGTCCGGGCTGGGACTCCACTAGCTGGCGCAGCATGCCCAGATGTTTCCAGACAAAACTCTCAGGTGAAGTAAAGCCAGGCAAAGGAAGAGGAGCTACTTCGAAGGTCACTTCGCTATCAATATCTGCCCACAGTGCGACATCCGGCTGAGAGGATGAAGACGGCAAATCTGCTGGAAGAACTGGCCGGTCCCTCTCCGTGCCCTCTGGCTGAACTAAAGATTCCCCCTCCACCGCTGTCTCGGGTGCTATGGCTTGAACATTCGCGGAGGGAGGACCAATGAATGATGGAGCTATCTCTTCATGAGTCTCCTGAATAAAGGCTTCGTCTCCAGCTACTCTTCCTGATAATGGGGGCGAAGGGTCCCTAGTCTGTAAAGACTGTGGCAGGGACTGCTGACTCAGGCGCGATTGACATTATGGCAGCCGGTATAAAAGCGGAGCTTCTGGCTGGGTCTATTTCGGCTCTGAACTCTGAGGCCTTAACAAGGAGGGAAATCTCTCCTGATGATCCTAAGTCCAACGATGCTAAATCTGTCGAAGACTGTATCCGCGCTGGCACAGGGCGAATGATCTCAGGAATTCCCGTGCAAGTTAAAGGCTGAAAAGGGACAATAGCCCAGTTTATAGAAGAAATGTCCGTGATAGCCGCAGTTATGTCTGAGCTAGCAATGGCAATGCCCTGAGACCAAAACAAAGCAACTTCAGCGCTAGAAAAAAAAAGGAAGAAAGAGGGGGGGGGGCAGATGAAGCAACAAACATGAAAAGGAACCCACCCCTGAAGCAGGGTCCACATCCTCGAAGTGGGGTGAAAGAGAAGGAAGCTCCGTAGTCGGAATGACAAATGGTGGAGTTATGTCAATCTCGGTATCGAGCCCGGCAAACTCCTCTTGCAACTCCTCCTCAGGAGATAGCACCACCAGCTTAGCAGGCTGAAAAGACAGAGCACCTTTTGCAAATACAAGTGGGGCCTCTGATTCAGAAGCATCCCCCTCACTGTCCCTGAAGGTCGCTTCCTCCTCATCAGAGGCGGTCTTAGAACTGCCTGAGGATATTTCCACACTAGCTATACGCTGTGGGGCCACCTCTAAAACATGTCGAGATGCAGACCGAGTGATTATGCGCCTGGCCGGAACAGTACGCTGCTTCGACTGAGCCTTGTAACCCTCCTGTGGTTGAAGCAATTCTTCTGTCACCATAGCCTCAGTCTGCTCCTCGCCTGCCACTGATGCAAAAAGAGACCTCTGAGAAATGTAGCAAAGAAAACAAATACAGGTATGAAACAGATGAGAAGATACACTTACCCCCCGCCTCACTAGCCGGCGTAGGAGAAGGCAATCTGGTCTCCACCACAGAAGGTGCTATGACTGTCTCTTGGGCTGTGCAAAAGAATGGGTCAGATTCAAGGACTTCTTTGAGATCCTGCAGAAGACAGTGAAGAATGCAAATGCAAGCTTTTGATGTTACCCTGAACCGGTGTCTGAGCAGCCTCCCTTTGCAGCTCAAACTCATCGAATGATGGAATGGCGGGGAGAGGGGTCCCAGTGTCCATCGCCACCGAAGTCGACTGCTGAATATGGGCCTTTTTGGCCTTCCTGGCCTTCCCAACTGCAGTCTTGACTGCGGAAGCCTTCCTCTTCTTACCAGGAGGCAGGGGAGTAGTGGTCGGTGCTGCAGCAGGGACTTCAAAATAAGTAGGCTTCTCGGCCTGCGCAATAATCTTTCTATAGAGCCCCTGCCGCTTTATATCAGGCCGGTCTGTTGAAAGTGGCAGAAGGGTGATGGGATCAGTGGGTACGAAATTCAGATGCTAAGCAGAAAACACTGCAATCAGAAAAGAAGAAATCTTACCTGCCGGGCCGTCATAGAATACAGAAAGTGGCCAGTACAGATAAGCTACCTCCTTGGAGCGGGAAGCAGCCTCCTTGATGAGCCAGCACACATCACCAAATATCTGGCACTTCTCTACTAAAGCAGCCAGATCATTATGGCCGCGAAAGTCAAGGCATCGAAATAAGTCAAGATGGTCCATGCCCCAACCATCGACATAATGAAATGATATAAACAGTGGCTTGTTCAATATGCCAGCTATCGGGCTTTCTGCAGATAATCCATGCAAATTTAGCAGAATGAACAGCCAGGACGTTTGCCTGTAGTACGTCTGAGTTCTATCTTCTCGACGTACAAACGTCCTATATGGATGAAATTTATCAATTGGACCCCTCCAAGAAGCTACTGTCGGGAGCGGCTCTTCGACAGGAAATGGGTATTGCTGCACCTCCAAGCGAGCGCCCCCTACATGGCTCAGATGTTCCAAACTCTGCATAAAAGTGTCCTCGTTGATAGCAGCGAAGACAGGAGCAAGCGGCTCGGAACTCTTTTCCTTCAAGGCCCGCCGCTGATTCAGATAATTCTCCGCCTCCCTCAGGTGTTGTGAGTAAAGTTTTTTCAAGTGGGCCTCAGAAATATCAAACACTGGCCCAGGCTGCTGTTTCAGGAAGGAGCGCTCTGCCACATCCCAGAAGGCACCCCTACCGTCCCTATAAAAGTCGGTCCGGATATTCCACCATTTGATATATTCTGGTGTTACCCGGGGAACACGGTTAGAAACAGTGGGCACCCTGAAAACTACATCATCCTGGCGATGATAGAAATCCCACCACAACCGGCCCTCGCCAACAATGATGGACCCGTGCTTGGCCCGGCTATCCAGGGGAAACTGGGCAACTGAGGTAGGAATATGCTGGTCGTAGCCGAAGTTTCGCCCAAATCGGAACGGATAGTATGGCTCCAACAGAAGCAGGCCACCCTTCCTGTAGACCAAAACACTGGGCCGAATTGCCATGGCCCATCTCACCAGCTCCGGTTCCAGGATTGGCCGGGCAGTGTTGACTCCTGAGACAGGATGGATATATGTCTCTGTCTCTTCCAGCTTGCACTCTCTCTGAGGATCAATCAAAGGAGCTGAACCTGCCGCCAAGCTCCAGAAATGTATGCTGCCAGGGGCGTCCACTGGTACTTTTATCAGTCGGCCCCTTATTTTAAACAGCTGATCATAAAAGGGACCAGGCTCAGCGCTGGCAAATTCAACCATCCTGGGTAACACTGTATCCGCCTGCAAGGTTCTCGGAGCCAATTCAGGGAATATACTGCAGACCCAGGCGTTGAAGAAATGAAAAGGACCCACGGTCCTCAAAGAACGGGGAGTCCGATGCTTGTACAGGTCCCCCAAAGATTTATATATCAAACACAGGGCCACTGGGCAGAGCGACAGCTTCATCCCCCATGCCATCTGACAAGCTGGATATATGGCCTCTGGCCGAATAACTGTCTCGTCCCCTTGTGGGAGAGCGAAAGTGCACAGCCAAAATGTGAAATAAGCCGCACAGTGTGTGATGGGGTCTACGCCTGCTGGGTTGGGACCACCGCTGCCTGCACGGCGCAATGAGGATGGCAGCGCCGACTTATAGCGAGGGGCCCTTATCTGCTTGCTAGCAGCCGGACCCATGGAAGGAAAGTCTGCATACTTCAGGGGACCGTCAAAGAAATACTGGATCCACTGCCCTATCCGGACCCTCAGTTTGCTGCCCTTCTCTCGGGGTTGATAGCCTTTAGAGGACCCTCTGCTATACGCCAGACAGATGGAGCGGTATACCTTCATCAGATATCGATATGAGAAGCCAATGGAATACTTGCCCTCGCCATCAGAGCTATCCTTCTCGGAATCTGACAAGCAAACTTCCTCATACGGCTCGCCATCAATGGGCAGGCCGGAGAGCTGTGATAAACTCCAGAGGTCCAGGGATGTCTCCCCCTCTGCTGTATAGAAAGTGTTGAATAAAGGGCAGAACACTTCAAACATTCCACAGCACAACCCTCGGGATATGGGATACCGGAATCTAGAAGCGAAGACGCTGTGATACACCCCGGCTCTGATCAGCAGAGGGGCATATTCCTTCAGAACAAACTCGGTAAACTCCACTGATCCTACTCGGAATAAGTGCGCGTCAGTGATTTTGGTATCCCCGAACCAACCAGCGGCCAGATGGTACTTGAACTGAACGGCCAAACAATTCAGCACGAAGGGCTCTTCGCGATATCCCCACTTTAATGGTGCCAACAACATACCATAGCCGGGCTTCTCCCTATGAACTCGGCCGCTAGCATTATCCCACCGGGCAGGTGTGAATTCCGGGGCCCGGACCAGCATCTTCTTCTCTGGTTCCAGCTCCGATATGCCAAGGACTGCATCCCAGTCGCGCTTTTCCCCAGGAAGATAGATGGCCTTGCTGCGATACACTGAGTCCTTCAGGCTATCTCGCTCAGCAAGGATGGCAGCTTCAACTACGCGAGCTATCCGGTAATCTCGCATGCCGCCCACTGTGAAAGTCCGGATGAACGGCATCAAATGTCGGTCCTTCGGGAGGTCTGGCCGATAGCTACCATCCCGCCTGAAGCATGTCTCGGTCGCCGTGGAGTATACCCGGGCTGTTGACACGGTGTCAGTTTCAGAGTCAGATGATTCGTCAACTGAAGCAATCCTATCATATCCGAAATCCAGGCTGTGCACATTCAGCCAATTTACTGTGGCCCGAGATATGTCTGGCTGGGCCGATGAGCTAGCACCAACAGCTCCGAAAGATGCAACATCAAAACTGGAAGCCATTGCAGTGCCTGCAGTCGGAGAAAAAGTGTGAATTAAAAGCCAGTCTTATAAAGATTGTAACATGAGACTCTATGAAAATTTCGGCAGCATCTCCCCTTATTCAGGGTCTGCCCAAGAGGAATAGGGAGTCACCAACCAAGAGGGGGTGATCCCGAAATAAAAAGGGATTAAATCCCAGAGTAACGTCCTACCCGGGCGAAATCCAACCAAACGGGAAGAAAAACGAGAGCGGCCGAGAGGAGAAGAAGCTCCCGCCGATGAAAGAAAAAAGAGGAAAGAGAAAGAAGATGAAGAAATGAGAAGAAAACCCTCTCGGGGGGATTAAATAAGAGAAAGGGGGGAGGGGCTTCTCGGCGCGAAATAATGCGCGCCGAGAGCCCCCCATGCCGAGAGCCCCAGGCGGCCAAAAGGCGCGCCGAGACCTTCCCCCATGCCGAAAGCCCCAGGCGGCCAAAAGGCGCGCCGAGAGCCTACCCACGCCGAGAACCCAGCCGAGAGCCCCCTTCGGCCGAGGGAGCGCCGAGAGCCTTCCTTCGGCCGCGCCGAGAGGCCCCTCACGCCGAGAAGCCTTGCGCCGAGAGGGTCATGCCGAGAAGCCTATGACCCTGTGCCGAGAAGCTCCGAACTGCTAAAAATAAAGAAAATATGAAGAATGAAAATATGAAAAAGGAAGATAAGTGTGCAAAATATTGTTGCATCAAGATGATCGGGTCTGAGAACCGGATTGAAGACAAATTGAGGAAGATACCCTCGAATGACGAAAGACACCTGCAAGCCCCGTGCCGCTTATTCTGTGCTTACGCCGCCCGCAGGTGGGGGGCATTTGTTGACGCCTTGAAAATGAACAAGGGTGAAAGCACAGTTGAAAAGAGGATCAGACCAACAGTGAAAGGCCAATGATGAAGTCCGCCAACCTTTTACCCGGCTGAAGCCTTTGTCGGCCAAACCGATACCCGGTGCCGATATTATTCAGACGACAACACTGATAAAGCAGCAGTCACTCGACTGATGGGACCTCCCAGCACACTTTTACTAAGAGCTATGTTACTGTTACATCCAAGAGCCCACAGATGACATGTCAGCATAGGCCAGATGTCGGCTTATTGATAGATGTGATAAAAGATAAGGAGGAAGCCGGTGCCGGCAGATGAAGATTGTAAAGGCTTTTGCAAAGTCAAAACACAAGAAGAATCGTCTCCACAGACTATACACCCGGCTGAAGTCTTTCCAGACTAAAGCTGATGTCCGAGCTCGTCACCATTCAAGTGACGATATCGATAAGATAATACCCGGTTTTGTCACCATTCAGATGGCAATACTGATGAAACCCCTGTCTACGGACTGATGAAACCCCTGTCTGCAGACTGATGAAAATCTATGAAATAGAAGCTATGTCACCACTAGATGGCCTTCCTCGGTTCTGGAAGATATACTGGAAGAACTAAGAGAGGTCGAAGTGCATATGAAGTTTAAAAGCCCTGAATGGGCCTGCCGAATGAGCTCTAGAGAATGGCGCCGAGAGGCACTTGCTGAAGCCCAAAGGGTGGCGCCGAGAAGTTGAAGGCAGGCGCGCCGGGAAGCCATGCCCTTTGGCGCCGGGAGGCCTCCCCGATTGAAAGAGGCGTGCCGGGAAGCTGCCTTCTTCACGCCGTGATGAAGCCTCCCGAGAGGGGGAAAACGCTTATAAAAACCCCTCCCTTCGAACAAGAAAAGAGGAGGCAGAGGAGAGACACACAAGAAAACACATAATAGAAGAACAAAAAGAGAGAAGAGAAAAAGAAAAGGAGAGCTCCAGGAGGAGAGACTCGAAGAAGCGAAGGAATATCTGAGAAGAGACGAAGGAGCAGAAGCTCAAGGTGGGCAGCCGGGGAGGGAGAGGAGTCAATGCTCCGCCCTCCCCCCCCTTTTTTTTCATCTTCTCTGTTTCTGTTTTCTTCTTTATGTAACCATGCGAGTCTTATCTCGATTCGTCGGTGATAACCGGGATATCCCGGCCGCCATTCATCTCCCTTTCCTCCATTCCCTCTATGTGGCTGGGGTGAGTCCCGGAATGTGTGATTGTATGAAATGCTCCAGTGGCCCGTTTGAGCGCTAGGCGATTGAAGTATTTGCCCGCTATCTCTCCGTCTGCTGCTATGCTTTTCCTTTATACGTTTTCATTTTAAGTCCAACTGAAGTGCGTCCGACTCCCCGGTGGGTCTTCGGGCTCAATTGTCTGCAGTAGAATAAATGTCGTTCTAAATGAGCCGATGTCCCTCTCCGATTCATCATCGTTTGCATAAAGTTTCCCAGGCTTACCCTAGGGCCAGAGACAGACCATCTCTTGGCTTCTGGGACAGTCTGCTACTGATATTGGCAGTAACTCCGAGGGTTTGCTCGAGATCCTCTTCTCACAGGAGTAAGTAAGCTGCTTCAATAAATTAATACCGATGGTTTCTAATCTGGCTCCAGTCCGAACAATTACATCAGGGTCGCCCCTGGGGTCAGAGATGGCCATCTCTTGGCTCCCAGGCGACCAAAGATGCCAGCAAATGAGCCCCTGAGGGTCAATAATAATATGACGATTCAGAACCCCATCCTGCAGTGATTCCTTCGATTCCCCTTTGAACCCAGCCCATCTTTGGCAAATCAAACCCATATCTGTGTAATCTCTCGCTTACACTCTAAATCCAGCCTCAATCCGAGCCAAAAATCTCATAAAATCCCCAAACAGAGCATCGTTTGAGCTCTGCAAATCATGAAACCCTGTAGCAATTCCATCCTCTCGGCGTGCAACATTCCCCGCCGAGAACTACGCTGCCGAGAGACCTCCTTCTTCAGCAAACCGACAAAAGTCTCTCCAGGCCACTTCCACGTGAACCCCCAGCTCTCCGCTTCCCGGCACCACCTTCCCGGCGTGGTAATGGGCGCGCCGGGAAGCCCCTGGCCGAGACCTTCCCCTTGCCTTTGGCCTCTCGGCACCAGCCTCCCGGCGCGATGAGGAGCGCGCCGAGAAGCCTCCACGCCGGGAGCCTCCCTCCTGCCTTCTGTTGCATTTGGAGCCACGCCGGGAGCCTCCCTCCTGCCTTCTTTTGCATTTGAAGCCACGCCGGGAGCCTCCATCCTTCCTTCTCTGGCCAATTTAAACCCATGCCGAGAGCACCCCCTCTGGCCAGTTTAAACCCGTGCCGAGAACCCCCCTTTGGCCAACCTATAATCCCACGCCGAGAGCTATCTTCTTGCCAATGAAAACCATGCTGAGAGCCTCTCCTTCGTCCACTCCTTTGGCCTCTTCGTCCATTTATTCTCGGGCGTTCGTGAGTCGTCATATGCACCCTAGGGGATAAATTAACTGGGGATTGACCTCCCCTACATTCTGAGGTCCCTAACAGGATTCACATGCCACCCCGTGGGTCTGACGAACCCTGTCTCTACATGAGTTTCGTCAGTCTCCGAGAAGGGGAATAGTGACCGATGCCAGAGACATGGATAGTCTCTTCGAGCCTTAGTGCTCACTCATTTTCTGGCTTTCATCCCGGCACTCCGTGGATGTCAGCCTATACCATTCTCTGGCAAATGCTCGGTCCATGGGAGGTGCTGCCAAAATTCTCTCATGAAGATGAAGGTCGACATCAGGTTGTCCCCCGGGCTCTGCATGATAATGGTGACAGGGTTTCCCTCGACCCTAGTCTTCCTAAATCCCTCTTCTATCCTGATGCTCCTGTAAAGCCCAAATCTAATCCAGCTCAGATTTGATGAACTGATCCACTTTGACTTCATAGAGCCTATCTGGCTTGTCCTGCATCGCCAAGAAACCCAAAGCAGAGCCTCCGGAACCCCTTTCGGGTCCTCACGGCGCCAGAACACCAACACTCTCTCGGCGCCATGGCTCCCGGCGCGGCCCTGGGCGCGCCGGGAACCCTCACGCCGAGAAAACCCCCCCTGGCCCTCTTGTCAGCGCGCCGAGAGCTCCTCTTCCTCTTCAGCTGTGCCGAGATCCTTTTCCTCCTTCCTTCAACCAGGCCGAGAATACTCCTGGCCATCTCCCTTCGCGCCGAGAAGCTCTCCAGTTGGCATGTCGGGAACCCCGGCCATTTTGCCTTTGCGCCGGGAACCTATGTACACTTGAACTGCATTGATGAGTAACCCCCTTAGCTCGGGAGGACTCTGCCATTGCATGAGTTCCTCCGGCTTCTATAGGGAATATCAAACATTGCCCCATGGCATATATATATACATATGGGTAGGGAGGTCTGGCCTCTCTCTTTCTCCCGGCTTTCATCCCGGCATTCCGTGGGTGATAGCCTATTTCTCCCTGGGCATAATCCAGATTAAGGAGAAATGCTGTCGAAATACCGATCGATGCTTTAAACCCCATCATGGTCACGGCTCAGTCTACCTGTGACTGAGATCCTCCTTCCCCCCTAAGCCCGGTCTTTGAATCGCTGACCTAACGATATCATCTGTTTCTATGGTTGATATTGTTATCTTGCCTGCCTTCCTGGCTTCGGTATGAAGTTCCATTTGCGCACATGAATATATGTTTACCTCTCGAGGCCTCCTACCTTTAGCGTTTAATCAAGGGTTGTCCTTCCTTGGAAGGGCGTAATTAACGTCATAGCCTTTATGATATGACGGACTTCTGGTCCCGACTCGGACTTCACAATCGACTGACCAAGTCAGATCGAGCGCACAATGAAATCGTCACTTCGGTGACTGGCACGCCAATAAATCAATGAACCAAGAAGATAAAATAAAACATAAGGATTAAAATAATAAAGAGAAAAAATTTGTCAAACAGCACCCGCACCATGCTGCGCTCCTGACGCGCTCCCCGAAGGTGGCGCCTCACCTGAAACACGGTAAAAACACGCAGGGAATGAGTCTCGGAACAAGACTCAGTAGGGATCACCCGAACCCTACCTCGAAAAATGAGAAACCACTACACTAGCGGTCGGAGAGTACCTCGGAAAGGAAAGTCCTGTACTCTACAGAACTAGACCCTAAGGCACGCAAACCGACACACGTGCCACGGTACGAGAAGACCGAAACTCAACGGTCGAACTGCCAAAACCCGAAGGTCGGAAACACACGACTGACAGTCTGTCACTCCGTACTCGACAGGAGTACCACCCACTAGAAGCACAGCCGGTAGCGTCCCCTGACGTCTGACACCACGCCGCAGGTGAGCCGCCTGACGTGGTAGGTCCTACCCGAGGCGCAAACACCGAACAAGTAACCACAACAAGTGACTAGCTGGGGTCACGCCCGTCGACGTGGGTCCAACCGCCCCCAACCACGTGTGCACACACAGACCACGCGTCCTAGGTCTGGCCCTCTGATCGATTTTCCCCCGCAGCCGGACTCTGGCTAAGACGAGAGGCCTACGGTAACCGGTCCACAAACCGTCTCGAAAGGTGGGTGCCCGTACACCACTCCCAGGTGAGACCAGCACCTCGTACTGGTGGGCTACGACTAGTGGAGGGTCACTGAAGGAGTAGACTCTCAAGTCAACGGAAAACAACGCCCAAAACTGACGGAGTACGAGGACCGTCCCACGTATCATCACCATCGCACGGTGACCGCAGTCGGAAGAAAACGGACACACTGCCTATGGCCAAACACATGACCAAGGCAACCGAAATCTCAGGACGCCCGAAGACACGGTCACGGAACTCCACGGGGTGCCCCGGACACACACGGCCCAAGGGGAACACCCGACAACGGACAAGATCGCGCTAGGGATACCTAGCACGACAAGGAAGGACGCGCTAGGGTCCCCTAGCGCGACTTGGAAGATCGCGCTAGGACTCCCTAGCGCGACAGGGAAGATCGCGTTAGGGAACCCTAGCGCGATAAGGACCATCGCGCTAGGTCCTCCTAGCGCGACAAGGCTAATTGCGCTAGGACCCCATAGCGCGACACGAACCGCCCTACTGCTCATCTTCTCCGATGAACGCGCCCCGTCGGGGCAGCGCGACACTCAAGAATGCGCTACTGGAGTATAGCGCGTTCTCAGTCCGCACCCGAAAACGGTAGAAACGCCCAAAAATTCCAACCACGCCCCCATGCCTCCACAGGAGAGGGGGAAATCAAAGGGGAAGACCCCTGGGGACCCCTAGCATGATTCTAGGCCATCAAAACACGAAATCATGCATCAAATCCATAGATCGGGCGAGCTCTCCCCAAATCATGGAAAAACCCCAAAATGCTCAAACAAGCCCCTCTCGGCCTCCCCGCGGCCTACAAATCACGGGAATGAACGGCAAGAGGCTAAGGAACGTCACCCTACCTCAATGGAGCGAATGCTCCGCCGAATCACCCACGGATCGCGAAGAACGCTTTTAGAAACCTCGCCTCCCCACGCTTCCCACGCTCGCCGTACACCCACGAGATCGCCTCGCCGTCGCCCACGCGTCCGCGCCGTCGCCCTGCCGTCGTCAACAGCCGGGGAGGGGTCCGCCGCGCCCGAATGGGAGAGAGGGAGAGAGAGGGTGCGGTCACGGTTGGGGAAGGAAGGAGGAAGAAGAAGAAGAAAGAGAAAGGAGAAAAGAAAAAGAATTAGGGCTATATAGAAAATCCAAATTTTCGGAAAAATACCGAAAAATAGAAAAATACATTTTCGGAATCCTCGGAACGCACCGATCGCAATGGTACCACTCGTGCCTGGGGGAACCGCCCGATTCGCCCGCAGCGAGCTTCCGAAGAGAAAGCCGAATCCCGCGTCGGGAATCGAAAAACACGCGCGGAAAAGCCGCGGAACGCCTCCGGGCCTCCGAAACGACTCCGGATCGCGCCGATCCGAACACGAAAGATGTCCGAAACGAAATTTCGGACACAACAGAGCTGGACGCTCAGAAAACCAGATCCGGGACCCACGAAGAAGGATCCGAAAGGTCCGGGATATTACAGCCCTCCCCCCTTAAGGAATTTCGTCCTCGAAATTGAGAACAACCCAAGGGGAAAGAAGAGGAAGACTCACTCAAATAGGTACGGGAACTGCTGACGCATCTCATCCTCACGTTCCCACGAAGCCTCACCACCAGAGTGTCGTTGCCACAGGACCTTCACCAAGGGAATGACCTTGTTCCGTAGGCGCTGCTCTCGCCTATCCTCCACGCGGATCGAAAACTCTGAGAGAGAAAGATCTGGAGTCACCTCAGGCCACACCGAAAACTCGAGCACATAAGAGTCATCGGGCATATACTTCCGCAACATCGAGATATGGAACATGTCATGCACCGACGCCAACTCAGGAGGTAACCGCAACCGGTAAGCAACCTCACCGATGCGCTCCACAATCGCGAAAGGACCAATGTAGCGGGGACTCAGCTTCCCACGCCGTCCAAAACGCATCACCCCCTTCATCGGAGAAACTCTCAAGAACACATGATCGCCCACGGCGAACTCGAGGGGCTGCCTCCTACGGTCAGCATAGCTCTTCTGCCGACTCTGGGCCGCCAACATGTTCTGACGAACCAGGTGCACAACGTCCACACATTGCTGCACCAACTCCGATCCCGTCAAAACACGCTCACCCACCTCAAACCAATCAAGCGGAGTCCTACATGGACGCCCATACAGAGCCTCATATGGAGCCATGCCGATGCTCGAATGATAGCTGTTGTTATAGGCAAACTCCACCAACGGTAGGTGATGAATCCAACTCCCCTGCCACTCCAGGCAGTAGGACCTCAGCATGTCCTCCAAAGTCTGAATGGTCCTCTCAGACTGACCATCTGACTGAGGATGATACGCCGATCTAAACGCCAACTCCGTGCCAAGAGCTCGCTGGAAACTCCTCCAGAACCCGAAGTGAAGTGCGGATCCCGATCCGACACGATCGAAATGGGAACCCCATGCAACGGCACGATCCGCTCCACATAAAGACGAGCCAACTTAGGCACGCTCCAGCTGACCTTGACCGGTAGCAACCGAGTCACCTTCGTCAGCCGATCCACCAGCAACCAAATACTGTTCTGCCCACTCGGGGTCCTCGGCAATCCCACCACAAAGTCCGTGATCACATGGTCCCACTTCCAAGCAGGAACATCCAAGGGCTGGAGAGTACCTCCTGGTCGCTGATGCTCCGCCTTCACCTGCTGACAGATCAGGCACCTGGCCACAAATTCGGCAACATCTCTCTTCATGCCAGGCCACCAGAACTGCCTGCGCAAGTTTCGATACATCTTCGTCGCACCCGGGTGTACGGTGTACCTGCTCCCATGAGCCTCGCGCAGCACCGCACGACGAATCTGCTCCTCGGCTGGGACGTACAACCTGCCACGAAACCTCGCAGCACCGTCCTCGCCGAGCTCCACATCAGCCATCGCAAGAATCCGGGGTAACTCAGGGTCCGCATGCTGAGCCTCTGTCACCTGACGACGGATAGCAGGAGTGACAGTCAGACTCGCAAGCACCGCCAACCCTGGCTCCTGGGTAATCTTGAGCCTAAAAGATACTTCGGGCACTTGTTCCCAGAGCCTCCACCTTCTCAACATCAAGGCACTGACCGCAACCTTCCGACTCAAGGCATCGGCAACGACATTCATCCTGCTCGGCTGATAAGACAGGATGAAGTCGTAGTCCTTCATGAACTCCATCCAACGCCTTTGCCTAAGGTTCAGATCTCTCTGCGAGAACACATACCTCAAACTCTGATGGTCAGTGAACACCTCGAACTTCTCGCCGTACAGATAATACCTCCAGATCTTCAGCGCGAAGATCTCCGCCGCCAACTCAAGGTCATGGGTGGGGTAGTTCTCCTCATGGGGCTTTAGCTGCCGAGATGCATAAGCCACCACTCTACCATGCTGCATCAGAACAGCACCCAATCCGATGCCGGAAGCATCTGTACACACCACAAAACCTCCCTATCCAGAAGGCAAAACCAACACCGGAGCCGAGGTGAGCAATCTCTTCAGTTCGCTGAAGCTCCGCTCACACTCCTCGGACCAAACGAAAGGCACATCCTTCCGCGTGAGTCTAGTCATCGGGGTCGCAATGCGGGAAAAATCCTGGATAAATCGACGATAATAACCCGCAAGCCCCAAGAAACTCCGGATCTCCGTCACCGACCTCGGCCTCGGCCATTGCATCACAGCCTCGACCTTGGCGGGATCCACGGAAATACCATCACCAGAAATCACATACCCCAGAAAGTGCACCTTGCTGAGCCAAAACTCGCACTTGCTGAGCTTCGCATACAACTGGTGATCTCGCAACGTCTGCAGCACCACACCCAAATGGTACGTATGCTCCTCGGCAGACTGTGAATAAATAAGGATGTCGTCCACGAAGATGACCACGAACTGGTCCAAATACGGATGAAACACCCTCTGCATCAAGTCCATGAAGGCTGCTGGGGCATTGGTGAGCCCAAACGGCATCACCAGAAACTCATAATACCCGTACCTCATACTGAATGCAGTCTTCTCCACATCGGACTCGTGAATTCTCAGCTGATAGTAACCAGACCGCAAATCAATCCGCGAGAACACTCGCGCAGACTGCAGCTGGTCGAACAAATCATCAATCCGCGGCAACAGATACTTGTTCTTAATGGTCACTTCATTCAGCTGCCGATAGTCAATGCACAACCGCAGACTACCGTCCTTCTTCTTCACAAACAACACGGGCGCACCCCAAGGGGAAAAACTAGGACGAATATACCCCTTGGCCAACAGTTCCTGCAACTGCGCCCTCAACTCCCTCAACTCAGCGGGGGCCATACGGTAGGGAGCCCTCGCCAAAGGTCCCGTACCAGGCACAACCTCGATCACGAAATCGATCTCCCGCTGGGGAGATAATCCAAGCAACTCCTCGGGAAAAACGTCGGGAAACTCGCATACCACCGCAATGTCCTCGACATCCGGCTCCATCCGGTCAGACACAACCACTGACGCGAGAAAACCCTGACAACCTGACTCAAGCAATCGACGGGCTCGAATAGCAGAGATAAGGAATCGAGAAGAGGTGGAACGGATACCTTGGAAATAGAAGGTCCGCTTGCTCGGATGCTGGAAGTAGACCCTCTTCATCCCACAATCCACCACCGCTCCATGAGTCTCGAGCCAATCCATGCCTAAAATCACATCGTAATCCCGAAGCTGCAATGCATACAACCTGCCTGGCATACTCCGCACATCGATCCAAATCGGAACCTGATCGAAGCAATACGGAGTGATCATAAAATCACCCGAAGGCAACTCCACTGCCAAATTACAGGACAACTGGGTCACCGACTCCTCGACGTTCGATGCGAAACCCTCCGAAATAAACGAATGAGACGCGCCATAATCGAACAAAACCCGAGCCACACAACCCAAAATCTGAACGGTACTTTCCACGAGCTGCGACGCCACTGCCTCTGCCCTGGTCAAGTGCGTGATTTGGCCTCGAGCCCTCTGCCTGCCTCCCACGCTGGCTGACCTGGGTAGCGGCGGATACTGTCCCTGCTGCTGCTGCCTCTGCTGCTGGGGAACCTGCTGCTGCTGAGGAAACTGCTACTGCGGCGGTCTCTGAGGACAGTCACGCGCCATGTGCCCTGGCTGGTCACACCGAAAACAGATGATCGGTGCCGTGTACTGCCTGCCTGGGTGGGTCCCACCACACCGTGGACAAAGTCCCCGCGATCCACCCACTGATCCCTGACGCTGCAAAGGAATCGGCTGCTGTACACTGCCCGATGAAGCCTGCCCATGATCCTTGTGCTTCTTACGAAAATTCTTCTTCAAGAACTTCTTGACCTTCGAGCCAAAGGATGCAGATCCTGTCACCGAAGCTGCCGATGCCGGTACTCCTGAACCACCCGACGCATGCTGGAAGAAACCCTGCTGCTGGGTAGCCGACTGCTGGCTGCGAGCTGACAAGGACTGCCCCTGGCTGACCGGTCCTCGAGTCCTCTGCATATCCATCTCCAAAGAAATCGCAACACGAGACGATGTCTCTAGATCAGTGGCCCCGTTCGCGATCAAATGGTGCCTCAACTCCAGCCTCAAGCCCTGCACAAACTGCGCGGTCCTCACCCTCTCATGCTCCATGATGTGAGGTGCATACCGACCCAACTCGATAAATCGGGCCCTGTACTGCAACACGGACATGTCACCCTGCACCAGCTCTAGAAACTCCCACATCCGCTGCGTGGCAACAATATCTGGACAATACGTACGCTCGAAAGCACTGACAAAGTCATCCCACTCGATCTGCTCAAGTGGACGAAGCTGAAAGGACGTCTTCCACTCGGAAGACCACCACCTCCGAGCCGTACCCTGCAACTGGTTGTAGGCCAACACCACTCTGTCCTCGGCAGCACTCTTCGCAGAACTGAACACCCGCTCCATCTCATCAAGCCAATCACGAGCCGCATCAGGGTCTGCCTGGCCGCTAAAATAAGGTGGATGGAACTGCATGAAGTCCCTCACCGCTCGGCCTGGCCCACCCCTGACAAACGAGCCCTCACCAGCCTCTCCGCCGAACTGCTGAGACATGAGATGGTACATGCCACGGAAGAAATCCTCGGCCCCCGGAGCTCTCGCAGCATCCGCGGCGTCAGTAGCCCCCGGAACTCTGCTATGCTCCTCCTGGTCCCTCTGGACCCCCTGCTGGATCTCCTGACCTCCAGCCGACTGCCCCTGCTGAGAGCGATAACTCCTCCTCGGCGCCATACTCGCTCCTGAAGCAAAAGACAGAAAACACGAAAACGGCAAGGTCAAAATAAACACACGGTGCCCAATGCCAGCGTCACCTGTACATCATCGTTGTGGACTAGTGGACCACTACAATTACCTATGATTCTCATGTAATTCCACAACCGCGCTCTGATACCAGCTGTAACGACCCGAGAATCCGATTACCGGGAAGGCCCGATAACCCGAGACTCGTACCGCCACCCACGAGCCCGAAAACTCGGAAGGGTTAAAAGGATGGTGTGGAAACTACACAAACATCACAGATAATTGTAGAAATTAAACAGTTATAATATTAAGCAGGAAATAAATTAACATTTTACATGGTCCACAATGACAATAATCACGATAGCAGTCCACAACTAGTACAGAGACAAGAAAAGAAAGTACAGCTACACGCTGCGCTCCTGACGCGCTCCCCGAAGGTGGTGCCTCACCTGAAACACGGTGAAAACACGCAGGGAATGAGTCTCGGAACAAGACTCAGTAGGGATCACCCGAACCCTACCTCGAAAAATGAGAAACCACTACACTAGCTGTCGGAGAGTACCTCGGAAAGGAAAGCCCTGTACTCTACAGAACTAGACCCTACGGCACGCAAATCGACACACGTGTCACGGTACGAGAAGACCGAAACTCAACGGTTGAACCGCCAAAACCCGAAGGTCGGAAACACACGACTGACAGTCTGTCACTCCGTACTCGACAGGAGTACCACCCACTAGAAGCACAGCCGGTAGCGTCCCCTGACGTCTGACACCGCGCCGCAGGTGAGCCGCCTGACGTGGTAGGTCCTACCCGAGGCGCAAACACCGAACAAGTAACCACAACAAGTGACTAGCTGGGGTCACGCCCGTCGACGTGGGTCCAACCGCCCCCAACCACGTGTGCACACACAGACCACGCGTCCTAGGTCTGGCCCTCTGACCGGTTTTCCCCCGCAGCCGGACTCTGTCTAAGACGAGAAGCCTACGGTAACCGGTCCACAAACCGTCTCGAAAGGTGGGTGCCCGTACACCACTCCCAGGTGAGACCAGCACCTCGTACTGGTGGGCTACGACTAGTGGAGGGTCACTGAAAGAGTAGACTCTCAAGTCAACGAAAAATAACGCCCGAAACTGACGGAGTACGAGGACCGTCCCACGTATCATCACCATCGCACGGTGACCGCAGTCGGAAGAAAACGGACACACTGCCTATGGCCAAACACATGACCAAGGCAACCGAAATCTCCGGACGCCCGAAGACACGGTCACGGAACTCCACGGGGTGCCCAGGACACACACGACCCAAGGGGAACACCCGACAACGGACAAGATCGCGCTAGGGATACCTAGCACGACAAGGAAGGACGCACTAGGGTCCCCTAGCGCGACTTGGAAGATCGCGCTAGGACTCCCTAGCGCGACAGGGAAGATCGCGCTAGGGAACCCTAGCGCGACAAGGACCATCGCGCTAGGTCCTCCTAGCGCGACAAGGCTAATCGCGCTAGGACCCCATAGCGCGACACGAACTGCCCTACTGCTCATCTTCTCCGATGAACGCGCCCCGTCGGGGCAGCGCGACACTCAAGAACGCGCTACTGGAGTATAGCGCGTTCTCAGTCCGCGCCCGAAAACGGTAGAAACACCTAAAAATTTCAACCACGCCCCCATGCCTCCACAGGAGAGGGGAAAATCAAAGGGGAAGACCCCTGGGGACCCCTAGCATGATTCTAGGCCATCAAAACACGAAATCATGCATCAAATCCATAGATCGGGCGAGCTCTCCCCAAATCATGGAAAAACCCCAAAATGCTCAAACAAGCCCCTCTCGGCCTCCCCGCGGCCTACAAATCACGGGAATGAACGGCAAGAGGCTAAGGAACGTCACCCTACCTCAATGGAGCGAATGCGCCGCCGAATCACCCACGGATCGCGAAGAACGCTTTTAGAAACCTCGCCTCCCCACGCTTCCCACGCTCGCCGCACACCCACGAGATCGCCTCGCCATCGCCCACGCGTCCGCGCCGTCGCCCTGCCGTCGTCAACAGCCGGGGAGGGGTCCGTCGCGCCCGAATGGGAGAGAGGGAGAGAGAGGGTGCGGTCACGGTTGGGGAAGGAAGGAGGAAGAAGAAGAAGAAAGAGAAAGGAGAAAAGAAAAAGAATTAGGGCTATATAGAAAATCCAAATTTTCGGAAAAATACCGAAAAATAGAAAAATACATTTTCGGAATCCTCGGAACGCACCGATCGCAATGGTACCACTCGTGCCTGGGGGAACCGCCCGATTCGCCCGCAGCGAGCTTACGAAGAGAAAGTCGAATCCCGCGCCGGGAATCGGAAAACACGCGCGGAAAAGTCGCGGAACGCCTCCGGGCCTCCGAAGCGACTCCGGATCGCGCCGATCCGAACACGAAAGATGTCCGAAAGGAAATTTCGGACACAACAGAGCTGAACGCTCCGAAAACCAGATCCGGGACCCATGAAGAAGGATCCGAAAGGTCTGGGATATTACAGTTGGTCCCTATCCATCACCACCGGTGCACGCCATCGCCACCTTCACCATCAACTCACGCCACTGCCACCTTCACCGTCGGCTCACGCCACCACCACCACCACCCCCTTGTGACCATGGTGTTGGTTGCAGCTCCCATAATGATTTTGGGACTTGCAATGGGTCGGAGGTGGGGGTTGAAGAGAGGGGAGTTTCAACGAGAGTGGCATGAGGAGAGAGAGGGGGTTGTAGAGGGGTGGTTTGGATGGGAGTTGCAAAAGGGAAGGGGGGTTGTAGAGAGAGGAGGTTCCAACCAGAGTTATAGGGGACGGGGGGAGGGAGGTCACAAGGTGTGACGCCCCCTTCCGCGATCCCGTATCGTGTCCGGGGATGTCACAGCGGATGTACGGAATTGTTGTGGACTGAGATATTTGTAAGGCACTAAAGTCCAAACCATCACATATTCCAAAAGATAAAACCAAACTATTTCCATAAGATAAACACTCATAATTTACATCGTATACAAAGTACTATATATATTTCTACCCAAAAGTCATATTTACATTCATTATTCAAAAGAAAACCAAATCTACTTATTATACACAGCAAAAAATCCAATTACGCCCGAGATCACCCTCCGACCTGCTGTTCGTTGAAGTCAAGGTACTCACTTGTCAGTTTCCTGAAATGGTTAGGCAGCAGATATGAGTCCAAAGACTCAGTAGGCATTAAAACCAATCACATGCTTATCATATACTAAACTGTGTAAATCCATGATATATATATACAGCTAATCACAATTTCATTGGATTATACATATACTATGAATGCGAAGGAAAACTAGTAGAGCAGAATAATTTTTCTTCTTATAAGTAAATGCGTATAACAAATCTTATCTGACTTATATATAAATGACATAGTACATATCTTAGCTAAATCAGAGTTTATATAGATGAACTTATTTTCAGATCATATCAAAGTCATATATCAAATCTGAACTTCATATTATTTGACAACATCTATTGGACATACATCCCGTCACTAAAAGTAGTAACAAATACATACCTAGGCATCCATACGTCGACATAAAGATAAATGGTCTAAAGCTGGAGCCTGTCGGCCTTGATCAACCACGCAGGATCGGGAGTTAATACTCCACCATTCCCCAGATAATTTTCTTATTCTGGGTTCCGGATTTTTCAGAAGTCCGTTTGTCCTCAGAAATGGGCCTAATCCCGTAGCGGAAGCTAACTACGGTTTGTCGCCCCACATCTCCTTCAAGTGACACAGTCCATATGCTTAATCAAAATTGTATCCTTATTATTATTCTTATTACATAGTCATCTCAATACTTAAAACTTGTCATTGAAAATTTAAAAATAATTGAATCATATTTTAATATCATGAATTAGATTTTAATCTTAGGGTAGTGAGTCAAATTTATTAACTAAATAAATTACTATTATATAAAATTTGAAGAGATTAGAGAGAGAGTAGAGAGAGGGTAGAGAGAGAAAATAGAGAGAGATTAGAGAGAAAGTAATATTTTTATAGAATGGTAACTAAATAAATAACCGATTCTAAGCATAGATCATCGGGTTAAATAAATCACTGACTTAAGCTTGAATAATTACATTTCAAATAAAATCAAATCAAAGAAATATAAATACCAAATAACATGCACTCGGTTTATCATGTGCCTACCTTTAGAATGGACTTCCGAATTGACTTTAGTATCTCACCCGAGCTCTCGTAAAAGTCCTTGCGTAGGAAAAGATAATTTTCCCTTCCCAGATATGTAAAGAAGGGTGAAATTGTCCAAATAAGTTTCAAATCCTCCGTCCAAACTTTTGTCAAATATTTATATTATTCTGATGATATATTATCTTCTCCGTTGATTTATAAGAGTAGAGAGAAAGTGAAGAGCGAAAGTAGATATAGTAGAGAGAGAAAATAGATAGAGAAAGTAGAGAGAGAAAGTCGGGAGAAAATGTAGAGAGAGAACATAGAGAGAGAAAGTAAAGATAGTAGAGAGAATAGAGAGAGAAAGTAGAGAGAGAAAATAGAGAGAGAAAGTAGAGAGAGTAGAGAGAGAAAGCAGAGACAGTATAGAGAGAAAAATTAGAGAGAGAGATGAGAGAGAGAGGAATTAGAGAGATGAGAGAGAGAGAGAAATTAGAGAGAGAGATGAGAGATGAAAAAAATAATAAAAAAATGTGAGATATAGAGGGGTGAGAGAAGAGATGAGAGAGTTGAGAGGGAGAGAGATGAGAGAAAAGAAAAAGAAAAAGGGAGGGAGAGTGACAACATAATAGAGAGAGGGGGAGAGGAAGAGATTGGAGAAGAGAGGTGGGAGAGGAGATGTTGTTACATGGGTGGAGGGGGAGAGAAGAGAGGAGGGGGGTACTTATAGAGGGGGGTGAGAAGAAGAAGAGGGGAGAGGAGGTGAGATAAGGAAGAGGAGGGGAGAAGGAGATAAGGAGGGGAAGACAGGTGGGGGGGGGAGAAGATTTTTTTTTGTTAGGAAGCTTCCATCGATGAGGTTGATAGGGGATACGAGAGAGTGAATATTTTTACAAAAACCCTCAAAAAAGTGAGTAACAATAGTATGTCAAAGTATGAGTTTATTGTATCTTATTTTTGACCTACCAAATATCAAAATTTGAAAAAGTACCCAACATGAAATTTATAGATCTTCGAATTCTCTTTCCAATGGGTCTAATATTAATCATATTCTGACATTCCTATGAAAAATTATACATTATTAAAGTGAGATATCTATTTAATTTACTTAATAAAGTTTGTTAAACTCATATTCACTATACCGTTCAAGGTACGGGACTTTGATTAAAAGAACTTAAAATTTATATTGGCTCTAAGTATAAAATGTTTAATTATCTTTAGGTTTCGGACGGACTCGAGTGTTACAAATAGCTCCCCCTTAAACAAATTTCATCCTCGAAATTTAAAAATTTACTCAATACGTACCGAATAGCTGTGGATATCTCTTCCGCATTTCATCTTCCATCTCCCAAGTAGCTTCTTCTGCTGAGATACTTTTTCACAATATCTTCACCAAAGGAATTATCTTTGTTCGCAACACTTGTTCTTTTCGATCGAGAATGCGAACTGGTTTCTCCTCATATGTAAGATCTGGCTAAATTTTAAACTGCTCATGATCTATAATGTGTGACGTGTCTGGCATGTATTTTCTTAACATAGACATATGGAATACATCATGAACTCCTGACAATGATGGTGGTAAAACCAGTTGATATGTCACCTCACCAATCCTTCTTAAGATTTCAAATGGTCCAACATATCTTGGACTGAGTTTACCTTTCTTGCCAAATCTCATTACTCCTCTAGTAGGTGAAACTTTCAAAAATACGTGATCTCCGACAGTAAATTATAGATCTCTCCTTCTTTGATCAGCATAGCTTTTCTACCTACTCTGAACTGTAAGTAATACTTTTCTAATCAACTCAACTTTTTCTACACAATCATGTACAATCTGTGGCCCAATCAATATCTGCTCACCAACCTCATCCCAACAAACAGGTGATCTACATGGTCTACCATATAATGCTTCATATGGCGCCATTCCTATGCTTGCATGATGGCTGTTATTATATGCAAACACGATTAAAGTCAACTGTTCATCCCAACTGTCTTTCCAGTCTAAACTGCACGCCCTCAACATATTTTCTAATATTTGAATGGTTCTCTCTGATTGTCCATCTGTTTGAGGGTGAAAAACTGAGCTAAATTTTAATTGTGTACCCAGTGCTATCTGTAAACTCCTCCAAAATATTACTGTAAATCTTGCATCCCTATCTGAAATAATAGACACATGCACACCATGAAGTCTCACGATCTCTCTGATATACAAGTGGGCTAAATCCTCTAATGATTGTGTCTTTGTGATTGTTAGAAAATGGGCTGACATAGTAAGCCATCAACAATTACTCAAATAGAATCATATTTTCTCCTAGTCATTGGTAATCCCATCACAAAATCTATAGTGATATGCTCCCATTTCCACTGTGGAATTTCCATCAACTATAATGGTCCTGCTGGTCTTTGATGCTTTGCTTTTACTTGTTGACAAGTAAGACATTTGCTGACAAAATCTGCTATATCTTTCTTCATACCAATCCACCAAAACTATCTTTTGATATTTTTGTACATTTTTATACTGCCTGGGTGAATAGAATATTGTGATTTATGTGCCTCAGTTAATAGGTCTTTCTTTATTTCTTCATTCCGAGGTACACACAACCTTCCCTGAAACCTGATTGCCTCGTTTGCACTTTGAGTAAATCTCGGTATGCCAATCAATCCCTGTAACTGCTGATCATTTAGTTGTGATTGCACAATTCGTTCAACCATTGTAGACTGAATATTTAGTCGGGCCATAAATAAGTTTTTCCCTTTGCATATCAGGGAATATTCCACTACATCAGATGTCATTCTCCAAGTTTGACGCAACTGGATTGCCATTAACCTCTTCCTGCTGAGTGCATCTGCTACCACATTTACTTTTCCTGGGTGGTAATTCAAGGTTAAATCATAATCTTTCAAAAATTCAATCCACCGTCTTTGTCTTAAATTTAATTCTTTCTGAGAGAAAATATATTTTAAACTCTGATGGTCTGTAAATATTTCAAACTGCTCACCATACAAATAATGGCGCCAAATCTTCAGAGCATGTACCACCGCCGCCAACTCCAAATCATGTGTTGGATAATTCATCTCATGGGTCTTTAATTATCTAGATGCATAAGCTACTACTTTGCCATTCTGCATCAGGACACATCCTAGTCCTTTTCTAGAGGCAAATATATATATCACAAATCCTCCTGACCTACAAGGTAAAGTAAGGACTGGGGCTGTAGTTAACATTATTTTTAATTTCTGAAAATTTATTTCACATTTATCTGACCATTCAAAAGGAACTCCTTTTCTAGTTAATTTGGTCATAGGAGCTGTGATAGATGAAACACCTTCAATAAACCTGCGGTAGTAACCTACAAAACCCAAAAAGTACCTAATTTCACTGACATTCTTCGACTTTTCCGAATGTAAAATTGGCTCAACTTTGGCTGGATCAACAGACACTCCATCACCAGAAATGATATGTCCTAAGAATTGGACCTTATCCAACCAGAATTCACATTTACTAAATTTTGCATACAGTTGATGACTTCTTAAGGTTTCTAGCACAATCCTCAAATGTTCTTGATGAGTATCAACAGTGGGAGAATAGATCAACACATCATCAATAAACACCACTACAAATGTATCCAGATATGGTTGAAAAACTCTATTCATCAAATCCATAAATACTACTGGTGCATTAGTTAACCCAAATGGTATAACCAAAAATTCACAATGCCCATATCGTATTCTGAAAGCAGTTTTTGAAATATCTTCTTCCCTTATCCTTAATTGGTGGTATCCAGATCTGAGATCAATCTTTGAAAACACTGTGGCAGCTCGTAGCTGATCAAATAAATCATCAATTCTTGATAAAGGGTACTTATTCTTAATGGTCACTTGATTCAATTTTCTATAATCAATGCATAATCCAAGCGACCCATCTTTCTTTCTAACAAATAGAATAGGTGCGCCCCAAGGGGATACACTTGGTCGAATAAACCCCTTATCTAGCAGTTCTTGTAATTGTTTCTTTAATTCTGCCAATTCAGCTGGTGCCATTCCATAGGGAGGGATGGAAATGGGTAAAGTACATGGTGATAGCTCAATAGTGAACTCCACCTCTCGGTGTGGGGGTAAACCTAAAAATTTATTCGGGAATACATCTGAAAATTCTTTGACAACATCAATATCTGAGGGGGTTTTCCTATTTTCATTAGAAGGAATAGCCACTACGCTTGCCAAATAACCTTGACATCCGCTTCTAAGTAATTTCAAAGCCTTAAGTGCTGAAATTAGTGTTCTACTAGAGCGGTGCCTTGGACATTGATAGTGAAATATCTGCTCTCCAGGTTTCTGAAAAATCACTTTCTTTCCATGACAATTTAGAAGGGTAAAATTTCTATCTAACCAATCCATTCCCAAGATGATATCAAAATCATTCATTTCTAGCAGATACACACATGCTGGCATAATCCTCCCCTGAATCACTACATCAATGCAGGAATAACAGAAGTCGTTCTAGCTATCTCCCGAGTTGGTGTGTTAATGGACATCTCATCAGTGTTCACACTTTGTTTATCTTTCAACAATTCAGCAAATCCCAAAGAAATAAAGGAATGTGTAGCACCCGGATCAAATAAAACTCTAGCATGCATAGTATCGATAGGAATAATACCTTCAGCTACTGCATTGGCATCCCAGGTATCTTCCTTTGTTAGTGCATATACTCTGGCTTGAACTCTCCGATGCTGTTGTGGTTGCTGATCTTGCCTTGCCCTTTTGGGACAATCCCTTATCATATACCCTGTCTGACCACATGAAAAATATTTACCTACATCCCGCCAACATTTATTACCTCTATGCTGCATCACACACTGTTGACAAGCTGGCATATTATATCTCTTAACTGGTTGAACTCGAACTCTCTCTGGAAAAGTCATCTTCGACTTCTTATATTTCCTCACAATTGAACCAAGATTACCCCTTTATACATTACCCCTTTGTCTTTCAACTAAGAATTCCTCATATTCAATTTCTACAACGAAAGCAGTTCTCAAGGCTGCTGCAATAGTTTGATGATCGAAAATTGCGACTTTACTTCTAATATTGCTCTTCAGACCTCTAACAAATTTCTTCACTCTTTTTTGCTCATCAGAACAAATATGGGGGACATACTTTTCCAATTCAGTAAATTTTGCTTCATAGTCGGCAACCGACATACTTCCTTGAGTTAGATTTAAAAATTATACTTCTTTCCTGTCCTTCACATGCTGAGGGAGAAATTTTACATGGAAGATATCAAGAAATTTGTTCCAGCCAATCTCAATATCTCTATCTCTAAAAGTGGTTCTAAGTGCAGACCTCCACCACTCGTCCGCACGGTCCTTCAACATAAATGTACCTAATATCACCTTATCCTGCTCTGCACATCTAATGACCGTGAAAATCTTCTCAATTTCTCTCACCCAGTTTTCCATAATCTCCGGGTGACTCTCCCCCTTAAAAGAAGGAGGACTCATATGTCTGAATTTCTCCATCAGGGTAGCGCCTGCTGCCCTATTCGGTTGTTCTTGCACACGGATTTATAATTGGGCTTGCATCATTGCCTGAGTTTGGGCCTGTAACTGCATAGTCTGCACTAACCCTTGAAAAGTTTGTGTGAACCCTCCTAAATCTGATACTCTGATTAGGTAACGCACCTTACCCACCGAGAGCAAGCTCGCCATGTATTGTTTCCCCGACAACTCCTTGTGATGTCCCATTTGAGGGTGCAGACTCCTCGGGAGAAGTATTAACTTCAACCCTATCACTCTGCCATCTCTTGCGAGGGAGAACTAATTCGAATTAATATGATTCTAGATTTGACATCAAATTTTAAAATAAATTCCTAAGATCTTGTAGTATGATGTATAACTCAGATGGCCGCAAATGACTTCAAGCCTCACAACTTTGCTCTGATATCACTCTCTGTGGCGCCCCCTTTCGCGATCTCGTATCGTGTCTAGGGACGTCACAGCGGATGTACGGAATTATTGTGGGCTGAGATATTTACAATGCACTAAAGGTCAAACCATCACATATTCCAAAAGATAAAACCATACCGTTTCCATAAGATAAACACTCATAATTTACATCGTATACAGAGTACTATATATATTTCTACCCAAAAGTCATATTTACATTCATTATTCAAAAGAAAACCAAATCTACTTATTATACGCAGCGAAAATTCAAATTACGCCCGAGATCACCCTCCGACCTGCTGTTCGTTGAAGTCGAGGTACTCACTTGTCAGTTTTCTGAAATGATTAGGCAACAGATATGAGTCCAAAGACTCAGTAGGCATTAAAATCAATCACATGCTTATCATATACTAAACTGTGTAAATCCATGATATATATATACAGCTAATCACAATTTCATTAGATTGTACATATACTATGAATGCGAAGGAAAACTAGTAGAGCAGAATAATTTTTCTTCTTATAAGCAAATACGTATAACAAATCTTATCTGACTTATATATGAATAGCATAATACATATCTTAGCTAAATCAGAGCTTATACAGATGAACTTATTTTCAAATCATATCAAAGTCATATATCAAATATGAACTTCATATTATTTGACAGCATATATTGGACAGACATCCCGTCACTAAAAGTAGTAGCAAACACATACCTAGGCATCCATACGTCGACATAAAGATAAATAGTATAAACGTTGGAACCTGTCGGCCTTGGTCAACCACGCAGGATCGGGAGTTAATACTCCACCATTCCCTAGATAATTTTCTTATTCTGGGTTCCGGATTTTTTAGAAGTCCGTTTGTCCTCGGAAATGAGCCTAATCCCGTAGCGGAAGCTAACTACGGTTTGTCGCCCCACACCTCCTTAAAGTGACACAGTCCATATGCTTAATCAAAATTGTATCCTTATTATTATTCTTATTACATAGTCATCTCAATACTTAAAACTTGTCATTGAAAATTTAAAAATAATTGAATCATATTTTAATATCATGAATTAGATTTTAATCATAGGGTAGTAAGTCAAATTTATTAACTAAATAAATTACTGTTATATAAAATTTGAAGAGATCAGAGAGAGAGAGTAGAGAGAGAGTAGAGAGAGGGTAGAGACAGAAAGTAGAGAGAGATTAGAGAGAAAGTAATATTTTTATAGAATGGTAACTAAATAAATATCAGATTCTAAGCATAGATCATCGGGTTAAATAAATCACTGACTTAAGCTTGAATAATTACATTTCAAATAAAATCAAATCAAAGAAATACAAATACTAAATAACATTAGGGCTGTCAATGGGCCTGGCCGGCCCGACAGGCCCGCGGGCTTGGCCCGATTTCGGGCCGGGCCGCAAGGTCTTTTTTGGCCCGCGGATTTTTAGTCGGGCCTAAAAGCCCGGCCCTACTAGACTCGCGGGCCGGGTTTGGGCTTTGAGTTCGGCCCGCGGGCCGGCCCGGCCCGATCCCTTTTTTTATTATCACTTCAAAATTTAAAAACTATTTAGTCAAACTTACGTTATTTTACTTAATTAGACATTTTAAAATTCTCTTTTCACACAAATTATGTAATTAATATCAAAATTTTAATTTATTTAGTGAGATTATAAGTTTTATAGTATTAAATCTGTTATTTTTTATTATTTTTATTATTTTATTTAAGTAGTCGGGCCGGGCCTTAGTCGGGCTTTAAATTTTTTTCATAATGTCAGGCCCGACCCGGCCCGGCCCGACATAGGTCGGGCCCGGGCCGGGCTCGGGCCTAAATAACATGCACTCGATTTATCATGTGTCTACCTTTAAAATGGACTTCCGAATTGACTTTAGTATCTCACCCTAGCTCTCGTAAAAGTCATTGCATAGGAAAAGATAATTTTCCCGTCCCAGATACGTAAATAATGGTGAAATTGTCCAAATAAGTTTCAAATCCTCTATCCAAACTTTTGTCAAATATTTATATTATTCTGATGATGTATTATCTTCTCCGTTTATTTATAAGAGTAGAGAAAGAAAGTAGAGAGAGAAAGTGGAGAGAGAAAGTAGAGAGCGAAAGCAAATAGAGTAGAGAGAGAAAATAAATAGAGTAGAGAGAGAAAGTAGAGAGAAAAAATAGAGAGAGAAAGTAAAGAGAAAGAGTAGAGAGAGAAAAATTAGAGAAAGAGATGAGAGAGGAATTAGATAGAGATGAGAGAGAGAGAAATTAGAGAGAGAGATGAGAGATGAAAAAAATAATAAAAAAATGTGAGATAGAGAGAGGTGAGAGAAGAGATGAGAGAGTTGAGAGGGAGAGAGATGAGAGAAGAAAAAGAAAAAGAAAAAGGGAGGGAGAGTGAGAACGTAATAGAGAGAGGGGGAGAGGAAGAGATCGGAGAAGAGAGGTGGGAGAGGAGATGTTGTTACGTGGGTGGAGGGGGAGAGAAGTGAGGAGATGGGGAAGAGAGGAGGGGGGTGAGAAGAAGAAGAGGGGAGAGGAGGGGAGGATAAGGAAGAGGAGGGGAGAAGGAGATAAGAAGGAGGGACAGACGGGGGGATTTTTTTTTGTTAGGAAGCTTCCATCGATGCCGTTCACAGGGGATAAGAGAGTGTGAAAATTTTTGCAAAAATCTTCAAAAAAGTGAGTAATAATAATATGTCAAAGTATGAGTTTATTGTATTTTATTTTTGACCTACCAAATATCAAATTTTGAAAAAGTGTTCAACATGAAATTTGTAGATCTTCAAAATCTCTTTCCAATGAGTCTAATATTAACCTTATTCTGACATTTCTATGAAAAATTACACATTATTAAAGAGAGATATCTATTTAATTTACTTAATAAAGTTTGTTAAACTCATATTCACTATACCGTTCAAGGTACGGGGCTTTGGTTAAAAGAACCTAAAATTTATATTGGCTCTAAGTATAAAATGATTAATTATTTTTAGATTTCAGACGGACTCGAGTGTTACACAAGGGGAGAGAGGGTGAGAGAGAGAGAGATGAGTGATAGAGAGGGGAGGAATATTTTGGTCATTTGACGACCAACTAATAAGAATCTTTGAATCTTTTTATAGTTAATAATATTTATATATATTTAATGATATATATTTACAAATATGTATAAAATTTTGATATAATATATTTATTAATTTATTAAATATTAATTTAAAATTTAAAATTAAGAATGTAGAATTTAATACATGTTTAAACTTAAAATATTTAATATTGAAATTTAAAAAAGGCATAAATATAAATATATTATATATACATATATCACATAAATTTTAACGAGGAATTGTCATCTCACCCACAAACCTCACATAATACATTAATCACGTGAATTGAATATAGTGTGTGTGCAACAATATAAGGGAGGGAATTGCAAATGGTGTTATCGTGGGATTGGCGTCAACATTAGTCGACACATATAATACTAATAGAGTAATAATTTGTGTATCGAATCAAATACACAAAGTCACGTAATTACGTAACATCCCTTCTCATTAACCTAAAAATAAGATGACACGATTATTTATGCACAGAAAATAGTGCCTCGTGTCAAACTCACTTTTTTCACACATTAAATACGTAGTGTACTTAGTAGGAAAATATATGATTGAAATATTTTGTGAGAGTGACATATTTTGCTATACGAATGAAACATTTGCTTTAAGATTGAGATATTTTATTAAGTTTTGTTCTTATAATAAAATATTTTATTTTATAATATTTTATCATTATAATAAATATTTCGTTTATGTAACCAAATATTTCATTGATTTATTTATGCAGTTAAACAAAATATTTTATTATTGTAACAAATATTTCATTCATGTCATGTACTGTTTTATTCTACAAAATATTTCATTGGTTTATTTATGTAGTCAAATATTTCATTTATATAACAAAACATTTCATTCATATAATAAATATTTTATTCTTACAATAAATGTTTCATTCTTGTAACATAATGTTTCATTTGTATAAAATATTTCATTAGTTTATTTTTGTAATCAAATGAAATATTTATTTTTTGTAACAAAATATTTCATTCATATAACATAATATTTCAGTTCTATAAAATATTTTATTCTTGTGATTTTTTATCCAGTGTGCTCCGTATTTAATGTACGAAAAAATAAATATTACGAGTTTGACGCATGGCTCCATTTTATGTGCAGAAATGATCCTGCCATCTTATTTTTAGGCCAATGAAAATTTATGTTACATAATGACTGTGATTTTATGCACTAGATTCGGTGCACAAAATATTATTCGTATCTATACTATGTCTAATACTTTAGCAACAATTGGAAACAATGTTGAAAATTTTGATTAGTTCAAAATTACTTTTGGACCATTCCAGTTAAAAAAAATTGATTCATACTCGTTAAAATTTGTACCCAAAGTTTTCTTTGGAAAATTTGTTAGCTATAAAAACTTTAGGATGAAATTTATTTAAAAGTCCATCACTTATTACAATTGTACCATCTTTTTTGAGAATTTTAAAGAATGGGCTTAAATGTCTTTTACTTTTAAATTCAACTCAGAAACTTTCTTGTGACTGATTTTTTTGGTGAGACGAGGAGAGAGATAAACATCAGTATATCTCACTCTCCTCTTAATGAGATTTTGGATAATTTGGAATCTAAGACATAGCATGCCCATTTGGAATAAATAAAAGATATTTTTATCATAAAAATTAAGGTTTAATGTATCGGTCCGATACGTGACGTATCACACGTATTAGATTGTACTAATCGGAGATCGGTATGATCGATATATGGTACACAATCGGTAGACTTTTTTATCTTCTTTTGAATATTACATATTATTTATGATAAATATGCTTTGATAGGTAATTTGGTTCGGAGTGTTCCTTTAGAATATTTGGACCTGGGTTCAAAATGTGTGAGTTGCAGCATTTTATTTATTTATTTTTATTATTTAAGAAATAGAAGTAAAAAAATGCATATCAGACATAAGATTTGAACCATTTACCTCACATGTAATTAATACGCTTATTAATTAACACGCTTAAGAGAAGAAGATAGCTCTTAACCTGGGTCGACGCCGGAGCTCGAGTAACCTGTAGCTGGGAAGAATCCCTCGCCCCTCTCGCCGCCTCATGGTGCCGGTGGCTGGGAAGAATGGAAACCAGAGAAAAGAAGGGTTGGGGGTGAAAAGGGAAAGTCCCGTGGCGGAGAGAAGAAGACAGCCCGTAACCGTGGTCGGGCAGGTAACTCGAGCGCGAGACGTCAAGTGACTTACTCGGCGGATTAGGGTGAAAACCCCACCGGACCGCGAGTGGCTCATTCCCTCTCTCAAACAAGAGCATCCCACCCGGCCCGGGATATCTCACCCTACTCGGCTCTAACCGGTTGTCAAAGTTGCCCCTAGGCTTTGACAAACGGGTCTGGGTTACTAGTGGTGACCATCGGATGTGTGCGCCGATAGTGGGTGTTTGAACATCTAATGAGAGAGAGAGTGGGTGAGTGGGAGGAGAGTGCCAGAGTGAGGAGAGGGGGGATCGGGGCGGGGTGATAGAGAGATAGAGAGAGAGGTGAGCCATAGTGAGGGGGAGGAGAGGGATGGGGGGGCACGGTTTATGCGGGATGTTGTAGGGGGTTCCGGGGATGTAGTAGAGAGAGGGGGGGATCTAGTGGGAGATTGCAGGAGGATGGGGGGTCTCAACTTGAGGGAGGGAGGGGAAGAGAGGTAACAAGGAAGTCCAACGGGAGGTCACAAAGGGAGGGTGGGTTCCTGCGAGAGGTTGTAGGGGGAGGGGAGGTCGGAAGGAAGGTAGAGCATCCACTGCGTATAGCTCCACGTCGAACATTCGGAACAATAAGTTGAGCCCCCGTGCATGCCCCACCCTAGTGCCGCACCCATCGGGCCCTACCACCACCTGGCATAGTAGCAGCTTAGGTCATCAACACCCCTCGAATCGCAGGTTGTAGGCACCAAACTAGTTGGTACCTACCCATCACCACCGCCACCTTCACCGTCAGCTCACGCCACTGCCACCTTCACCACCGGCTCACACCACCACCACCCCCCTTGTGACCATGGTGTTGGTTGTGACTGCCATAATGATTTTGGGACTTGCAATGGGTTGGGGGTGAGGGTTGAAGAGAGGGGGGTTTCATCGAGAGTTGCACAAGGAGAGAGAGGGGGTTGTAGGGGGGTGGTTTCTGTAATGTCTCGGATTTTTTGGTCATTTTCGGATCTGGATTCGTGAGTTTCGGATCACTTTTGGGGATCCCGGAGCTTGTTTTGTGGTTTACACGTGTTTTTCCCTTACGGACCTGCAGAATGCCACAGCGGGCGAACTGTTACGTTCTCCTCCTCCGGGACTGTACCAGTGCGTTGAGCGTGTTCCGAGGATCGCAGAAATAATTTTTTTCTAATTTTTCGTATTTTTGACATTTTCAGGATTTTTTATATATAACCCCTTTCCTTTTTCCTTTTTATTTCTTCTTCTTTCTTCTCCCCCGTGAGCCGTGGCCGACCGTTTCTTCCTCTCTCCCCATTCGAGCTCGCGACGCTCCCTCCTCCTCCGGCGATGGGTGGCGGACCAAGGCGGCGACGCGGTGATGATGGCGGCGGCGAGGTGATCGAGACGGTGCCCTCTTCGCTGCGTGGGGCGCGGTGTTCTCGTCGGCTGAGATTTGGGGATCGGCGTTGAATCGGAGAATTTCGAGCTTCTTTGAGGTAGGGGGACAGATCCTTACCCTCTTTACTGCTTTCCCCTCGATTTGTAGGCCGTGGGGAGGTCGAGAGGGGCGTTTTTGAGCCGGGAGGGTCAAAATCCATATTTTGGGGTTGAGCGCCGGATCTCCTGTTTCGTGAAATTTTTGACTGATCTAAGGGCATAGCTGCATGCTAGGTTGGTTGGGGAAGGATTCCCCTTTGTTTCCCCATCATCGAGTATTTCTCGCCGGTTTAACGCTCGGGATGACCTAGTGGTCCTTCCAGTGACTGCTAGGCTCCATTTAGCGGTCTCAGGGAGACCGCTGGGCGGCAATGTATTGTCGGCAGGCCTTGCAGTCTGGCGATGGACCGCTAGGCTATGTGTAGCGGCCGTGTGATAGATCGCTAGCTGTTTCTGACAGTTGCGCCCTTGGGGCGCGTGTTTCTGACCGTTGGGAGTCATGCGTTGGTAAGCGGTCAAGGGTATGACCGTTTACCATTGCCTTGCGGTCCAGATATGGACCGTTTGGCGTGCCAAGCGGCCTATGTAATGCCCTGGATCCTTGGTAGATATTTGCTGGATCCTTTGCGGGTCTTGTGGGATCTTTGTTGGATCTTTCGGATCTGTTTTGGATTGGTTTCGTTGAGTTTCGGTTCGCTTTTGTGGCTTCCGAGTTGAGTTTGACGAGCCGTGTGGGTTTTTCTCACGTACTAGTTACGGAACCCTACGGTGAGTTTGGTTGTCAATTCTCGAACTCGTGGATGCTGCAGCGACGATATACTCTTCGAGCCGGTCGTTTCGACTATTTTTGCGTATTTTTCTGAATTTGTGCATTTTCGGCGCATTTTTGAAATTTTCGGAAATTAGGAAAATTTCCTAATTTCTTTTCTTTTTATTCCTTTTTTCCTCTCTCTATCCTCACTCTCGCGATCTCACTCTCTCTCTCCCGTTCTCTCTCGTTCTCTCCCCCTTCCGGCTCCGGCTGCAGACGGAGGCGCTCGTGGGTGAGGTGGCGACGAGGTGGAGCTGTCGAGGTGCGCGATGGGGCGAGGATCGGATCGATTCTGGCGCGATCCCGATCGGTGGATTCAAAGCTGGTGAAATCGGTTCGCGAGTGGTTTTCAGCGTGGTTTAGTCCCTTCGGGGTACGGTTTCTTCGGTGGAGGTAGGGTGACTGATCCTTACTTCGTCCTCTTCATTTTCCCTGCCATTGCACGGCGTTCGGCAAGGAAACGGCCGAGTTTGGGCTTGTTTTACCTAAACCGTGATTTTCGTGGTTTTGAGGGTCGGCCGATAAACGGCGACCATTTGCGGCGTAGTTAGTTTCTAATTGACCGCTGGGATGTTAGGATCCCATCCACGTTGATTTCGTGTGATTTGGTGTTCATTCGAGGCCGGTAGAAGCCCGGGAACCTCGGTGACCCACTTACGGTCGATTTGTCTAAATCGCCAGGATCTTGCGTTTTTGAGCTTGCATGTGGGGTTTGGAGTCCCCTGATATTTTTATTTGTTGTTTAGGTGTGTTTCCCCTACGTTTCGGCGTGAATGGGACGTGGAACGGGCCGGTTTGGCCGTTCCTCTGTTTTCCCGCCGTATGGGAAGTAGCGGTCGTTCCAGTGGCCGTTACTTGCTTCTGACGGTCCTACGACAGACTGTTACTTCGTTTGGCGTTTTTGAGCTTTCTGGCTTTTGGGTGAGTGACGGCCCTAGGGTGGCGCGTCGCTTCCTTGTAACGCGCCTAGGCTAGCGCGTTACTTCGTCTTCGTCGTTTTGTTTTGGGGTTGAGTCGGTTGATCTAACGTGCTTGACCCAGCGCGTTAGATGAATGTGACGCGCCTGGTCCTGGCTGTTACTTGCTGTTTGACCGACGTTGACCATTAGAGGCGGTGCCTCTGACGATGGTGCCCCTATCCGTTGTTTGAGTGTAACGCGCCTGCCCCCGGCCGTTACATTCTGTTTGGCCGAGCTTGGGTGGCTGTGCCCGTTGATATAACGGATATGCCCCCATGCGTCGTTGTGTTATAACGCGCCTGTCTCTGGCCGTCGTTTGTTGTTTTGTGCTGGGTTGAGGGTGGCTGGGCACGTTGATAGTAACGCGCCTTCCCCTCTGCGTCGTTTGGCTCTGACGCGTCTCCCTTGCCGCGTTGTTTGTTTGTAACGCGCCTGGCGTTGCGCGTTACTTCGCTTTGGTTGTGGTTGGCTGTGCACGTTGTGAATAACGCGCCTGCTCCCGTGCGTCGTTTGGCTGTAACGCGCTTAGTCTAGTGCGTTACTTGGCTCGTGCGTGTTTTGAGTCTTAGAGTTGGTTAGGGTGGTGTGAGAGACGGCCTGTCGTCCGACCGTCGTTTGGTGAGTAACGGCCCTGGTCTAGACCGTCACATGCTAGTAGCGGTCTAGGGGTGGTGCGTTACATGCCTTGTGCTCCGTTTTCCGTGATTTCGGTTTTAGCTTGTCTTGGCTTGTCCTAGTGGTTTGCCCGTTATCCCGTGGATGTTTCTTGACGTCCTATGAGGGCTAAGACTACGTTGTAAGGTGGCCAGGAGTCTTCTTACTTGCGGTAGGATTGTCTATCCTACTTTTTGCTTGTGCGTTGCTGGGTTCAGGTCAACCCGGTGTGACCCAGTGGTTGACGTGTGACCTTGTGTGTGTGTGTCTCGGTGGTTGTGTCGGGCTCGAGACACTGCTTCTGGATGCCTCGAGGTGTTGCCTTACCTTGGTTTGCGTGTCCAGGTGTGCTGAGGGTTCTTGGTGTTTCCCTCAGGTCTCCGTGTGTCATTTTCTGCGGTGCGTAGTTTTGCTGGCTTAGGATTAGACCGATTGGCGGCTTGTTTCGCTGCTTGTGACGATCTTGCCTTTGAGTCGTTCGACTCGGGATCGCTACGTTGTAGGTCTAGTTGCCTGGTCCTGAGTCGGTTGGCGGTTGTTTAGCTGCCATGGTGCTTTGTGGTGCACGAGACGGGTCTTTCTTGACTGTCTGTGCTTTAGCACATGTGTTTCAGAGTCTGTGCCTTGTGAGCCTCCACTAGTTGTAGCCCTAGGCTTTTGCCGACCCACCGGGAGTGGTGGAGGGGTTTTCCTGTTGCGTTTGGTACGTACGGTTCTTAAGCTAGTTCCGTAGGCCCCGGCCAGCGGTAGCGTCCTACCGAGGGGAATACTAGCTAGAGGCCTGGCCTAGGTAGTGGTCAGTGTGTGCACACGTGGTCAGGGACTGGGGACTTGCGCCGACGGGCGTGGCCCTGACTAGTCACTCGCGGTTGGTGCTGCAGTCCTGTGCTATGGTACCATGTTTCCTTGGAACTGTTGTTCCTCGGACCTGGTTCTTGGTGTGTCTTGTCCTTGAGTGACTTGACACTTGTGGCGCAGTGTAAGTCGTCAGTGGACGCTTCTGGCTGTTCTTCTGGGAGGAGGGTGCTCCTGTCACTCGGTGCTGTGACTCTCGCGTTTTCTGGGGCGCTGTGACCTTTGCGAGTTGCCCTCTCGTGGCCGTACTCGTGGTCAGTGTTCTGTCGTTGGCATGACATTCTCGTCATGCGTGGGGCTGCATGCACGATGTCTCCTGTCGTGTTTTGTCTGTGTTTTCGGCGTCGGCGCCCCGCCTTCGCCTTTCTTTTGGCTGACGGATTGGGTTACCCTACTGCGCGAGTTTGGGGTTGCCCGTCTGTTGCCGTTTGGAGTAGCTTAGGGTGCCGAGTTCTCCTCGGTGGCCGTTGTTCCGTGTTTTACGGCCTCGCTCTTCTTTGTTGTTGAGCTCCCCTCTCCTGCCTGTTCCCTACTCCTGCTGTACCTGTTCTGTTTACAACTTTGTAGTGTAGCTTTTTCCTGCTTTGCTGCACCTTCCGTTTTTATTGTTGCTTCCGTTGCTTTGTGCGTTTTCCAGTGGGGATCTGCGTGACCCCTACTGAGTTTCTGTTGAGACTCACCCCTGCTTTTCAGGTGGGTTTCGCCGTCTGCCTCTGCTGTCCTTGGTGGAGCGTGTTCGCTGTAGCTGCCAGCTGTACCTGCGTCGGGCTTCCCCCGACTTCTGTGTACGTTTCTTTCTGTCAGACTGTACTGTGATAGACTTGTTGTCTTTCCTTTGGGCTGGACTCTGGTGTATAATTGTAAAATTTGAATTATTAATGAAAAAGTAATTTTATTTCTGCTACTTTAGCAATCCAATGTAATGAAATTTAATTGCTTACTGTTATATCTGCTGGCTTCAATGTATTCCACACACTCCTTTTTCCCTTCGGCGCTTTCCCGCGCTTGGGAGGCCTCGCGGGTCCCATGTGGTATCACGTGTATTCGGTATTTATACCGGGTGCACCGGGTATCCGGAATCCGGGTCGCTACAGGTGGTATCAGAGCAGTGTTCTGAGATGTTCGGAGTTTCTTTTCTGAGCTATCAGAGCATTGTCATGTGAAATACATGGAAACCCAGATATACAGTTACCAGAGTCCTTAAGGTCCAGTACAGTCTCTTGATGGCGTAGGCGTTGCGATGGTTTATCGCGGTGCTTTTTCGCGTGGTCTTGTAGCGTGCTTGGTTGGCACTGTGCGAGATGGTTTTGCTCTCGTCTGGGTGTGACGAGGTGCTTTGTTCGATTTTGAAGTTGTCTTGATCATGTTGCACTTGGCAGTGTTTGTCGGTTGGCATGAACCTGCAGTGCCTTGTTCGAGCTGTTTTCTGTGCTTTTGCTCAGGTGGCTTATGACTTTCAGCGTTGGTGTGATGGCCACGCATGTTCTTACGTTGCTTTGGTTGTCCCAGCTTGAGTCTGTGTAGCTCCTGATGCATCGTTGTTTCGGTTGTCTCGATTATCGTGTTGCCTCGATTGAGAAGTTGCTCGAGCGAACCTAGGATTTTCCCTTCCTGGTGAGCTGTTGTTGTCGAGCTTGTTGCTTCTCGTTCTTCTTGGTGAAGCTTTTTCGATGTTAACCTTGGAATTGCTATCTTAGTGTTGCCTTTGTCCTGCGTCTGCTTAAGTGTGGACGGCCTTGTTTTGAGCCTGATCTGCTCCTTGTTGTACGGTAGCTTGGCTTTGGACTCCGTAATGGTGTTAAGAGCTGTCGTGTACCGTATTTGTCGTGCCGTGTCCAACGGCTGATGTATTGTGAATGCTCATTTGTTGTTCCAGGACGTGAAGGTAAACTGAGATTAGTTCTTTCCGCGTGCTTTGTGCTGAAGCTGGTGCTCTTCCTTTGTTGCACTTAGGCCCCTTGTGATCGGTTGTTCGCGAGATCGGTGCTCGTGGCGTGTTAATTGCGATCTTTGTTGATTGCGATGGCGTCTGGCATGTGCTGAGGTGCCATTACCAGTGTTGTTCTGTTGCCTGTGCGCATTGTTGAGGGTGCAGTGGAAGTGTGTGGGTTGGCTACCCACTCGTCGAGAGGTTTTTGTTCCTTCTCGATGTGTCTTTGTCTTGGCTTCTGTGCCTTGACTTTGTTGTTGCCGTGCCTTTGTTTGTGGTTTTCTGGTGTTGGCATTGGCATGTGCGAGTGTTGGGGAATTTGTCGGCGTTCCTTGCTGATTGAGTACCCTTTGCTCTACATTTCTTTCTTGGGTATTGTGCTCTCGAGGCGTGTTCGTAGTCCTTGAGATGTGTTCCCCGAGAGTATTGTCGTTTCTCGTTGTTGTGGGTCTTCTCTTGGTGAGCAGTCTGATGCGTGACCTGTCTCTTGTGGTCGTGTGCTCAGCTGTTCCTGTGCCTTGATGTGACCCTGCATGCAGTTGTGTTCCTTGGTTCTGTGTGTTGTGTGGAGCCGGAATCCTGCAGGTGGTGCCCTTGTGTTGTTTTTTGTGAGCGCTGTTTCTTTATGATTTTGTGTCTCTGCCTTGGACCATGGTCTTGTCTTGTCAGTTGGCTTGCTGTGCTCTCTTTTCCTGGTGGAGTTAGCTTGCGACTCGATCAGATGTGATAGCTGGGTGAGTGCTGACTTGATTGTGTTTATGGTCCAGTGTTGTTGTTGTCGTTGGTGTCCTGTGTGCCAGGTGTTCCCTGTTGCCTTTGGCACTGGAGCCGATGATGTTGCGAGCTGTCAGCTGTGAGGACTGTGTCTCATTGTGCAAGCTGCTGCTTGTCGTGCTGTTGTCGTTGTGTTTCTCGGTTGTCTGTTGTTGTGGCAGTCGTGTCTCCGTTCCTGGTGAGACGTAAGCGACGTTGCCTTTGCTTCAGAGGTGTCAGATGTGTTCACTTTCATGCCATACTCGTGCTGTGGACTTGCTGTCTTGGAAGCTTGAGTGTGTAACTGTAATTGTGGTCTGACAGTGTTCCTCTGAGCTGTGTTTCTCGAGATTTGTGTCGTTTATCGTGGTTGTATTGTTGGGTTGTTCTTCCCTACTTCTCCTTTGTTAGTCCTTAATTTCGAGGGCGAAATTTCTTAAAGGAGGGGAGGATGTAATGCCCTGGATCCTTGGTAGATCTTTGCTGGATCCTTTGCAGGTCTTATGGGATCTTTGTTTGATCTTTCGGATCTGTTTTGGATTGGTTTCGTTGAGTTTCGGTTCGCTTTTGTGGCTTCCGAGTTGAGTTTGACGAGCCGTGTGGGTTTTTCTCACGTACTAGTTACGGAACCCTACGGTGAGTTTGGTTGTCAATTCTCGAACTCGTGGATGCTGCAGCGACGATGTACTCTTCGAGCCGGTCGTTTCGACTATTTTTACGTATTTTTCTGAATTTGTGCATTTTCGGCGCATTTTCAGAATTTTCGGAAATTAGGAAAATTTCCTAATTTCTTTTCTTTTTATTCCTTTTTTTCCTCTCTCTCTCCTCACTCTCACGATCTCACTCTCTCTCTCCCGTTCTCTCCCCCTTCCGGCTCCGGCTGTAGACGGAGGCGCTCGTGGGTGAGGTGGCGACGAGGTGGAGCTGTCGAGGTGCGCGATGGGGCGAGGATCAGATCGATTCTGGCGCGATCCCGATCGGTGGATTCAAAGCCGGTGAAATCGGTTCGCGAGTGCTTTTCAGCGTGGTTTAGTCCCTTCGGGGCACGGTTTCTTCGGTGGAGGTAGGGTGACTGATCCTTACTTCGTCCTCTTCGTTTTCCCTGCCATTGCACGGCGTTCGGCAAGGAAACAGCCGAGTTTGGGCTTGTTTTGCCTAAACAGTGATTTTCGTGGTTTTGAGGGTCGGCCGGTAAACGGCGACCATTTGCGGCGTAGTTAGTTTCTAATTGACCGCTGGGATGTTAGGATCCCATCCACGTTGATTTCGTGTGATTTGATGTTCATTCGAGGCCGGTAGAAGCCCGGGAACCTCGGTGACCCACTTACGGTCGATTTGTCTAAATCGCCCGGATCTTGCATTTTTGAGCTTGCATGTGGGGTTTGGAGTCCCCTGATATTGTTATTTGTCATTTAGGTGTGTTTCCCCTGCGTTTCGGCGTGAATGGGGCGTGGAACGGGCCGATTTGGCCGTTCCTCTGTTTTCCCGCCGTATGGGAAGCAACGGTCGTTCCAGTGGCCGTTACTTGCTTCTGACGGTCCTACGACAGACTGTTACTTCGTTTGGCGTTTTTGAGCTTTCTGGCTTTTGGGTGAGTGACGGCCCTAGGGTGGCGCGTCGCTTCCTTGTAACGCGCCTAGGCTAACCCGTTACTTCGTCTTCGTCGTTTTGTTTTGGGGTTGAGTCGGTTGATCTAACGCGCTTGACCCAGCGCGTTAGATGAATGTGACGCACCTGGTCCTGGCCGTTACTTGCTGTTTGACCGACATTGACCATTAGAGGCGGTGCCTCTAACGATGGTGCCCCTATCCGTTGTTTGAGTGTAACGCGCCTGCCCCCGGCCGTTACATTTTGTTTGGCCGAGCTTGGGTGGCTGTGCCCGTTGAATATAACGGATATGCCCCCATGCGTCGTTGTGTTATAATGCGCATGTCTCTGGCCGTCGTTTGTTGTTTTGTGCTGGGTTGAGGGTGGCTGGGCACGTTGATAGTAACGCGCCTTCCCCTGCGCGTCGTTTGGCTCTGACGCGTCTCCCTTGCCGCGTTGTTTGTTTGTAACGCGCCTGGCGTTGCGCGTTACTTCGCTTTGGCTGTGGGTGGCTGTGCACGTTGTGAATAACGCGCCTGCTCCCGTGCGTCATTTGGCTATAACGCGCTTAGTCTAGTGCGTTACTTGGCTCGTGCGTGTTTTGAGTTTTAGAGTTGGTTAGGGTGGTGTGAGCGACGGCCTGTCGTCTGACCGTCGTTTGGTGAGTAACGGCCCTGGTCTAGACCGTCACATGCTAGTAGCGGTCTAGGGGTGGCGCGTTACATGCCTTGTGCTCCGTTTTCCGTGATTTCGGTTTTAGCTTGTCTTGGCTTGTCCTAGTGGTTTGCCCGTTATCCCGTGGATGTTTCTTGACGTCCTATGAGGGCTAAAACTACGTTGTAAGGTGGCCATGAGTCTTCTTACTTGCGGTAGGATTGTCTATCCTACTTTTTGCTTGTGCGTTGCTGGGTTCAGGTCAACCCGGTGTGACCCAGTGGTTGACGTGTGACCTTGTGTGTGTGTGTCTCGGTGGTTGTGTCCGGCTCGAGACACTGCTTCTGGATGCCTCGAGGTGTTGCCTTACCTCGGTTTACGTATCCAGGTGTGCTGAGGGTTCTTGGTGTTTCCCTCAGGTCTCCGTGTGTCGTTTTCTGCGGAGCGTAGTTTTGCTGGCTTAGGATTAGACCGATTGGCGGCTTGTTTCGCTGCTTGTGACGATCTTGCCTTTGAGTCGTTCGACTCGGGATCGCTACGTTGTAGGTCTAGTTGCCTGGTCCTGAGTCGGTTGGCGGTTGTTTAGCTGCCATGGTGCTTTGTGGTGCACGAGACGGGTCTTTCTTGACTGTCTGTGCTTTAGCACATGTGTTTCAGAGTCTGTGCCTTGTGAGCCTCCACTAGTTGTAGCCCTAGGCTTTTGCCGACCCACCGGGAGTGGTGGAGGGGTTTTCCTGTTGCGTTTGGTACGTACGGTTCTTAAGCTAGTTCCGTAGGCCCCGGCCAGCGGTAGCGTCCTACCGAGGGGAATACTAGCTAGAGGCCTGGCCTAGGTAGTGGTCAGTGTGTGCACACGTGGTCAGGGACTGGGGACTTGCGCCGACGGGCGTGGCCCTGACTAGTCACTCGCGGTTGGTGCTGCAGTCCTGTGCTGTGGTACCATGTTTCCTTGGAACTGTTGTTCCTCGGACCTGGTTCTTGGTGTGTCTTGTCCTTGAGTGACTTGACACTTGTGGCGCAGTGTAAGTCGTCAGTGGACGCTTCTGGCTGTTCTTCTGGGAGGAGGGTGCTCCTGTCACTCGGTGCTGTGACTCTCGCGTTTTCTGGGGCACTGTGACCTTTGCGAGTTGCCCTCTCGTGGCCGTACTCGAGGTCAGTGTTCTGTCGTTGGCATGACATTCTCGTCATGCATGGGGCTGCGTGCACGACGTCTCTTGCCGTGTTTTGTCTATGTTTTCGGCGTCGACGCCCGCCTTCGCCTTTCTTTTGACTGACGGATTGGGTTACCCTACTGCGCGAGTTTGGGGTTGACCGTCTGTTGCCGTTTGGAGTAGCTTAGGGTGCCGAGTTCTCCTCGGTGGCCGTTGTTCCGTGTTTTACGGCCTCGCTCTTCTTTGTTGTTGAGCTCCCCTCTCCTGCATGTTCCCTACTCCTGCTGTACCTGTTCTGTTTACAGCTTTGTAGTGTAGCTTTTTCCTGCTTTGCTGCACATGCCGTTTTTATTGTTGCTTCCGTTGCTTTGTGCGTTTTCCAGTGGGGATCTGCGTGACCCCTACTGAGTTTCTGTTGAGACTCACCCCTGCTTTTCAGGTGGGTTTCGCCGTCTGCCTCTGCTATCCTTGGTGGAGCGTGTTCGCTGTAGCTGCCAGCTGTACCTGTGTCGAGCTTCCCCCGACTTCTGTGTACGTTTCTTTCTGTCAGACTGTACTATGATAGACTTGTTATCTTTCCTTTGGGCTGGACTCTGGTGTATAATTGTAAAATTTAAATTATTAATGAAAAAGTAATTTTATTTCTGTTACTTTAGCAATCCAATGTAATGAAATTTAATTGCTTACTGTTATATCTGCTGGCTTCAATGTATTCCACACACTCCTTTTTCCCTTCGGCGCTTTCCTGCGCTTGGGAGGCCTTGCGGGTCCCATGTGATATCACGTGTATTCGGTAATTATACCGGGTGCACCGGGTATCCGGAATCCGGGTCGCTACAGCCTAGCTATAGACCGCTAGGCGTTACCGTGGCACGATCCCTGGCGGTCGTGGGTTCGACCGCTGGGCTGAGCTTCGCAGTCCAGAGTTAGACCGCTAGCTGCCTCGCGTTCCAGAGATAGACCGCTAGGCTGGGGCAGTCCGGAGTGGGCCACTGTCTAGTTTCTCTTCGACACGTGGTTTCTGTGAGTTGAATCTTTGATGCGGGATGAGGCCACGGACACGACAAGCTCGCGATCGTCCCTTAACGAGGGAAGTGTCGGACGTGCACGGTTGAGAAATCGGCAGTGAGCTAGGGTGGTCGGCTCTCACTTGTGCCCGGATCGGGTCACGGGACGGTCTCGCTCACTCTCTCGAAGCAGCGGTGATATGAAATTATAGCGAGCTAGGTCCTAAAACATGCTCTCTAGCAGTGGCATAAACAAGCATATATAGAAATAAGCGAAATGCCAAGCAAGGAGCGAATATGATACCTCCACGCGCTCGGCGTGGGGACGACGGACCCGGCCGAAGTCGTACTCCCAGGACAGTTAATACATAAAGATTATAGCAATGAGTTACAGCCCACTCCACGTAGGGAGGTAAAGGGCGACACAATGGGGTCCGGGAGGATCGATTTCGGGTTGACGGGCGGCTTCTCGCGTAGCTTCGGCCGCACACGTACTCGTGCCTGTGGGGCCCACTTGCTGTCCGGAGGGGCCGTGTGGGACCCGGTGACACCGCTGTGGTGGTGGATGCCTGGATGAGCGCTCCCTGGAGTGGAGGCGCGCTGGTTCACCGGCCGGAGGCCGGGCGGCTCCGATCGGCACCGGTCGGAATAACCGGCCACGGATCTGTAACTTCTGGTTTTCAGCGCTCGTCCCGGCGAGAACGGGCGCTGCGATCAGCCCCAATGTCGGATCGACACGAGACTAGCGCCGTTGAAAAGTTAACTTCAAATCCTTCAATCTAGGCCTGAAGATCTGGCCTGGATCTGCACAGATCGGGGCTTTAAAGAATTGTTGAGTTGCTGTTGTATAGTGACAGGACTCTCTAATCTGCAGAGAACTTGTTTGAGAACTGACTTTGACCGATATGTGAACGTCCGAATCTGAAGTTGTGGTCTTCATAAAAGTTGTAGGAAATCAAGCTAGGAAAACGGAAAAGCTAGTTTGGACAAGTTTGGATGTGGCGAAGAATTGATGGGATTTTTGAACTGGAAGTGGGTCGGATCTGGAAATGGGCTGAGAGCACTGTAGCTGAGATAGAACATGAATTTTGAAAAATAGATAGAGGGAAGATCAAAAATCAGGAAAAATGGTAGATGTAGGGGATGATGGAAAGAACTCCCAGTAACATTGGGAGGGTTTGGAAAATTCAAAAACGTTGTCGGAGATGTGAAACTCAGAGCTGTTGTCACTGTAGATAGAGACAAAACAGATCTGGGAATGCAAAATGAACGAAAATGGAAAATTACTAAATGGAGGAGTGTGGACGTGAAAATTTAGGTGGAGGTGGGGATTCAAGGTAAGAACACACCCTCAAAATTTCAAATCCATCTGAGCTCATGGCTGGCAACAAGAATTCACGAACTACACCTCTGTCCAGCAGGACAGAAACTTGAAGACGGCTCCGCGGCGGCTCGAAGGCGGCACGAACGGCGACGGCAGCAGCACAGATGATCACCGGAGATAGAGGGGAGGGGATAGAAGGTAGAATCACTCTAGAACTGGAGGTTGGAGGAGAGAAACCAGAGGGAGAGAGGAGGGGCTCAAGAACACTCTTGATTTTCCAACAATTTTCTCTTCATTAATGCCAACAAATGGAAAATACAACCTTTTATATGCCTTACATCAAACCTAATCTACACCATTAGATCTAGGGGAGGGGATTGGATGGCTGGGATGAAGTGTGAATAACACACAAAAAAATCATAAAATATTAAGGGGAGGGACGCCCCCTTGACCAAGAGGGGACAAGTTGGAAAGGGTAGGTAGCCTACCTTGGAAAATTTACCCCCTTTGTCTCCCATGTGGTCAATTGGCATTCAACTCTTCTAGATGGCCACCTAGGATGGTTGACCAGCCCCACATGGTGTAGGTGGACCAATGGGAAAGGGGTGAGGGGCCCCTGGGTTGGGCCTACTGGAATTTTACATATAAACCCACTAAGACTTACAATTGCGTACCCATATAACACAAGGGTATACATACAAATATGAAAGGACATAAATGCAAACAAAATGCGGACGGTCTTGCCTCGATGTCCCCATCAATCTTACCTCCGGTGACACGCCCACTAGTCGTAGCCTTCTTATGGCACGCGTGTGCTGACCCACCTGGGAGTGGTGGAGCGGCTTACCCGAGAGAAACGGGTTTTAAGCTGGTTTCCGTAGGGCCCCTTGCCTTTGCAGCCCGAGTCCGGCTGGGGGGAAAACCGGCTAGAGGACCCGACCTAGAGCAGTTGATCTGTGTGTGCACGCGTAGTTGGGGGCAGAGGACCCGTGCTGACGAGCGCGACCCCAGCTAGTCCTTGTTTGAGTTCTTGGTTACTGTTGTGTGTCTCAGTCTCCGCCTGAGGCGTTATAGGGAGACACTTGTGGCGTGGTGTAAGACGTCAGGGGACGCATCCAGCTGTTCTTCTAGTGGGTGGTGCTCCTGTCTCCGGGCAGGTACAGACTTATCTTTCCGCCGGTTTGAGGTCAGTTAGCTTGGTACAGTTAGTTGTAGGGAGTTTTTCCGTTTATTTACTACTGCTTGCTACTTCTACCGTACTCCTGTTGGGTAGTGTTACCTTCTGTGGTTGTTCGCACCTTGTTGTCGTTTTCCTCATTGTGCGGTGGGGGTCCGAGGGATCCCTATTGGGCCAATGAAATGAGGTTCACCCCAGCTTTTTAGGTGAGGCGGGGTCATCAAGAGGCGCGATGGAGTTTCAGCGTGGTTCCTCTAGCCAGGGTTAGTCGCCAGTTTGCCAGAGCCAGGGTATGTCCCGTGTACTTGTACTTTTCTTTCTGTTGTCTGTACTTAATTTGGACATGAGATACACTGGACCTTATAGCAGTTTATTTATTTATTTTACTTTGTGCATTTTATTTTAGATTAATTATGCTATCTCTGCAGTTATTTCAACTTCTCTTGTATTCTCACACCATCCTTTTAACCCTTCCGAGTCTTCGGGCTCGTGGGTGGCGGGCCGAGATTCGAGACACGCCGGTTCCTTTACGGTACTCGGATCCTGAGTCGTTACAGTTGGTATCAGAGCGAGGTTGTGGAGATACATAAGAACCTGAAATGATTGCAGTGGTCCAGAAGGTCCATGAATGTCCTGTACAGTCAGCGACTGGCATAGGGCCCCGTTGTTGACACCCGTTTTAGCCCACAAGTTGCGTCATTTCTCTTATTCATCATTTTTGATATCCCGAATTAGCCATTATTTTGGAGCCTTTCTTAGATGAATTTTGAGTCCATTTTTACTATTCAATATCCTTTGAGTCTTGGAGATCATGATTTCCTAGAGCCCTGGAGCTTATTTTATCAACTTCTGGCTTCTAAGTCGACTTTCGGCCCATTTAGGCCGGCTTCCCTCAAGTAATCGGCTCTCTCCCGCTGTGCAGTCCTGAAAGTGGTCCTTTTTCATCTCATTCTGTCCCTCTATTCAAAAAGTTGTCTTCACAAAAGCTGTTCATCTTTCAACGATCTATAATTTCTTATTCTATGCCGTTGGCCAGTTCTGCCCCGTTTGTGAGCTATTTGCATTTTTCCGGCGTGCTGTACTGTTCAGAATTCTTTCTCTCTGTTCTAGCCCCATTTTCTCCCTCTTCTGATCATTTTCTCAACTTACTTTCTTCATGAAAGTTGTTTCTCTCTCAGTTATCTACAATTTCTTCTTCTACAACTTTTATTAGTTCTATCCGTTTGAGAGATACGCTTCAATTTCTAAAGTCGCGCGTAGTCTGCCTAGAATTTTCCTTCATCGGTGTGAAGGTCTAGTGTAGGTGCGTCAGAGCACATGTAGCGGTCTAGTATAGATGCGTTAGAGCACTGTGACGGTCCTATACTAGACCGTCACAGTCAAACTTGTCGAAATCGTCCCGTTCGACCCCCAGAGTGTGACGGACCTACCCTAGGCCGTTACATAACTCTGACGGTCCTACGATAGACCGTTACACACATCAGAGAGTCTAATTTATGCTGGACTCTGCCCCGAAAATTACGCGGCGGGCCTATCTTGAAGAGCCCATAACTTCTTCAATTCTTATCCAAATTGATCTCCGTTTTTTCCTACTTCTAGCCCTTTGTATTATCTTGAATTTGGTTCATAGAAATCAAAGTTTCATTGGCTATATCTCTCGGGATCGGGGTCGCAAGATCAGGATTTAAGCATCCTAGTACAACTAAAACTCTGATTTCCAGTACGACGGGGCTACCTTCCAAGAGCCATATCTTCTCGAATCCTCCTCCGAATTGATCCCCGTTTGTTCCTATCTTTTGTCCTTAGTATTATATCGAGCTTGATCTAGAGAACTCAATTTATCTTGAACTATATTTCCAGGAATCGTGATAAGAAGATGGGGCTTTTTGGCAAAACTATATAAAAACTGCCCAGTTCACAGTCGCGACAGGGGGCTCTTTCTTGGTTCGGGACGAAGCCATGCTACAATTCCAACTCACAACTTTGACCCTGACTTGAAGAGGGAAGTATTAGCTTTCCATTGCATCGTTTTGGACTTGATTTCATGATCTATATTTTTAGTTCTCTTCCTCTTAAAATCATAAATCATCATAATATTCTACACTTTTCTGCTACACATGCACTTTTGCACGTTTTGCATCAACGTTTTCTCTCTATTCTCTCAATCAAATCTCGTGATTTCAAATCTCATGCATACACAACACACCCACCTATTATTTTCACCCTTCCACATGGGTTAAAAATCTCCCCCGGTGAGTTTGCCCTCAATTTCTACCCCTATTTTATCACTCGGGATTGATACTACACATGCATGTTCTAATGGGTTTTTTGTCATTGTCTTGACTTTGTTTTGCAGGAGAGTATGAATACAACGTGAGGCCCTCTTCCTCTAGCCGGTTGGAAGGAGAGGAGGTTTGAATCCACAAGTTCCCTGCACCTCGTTTGTCAAGCGCGATTAAGTTTTCTTTCCAAGGTACACGGCGCCGTTCTTACACTTCTTCATCCTTTGGCATTGTTGGAACCTTGGTGGCGATCACGGTTAGTATTTCTCATCCTTTCATCCCCCTTGTCTTTGATTCACTTGTTTATGCATGTATGTATTTAAAGGGGGTGGATAGGAATCTAATTAAAACAAATCTAAATTTTTTGGCGATCACGGTGGGACACCAATGCCCATCACGTTTGTTTTAATGCTCTTTTGTAAGTTGGGTGTGTGCATGTGCATGTTAGGTGATATTTTATCCATTCTTCCATTGTTTGGGGTGTTTTAAGGGCTCAGGTAGTGTGACGGTCCTATAGTAGACCGCCACATGTATGTAACGGTCCTTTGGTAGACCGTTACAGATTCTGGCAGTCCTGCGCGCATGCTCACAGGGCCGTGTTCGTCGGGCATAACTTTTGATCCCGATGTCCGATTGCACTGATTTTTCTTCCGTTGGATAGCCCTTTGTATTGTCTTTCCATCCATATATCATTTGCATCATTTGGTTAACATTTGCATATTCTAATATTGTCCAACGTTTGGAGTTTTATGCATAAGTTCTGCAGGCAGGCTCAGGGACAGGTTCACAGGTACATCTTTACTCAGTGATTTGACTGCCTTCCCGTGTCTGATTGCACTGATTTTTGTTCCATTGGATAGTCCTTTGTATTGTCTTTCCATCCATAGCTTATTTGCATCATTTGGGTCTCATTTGCTTAGTTAAAAATTGTCATCATTTTAGCATTTTATCCATAAAATCTGCATGTTGTCTGCGCACAGGTTCATGGGGGCAACTTTGCTCAGTGATTTGATTGACCTCCCGGGGTCAGATTGATCTGTTCTTGGGCCCGTTGTGCAGACCTTTGTATTGTCTTTCCATCCATATACTATTTGTCTTAGTTGGATCAAGTTTGCATAGTTTAATCTAGTCTTGATTTTCTAGTTTTAAGCTAGAATTTGCATGCACTCCGGTGCACATAGGGCCATACATTGCATATCATAGTTGCATTTCCTACCTTGGTAAGTGATCCTCTCGCCTCCATATTCCTTGGAGTCGACTAGGTGATCTTATCCGGGACCTCCATAAGTCCCCGTGAGCCGTGGATTCCCACACGGACACCGGGCCGGTTGTACCTTTCCACCCCTTAGGCTTGCATTTGCATAAGTGTGAGGGAGTTAACCTTAGTCAACCCAAAGTTTAGACCTTATTCCCATAGGATTCCTATCTTGAGGGAATTATTATTAATTCAAATCATTAAAAGGTCTATTAAAATCCCTAAAATATTTCTCATCATATCAACTTGTTTGACTTGGGTGAAAACTCTCACATTGCATTGTTTGTGTTGTTTGGGCTTGTCCAAGCCCATTAGTGGTGTTTTGTGTTGCATCCACATCTTTCATCGTTGTTAGGCCCACTTAGGTTACCCCATTTTGTATGTCTATTATCTAGTCCATTGTCCCGTGGTCTATTGTCCATTCGTCTTTGCATTAGTGGGTCAGCCCCCCTTGTTCTCAAGCCCATTAAGCCATTGCTTCCCCACTTGTATTCTCCTTGATATCCTTGTATTAAGTCTCCATTTGCCCTCATGGAGTATCATTCTAACCCCTTGTATCATTCTTTTTTCCAATCTTCTTCCTATTCTCGCGTGGAATCCTCTTCCCACGCGGGCCCATCTTCCCGTGGTCCCTCTGATCCCTCTGAGGAACAGGCTAATCTCATGGCCCATCTTTCAAGCCTTGTTCGCCAAATGGACCCGGCCCAGGCCCAACGTCTTATTGCATCTCATCTTCATGGGCCTCCTTCTCTTAATGGGCCTCATCATCTTAATGGGCCCCATTCTCCTAATGGGCCTTATTTTTCTAATGGGACTCATTCTTCTTCTCCTTATGCTGCCAGCCCAATGGGTCCTTATGCTCATGCTTCTTCCAGGCCCACATATCCTTCCATTCTCGGAATGGGCCCTTCTTCTTCTCAGCCCGAATCCTCTTATTCGGCCCATTATCATCATACTGGTCCGAATTCACATCCTCTTGCTCAAGCTGGCCCATATTCTTCTCGATCTCTCCCTACCCAGAGATGATTGTTCAAACCCAACGCCAACTTGATGAGCTTCAACGTCGATCGATCCTAAATCCTCTTTAAGTGTTCCGTTCGCTTTCCAAGGTCTTCGGCTCCCACCTCCATCACAAATTCCCACATATCGCCGTTATAGTGGAGTCGGTGACCCGTATGTGCACTTGAAGGAGTTTTTTTATGAGTCGGCCCAATTTCGGCATGACCAACGCTTGATGGCCTATCTATTTGGTCTGTCGTTGGAAGGCCCGGCTCGGGATTGGTTCTTCTCTCTTCCGCAAGAGCAAGTTGTGAGTTTTCATGCCGTTCAAGAAAAGTTTATTCAACAGTATCAAGACCAGGTTGGGCCCAAGTATTCTATGGAGGATCTGGCCCATGAGATGATGAAGCCCGACGAGGAGTTCTGCACCTTTGCTGACCGCTGGCGTCGCTTGGCCGCGCAAGTCCCGGGACACATTCCAGAGGGAGAGCAAATCAAGATGCTGATATCCAATGCCGCGCCCGAGTATCGTTTATCTTAGCCCTCAATGACATCACCTCCTGGCAACAACTTTACAGCCGAGCCCGCTTCATTCGCCAACAAATCCAAGATTCCCTTGACCCCGAGTCTCCACCATCCACCTCCACATATCAACCTTCACCCTCCACGTGCCAACCCTACGCTCCCATGAGTCAGCCCGCCATGAGTCAGCCTTCCGCCGCATATCCCTCCACGAGCCAACCCCCCGCCTATACATACCTATACGCCTCCGCATATCAACCTTCCATGAGTCAGCCTCCTGCGTCCGCATACCCGTCTCCGTCTCCACCCCCGGTCAAGGTCACACCACATCCCGAGCAGGTGGATGCCGTCTACATACCTCCCCACTCCGTTCCACATATGCCTTCACCAAATCCCTCCTCCACGGCCAAGCACTCATTGCCTACGCAACCTCCGCTTCCCTCTCCACAACCTTCTCCACCACCTCATACCCCTCGGCATCCGCCTTGCCCGAAGCGGGCTCCTTGTCCTCCGTTGTCGGAGTGCTTTACCGACATTTTTAGGGCTTTGATGGCCGCTCACGCGTTGCCGCTCTCTCCTGCTGTGCCTTGCCAACCCGCGGTCGGGAATATGCTTCAATATTGTGATTTTCACCACCAGCAGGGGCATTTGGTTGAGGATTGTCCCGAGTTCCGAGAGTATGTTTATGACCTGAAAGATAATAAAAGGATTGATTGGGCCGCCATGCGTAAAGTTGTTTTAGATCTCCGCAGCAAGCAGCAGCAACAAGAAGCACCGCCCAAGCAGCCGTCTCCATCTCTAAAAGACCGGGGGCACCCCAATGATTCTTCGTCTAGCGTTGAACCTGCTCCATCACCTACTACCTCGCCTACTCTGTTACCTTCGCTATCTCCTATCCAATCTCCGCAACCTCCACAAACCCAAGCCTCTGCTCAGGCTAGTGCCACCTCCCCTTCTTCTACTTCTTCCACCACTACTTCCACCCCCAATGTCATTCGGCGCGTTGTGTCGATACATCGACGGTGGGTGCCACAACCCCCTCCTTCACCCTTGCCATGTCCACTACCTCCATCGACCACATCACCATCTCCACAATCCTCTCAATCGCCTACATCATCTCCACCACCCTCACCATTGCCTAAACCTCCATCACCCCCGCCATCACCTTTGACCGAGCCTGAGCAAATTTTGCCTTTGCCGCCCTCGCCCGAGCAAGTCATACCTTCACCCTTACCTTTGCCTCCACCTAAACACACCATACCCGTTGAAACCCTCGCGTCTTCTGAACCTACTCCTATCCCCATTCTTCCACCTATTTCCACCCCACGGAGTGGGTGTGCATTACCCATGGTGCCCCTTGGGTCAATCCCCAGGGAGACAATAAGCCAAGTCAAGATGATTCAGTGCCGGCCATGCATTTCAGAATTCAAGATTTTATTTGCAGAATGTCGATCCGCATCCTGGTCCCTGGTTATTTTGGGGATGTTGAGCCTACACTCCTAGTGAAGACGGTTGATAAGAAGAGTTCCCTTGAGTTGATGCCAGTTTCTTCCCGAGCAAGGCCGGTGGCAATCTCTTTGCTCGCCGGAGAGTTCACCGTTGATGCTATTATTTCTCCTCGCTCTATTGCCATTCAGATGACAGGCCAAGAAGGGTTCTCTACCCGTGTTGTGCTAACGCATACGGCCGCCAAGCAGATTATGGGTTCTATGTTCAAGGGACAATTGGCCGTATCTTCTACACTTTTCGGGGATATTCTGCACTTGTTACGCAATCTTCCTCGGTTTATTAGCAAGCCGGCCATGTCAACACCGTGTATTACTCTCCCTCAGCTTCACCCGTCTCTTCTAGCAAGGGAGTTACGCTTCAAGTCTGATTGTCGAGTGGAGCTGCCAAATCTCATGCTACTTGTGCCAAGTAACAAGACTCCATGGTTTTATGATATTCAACATTATGAGAAGTTAGTTGTTCAAGAATGTCCATCTACTATTGCTAGCACCGGGTGTCTAGGGGCAACTACCCTGATGAAGCTGCATATTCATAGCCGGGTCATGTCCTCTGCCAGATGGGCCCGTTATTTAAGGAGACACTGCAAAATAAAAGGCATGAAGGTCCAACCCCGCGCCAGGCAGGTCCATTTCAAGCCAATTTCAGCTAAGAAGAGGCGGCGGCACAGGTGCAAGAGCCGTCAATTATGCATTCAGGGGTCCACCTCTTCCTCCCCTTCTTTTCATGCATCCTTCCTTCTACTCAGTTCCCACCCTTGGGTGGTGTATCTTCCCACTTCAGATCCTGCTACTATCATCTTCTCCTCTCTTCCCGGGACCGCAAACCCCCATTCCTCTTCTTCCCATCCAGAGTCTCTGGATTTTCCCTCCTCTCACAATTCTAGGCCTCGGCCTATGCCCTCTTATCATCCCGATCTCAGGACATCTCCCAGTTCTTCTCCTCCGGTATCCCCGGGTTCTCCTTCTTATTCCCCGACCTTGTCGGGTGTCTATGATTCTCCTTCACCGACTCTATCGGGTGGTCCTCATTCTTCTTCTCCGACCCTGTCGGATGTCTACCATTCTCTTTCTCCGATCATGTCAGATGATTCTCTTTCTCATCTTTCTACTCATTCTTCTTCACCCTTTCAGGGTTCTTGCCCTTTTTCATGCTATTTTCGAGGCTTTAGTCCGCCTTGATCTCAGCTAATCTTGTTTATTCTGTATCTGGTTCCTTGTTATCAGGGCCTCAGTGCCTTAACGAGGGAGTTCTAGCCCTCGTCTCTCTTCCTTTTTATCCTTCTTCGTCCAGTATGATGTCTGTCACTCCTCTGTGTCGAGGAATCCAATCCTTTGCTCTCCTTTCATCTTTATCCTGTCAAGCAAGGAATACAAAGCTACTCGAGCTCCTCAAAGCTCGATGATCGAGATCGCTTCGGGATGCCGGTTTCCACGCCATGGATTTGCAAAGGTATCTTTATTTTAAGCAAAGAAACATGATTTTATTTCCATTATTTCTATTGTTTTTGCACATGGTTATAATGCTATTCCTCAACATGGTTAAGTGGCTTATATAAATTTGCTTAGTTCATTTAGGTCATTTAAAATGAGTTCACTTCTGCAGCATCCTTAGGCTGGTGATAGCTCCGCTCTGGGAGTCTGAGTTCTTTCCCCGATCGTTGAGGGTGACCATTGAGCATGGGTTTTTCACACACTTCACGGTGAGCCATAGCTGATTCCTTTGAGCAACACCGTTGCTGCTTTGGCCATACTTTGGGTATGCACAAAGGTCTTTTCTTTTCTCTGCTCGGCCAAGTGCAGGGGCAAGAGATGGATGGATGAGATGACCAACCTAGGCGCTCCATAATACGAGAGAGGTCTCAAATAGGGGCAGTCTTCACCCTTGAAAAGTGAGCTTTCATGCTATATCTAGCCAATAAGGGCTATCAAAAATAAATGGACGAATAAATATGCAAAATTATAAATCAAAGGCATGGCAAGAGTGGTAGTACAGTTCCCCGCGGGACGTCATGAGCCCGGTCGCATGCATGCCTGATAAATATGGGTCTCAAAATCAAAGACACAAAGCCCCGGCACAACATACATATCTCTTTGAGGGGTGGTGCATTGGAAGGAATTCGAGCCTTGATATCTCCCATCCTGCACGAAGCTTGTCTCCAATTTTTCTTCTGCTTCTCCCTCTTATGCTGGGTTGTATCCTGGGTATGGCCTTAGTAGGGGCACCGTTCTTTAGAGGCAGTTGGTTGTGGTAAGCCACCCTCACATGCACGCCCTGCTCAAGGGAAGTCTTTAATGAGAGGGGAGGGATGTCGATCCCTAGCCAGTAGTTCGAGCATGTCTTTGGGTGCTGCGGATTGCTATTTCAAAAATCTAAAAAAATGAGACATTGTCAAAAATCCAAAAAAATGATATATTGTCAAAAATCCAAAAAAATGAGATATTGTCAAAAATAAAAAAAATGAAATCTAAAAAAAATGAAATATTGTTCAAAATTTCAATCATTTTCAAAATCTAAAAAATCAAGAAAATTGAAAAATTGAAAAATATTTATCTTTTACATTGTATTTTGAGAACAGATACGTAATCTGTTTGCTAAGTGTGCAGGTTGCATGTACTCAAGCTTTCGTTGCTCCATATTTTATTCTATCTATCTCCTGTTCATCTTCTGATATGTTCCCTTCTTCAACCATATCTCTCGATCTATTCTGAAACTTGTGTCCTTCTCAGCTTTGGTTTGCAATGATCATATCTATGTGAGAGGGCTTTACCTCACGATTATGAACCTGGCGGTTCTGCTTCATTCTGATCTTGGGTTTTGATTGAAGGGCGTATTTGTTTATCTTTTGTCCCGCCGTGTCCTTGTCTCGCCGTGTCTATGTCCCACCGTATTGTCCCACACATGTTATTTTGTTCTTCACCACGTGTTGTTAGTTGTCTTGCATATGTTGTTAGTTCATCCTTTTATATCTCGTGTGCTGTCCCACCGCTTGCGTGTTGTCTTGTCCCAACCGTGTGTTGTCTCACTGCATTGTTGTCTTGTCCCCCACGTTCATCTTACATACGTGTGGTTTGTTCATGCCATTACATATGTGCTTGTTCATCTTGTTGTGTTATTTTTCATTCGTTTGATCGTTATGTTATGTCATGTTGTTTGTCGTTCAGTTGATCCTTATATTCATATTATGTTCATACTTGTTTATCATGTTCATTCATATTGTTGTTGTCTTATTTGAAAATCCATAAAAATCAGAAAAAATCTAAAAAATATAAAAAGATATCGTTTCGTTTGGCAGGTAAGTCAGGTATAGCTCTCTATCCCTATTCATTGTTGCATTACTATATGGTATCTACATTATTATAGTCTCTCAAGGACCGGCTGGTTGCCCGTGTGTTCTAGGATCTGATGTTCCCCTTTAACAAAAACGATGATGATCTAGGAGCATACGGTTAATCGTTGGACAGGTCGCTCGATTGTGTCAGGTGGGGGACGATAGACTCTGTCTCGCACACCGTGGTTGCAAGAAGACTCTTGACCCCGTCTGTCTCGGTCTAGCAATAGTATCCTTGAGTACTTTCTATTTTATCTTTCTTTGCATTCGTTTTAATGATTTCTTTATTTTAGCCCAGCATGCATCATGTCATTTTAAACATTCATGTCTCGTGATCCATTCAACGATTTCTCCTCAATAATGGTTAATTACACTTCAGTTCTCTTGGTTAAGAGATTCTTCATTCCACTCTGAATTCAAACGATTTCTCTAATCTTGCCGCTTGGTCTGGTTGGCCAGCGTGATTCATGTCTGGATTTTATCTCAGTCTTATCTCTCCTTTTTCAGCTCTTACGCTGTGTTCCTTCCGACCCACTCATTGTCCGTGGATTGTGTCCCCAATGAGGTTGGTCGTGTTTCCTTTCCTTTCTTAGTTTAGTTCTCTAGACATGTCTCATCCTTGTCATCCATTTCAGGTGGTTAGTTCGACATTTTTGGGAGAATTCATATCGCTTGTTGGTTGAGGACGGGTGTCTTTTACCTTGATGCCCGCTTATCAGTTCTCTCTGCTTCATCTCCGCGTCATCTTCATTTCATGTCGCTATCGTTTTCGCTCCATCTCCTTTCTATTCCGCCTCCGCGTCGCTTTCGCTTGTTCCCTTGCAAAGCAGACATCAAAGAGGGGCATCTGTTGACACCCGTTTTAGCCCACAAGTTGCGTCATTTCTCTTATTCATCATTTTTGATGTCCCGAATTAGCCATTATTTTGGAGCATTTCTTGGATGAATTTCGAGTCTATTTTTACTATTCTATATCCTTTGAGTCTTGGAGATCATGATTTCCTAGAGCCCTGGAGCTTATTTTATCAACTTCTAGCTTCTAAGTCGACTTTCGGCCCATTTAGGCCGGCTTCCCTCAAGTAATCGGCTCTCTCCCGTTGCGCAATCCTAAAAGTGGTCATTTTTCATCTCCTTCTGTCCCTCTATATAAAAAGTTATCTTCACCAAAGTTGTTCATCTTTCAACGATCTACAATTTCTTATTCTACGCCGTTGGCCATTTCTGCCCCGTTTGTGAGATATTCGCATTTTTTCGGCGTGCTGTGCTGTTCAGAATTCTTTCTCTCTATTCTAGCCCCATTTTCTCCCTCTTTTGATCATTTTCTCAACTTATTTTCTTCATGAAAGTTGTTCCTCTCTCAGTTATCTACAATTTCTTCTTCTACGACTTTTGCTAGTTCTATCCCGTTTGAGAGATACGCTTCAATTTCCGAAGTCGCGCGTAGTCTGCCCAGAATTTTCCTTCATCGGTGTGAAGGTCTAGTGTAGATGCGTCAGAGCACATGTAGCGGTCTAGTATAGATGCGTCAGAGCACTGTGACGGTCCTATACTAGACCGTCACAGTCAAACTTGTTCGAAATCGTCCCGTTCGACCCCCAGAGCCTGACGGACCTACCTTAGGCCGTTACATAACTCTGACGGTCCTACGATAGACCGTTACACACAGCAGAGAGTCTAATTTATGCTGGACTCTGCCCCGAAAATTGCGCGGCGGGCCTATCTTGAAGAGCCCATAACTTCTTTAATTCTTATCCAAATTGATCCCCGTTTTTTCCTACTTCTAGCCCTTTGTATTATCTTGAATTTGATTCATAGAAATCAAAGTTTCATTGGCTATATCTCTCGGGATCTGGGTCGCAAGATCAGGATTTAAGCATCCTAGTACAACTAAAACTCTGATTTCCAGTACAACGGGGCTACCTTCCAAGAGCCATATCTTCTCGAATCCTCCTCCGAATTGATCCCCGTTTGTTCCTATCTTTTGTTCTTAGTATTATATCGAGCTTGATCTAGAGAACTCAATTTATCTTGGACTATATTTCCAGGAATCGTGATAAGAAGATTGGGCTTTTTGGCAAAACTATATAAAAACTGCCCAGTTCACAGTCGCGACAGGGGGCTCTCTCTTGGTTCGGGACGAAGCCATGCTACAATTCCAACTCACAACTTTGACCCTGGCTTGAAGAGGGAAGTATTAGCTTTCCATTGCATCGTTTTGGGCTTGATTTCATGATCTATATTCTTAGTTCTCTTCCTCTTAAAATCACAAATCATCATAATATTCTACACTTTTCTGCTACACATGCACTTTTGCACGTTTTGCATCAACGTTTTCTCTCTATTCTCTCAATCAAATCTCGTGATTTCAAATCTCATGCATGCACAACACACCCACCTATTATTTTCACCCTTCCACAGGGGTTAAAAATCTCCCCCCGGTGAGTTTACTCTCAATTTCTACCCATATTTTATCAATTCGAGATTGATACTACACATGCATGTTCTAATGGGTTTTTTATCCTTGTCTTGGCTTTGTTTTGCAGGAGAGTATGAATACAACATGAGGCCAGCCGGCTGGAAGGAGAGGAGGTTTGAATCCACAAGTTCCCCTCACCTCGTTTGTCAAGCGCGATCAAGTTTTCTTTCCTAGGTACACGGCGCCGTTCTTTACACTTCTTCATCCTTTGGCATTGTTGGAACCTTGGTGGCGATCACGGTTAGTATTTCTCATCCTTTCATCCCCCTTGTCTTTGATTCACTTGTTTATGCATGTATGTATTTAAAGGGGGCAGGATAGGAATCTAATTGGAACAAATCTACACCCGTGTGTTTTATTAATTATGCTGTTTGTTTCTGTTACCAGGGAGTTATGGCACCCAGGAGAGCGACTCGTTCCCAGCAGGGAGAGTCGGATGGGGGCCAGGAAGGGCAGAGTAGAGCAGTGCTTCCGGATGATGCAGCTGGAGAGGCGAGAGTTCCCGGACCAGATCGAGGAGTTCTTCCGGGGCATGTATCAGTATGTTCTTATGCAACAGCAGCAGCAGGGCGGTGATGTTGGCGAGGGTTCATCGTCTCGAGGTGGTCCTGGCCGCATGTTGAGGGATTTCTTGTAGTTCCAGCCGTCTCTTTTCAGCGGGCAGTCAGATCCAGAGGTGGCCAGGGAGTGGTTAGATGACCTGAAGCGAGTGTTCAGTTCGATGGAGTGTCCCGAGGAGGAGAAGGTGGTGTTGGCTACGCATCGATTGTAGGGGCCAGCCCGGACTTGGTGGACGTCAGAGTGGGGGGAAGTGTTTCAGTCCCGTCCTCTTCGGCAGATCATGTGGCAGGAGTTCGTCCCCGCTTTCGAGCGTGCTTTTTGTCCATCCTTCCTCAGGTCGCAGAAGCTGCGCGAGTTTCTAGAGCTGGTCCAGGGTGACATGACCATGATGCAGTATAGATCCAGGTATATTGAACTGGGCCGTTATGCACCGCACATTGTGGCAGATGAGATGGTGCGGACCGAGTAGTTTGTCGGAGGTTTGAGGTTAGAGCTGAGGCATCCCATGCTTGCGTCGGGCTTGACCAACCTAGATGTGGCTTATAGAGCAGCAGCGGCGTTAGGGAGAGATATGCAGAAGACTCGAGGTCGGGGTAGGGCAGGTCAGTCACAGACAGGTCTTAGCCAGTCGATGGATGTGCAGCAGCAGAGTACCATTCAGCCTTTAGTAGGTGGTTCAGGGGCATCTCCGTCTGTGGCGTCAGCGATAGATTCGTCTTCCATTGGATCGAAGCTCAAGAAGCTGTTTAAAGAAGCATGTTTTATCAGGAGGCGTCAGGATCGCAGGGAGTCGAGGCAGCAGTCAGCGAGCAGTGTTCAGCAGCCTACTCCGTTCCAACGCCAGGGTTTTGTGAGTGGTTCTCGGGGCGGGTGTCCTCGGTGCGGTGACTCTCATCCAGGCAGGCAGTGCTCAGCGCACGTGGTTTGTTTCAGGTGCGACCAGCCAGGGCACATGGCACTTGACTGTCCGCAGAGACCGCGTCAGCCGCACGAGTTTCAGTAGTAATAGTAGTTTCAGCCCCAGCAGATGTCATCGAGGCCGCAACAGTACCAACAGTAGGGTCAGTTTCCTCAGTTGACTCGGTCAGCTACCGTAGGGAGGCAGAGATCCTGAGGCAGAGTTACTCACATGACTAGAGCCGAGGCTGAGGCATCGCAATTGGTGGAAGGTACTATTCTGATTAGTAAGACTAAGGTAACAGCAAAATGTGCACCGACCTTGTAACGAAGAAATAGTAAAGTGCACCAACCTCATATGCAGTCTGGAAAACATGCATTGACCTTAGATATTGGTTGTGCGGCTCGAGTTTTGTTTGATTCTGGTGCATCCCATTCGTTCATTTCGGAGGATTTTACTCCGAGTGCCGAGGAGTCGGCTACTGAGGTGTCTTGTGATCTGGCAGTGGAGTTGCCTACCGATGATTTCATGCTCACCCCGTATTTCCTGGAGAAGGTGCTTGTGTGGGTGGATGGGCGGACCTTACCGGCCATGCTTTATGCATTGTCGCTTCAGGACTTTGATGTGATCTTGGGCATGGATTGGCTCGAGGCCCATCATGCCATGGTGGATTGCGGCTTGAAGAGGGTCTACTTCCGGCAGCTTCGTGGACCTACCTTCTATTTCCAAGGTATTCGATCTTCCTCCTCCCGTTTTCTTATTTTGGCCATTAAAACTCGTAGATTGCTTGACACGGGTTGTCAAGGTTTTCTTGCTTCTGTGGTTTTGGTCGATCGGCAGTGTCCGGATGTGGAGGACATTCCGATTGTGTGCGAGTTTTCTGATATTTTTCCCGAGGAGTTGCCAGGGTTGCCACCGCAGCGAGAGATTGATTTCGTTATTGAGGTGGTACCTGGTACGGTGCCTATGTCGAAGGCCCCTTACCGGATGGCAGCGGCTGAGTTGAGGGAGCTGAAGGCGCAATTGTAGGAATTACTGGCCAATGGGTACATTCGTCCTAGATTTTCCCCTTGGGGTGCGCCGATGTTGTTCGTGAAGAAGAAGGATGGTAGTTTGAGGCTGCGCATCGACTACCGGCAGTTGAACCAGGCGACTGTTAAGAACAAGTATCAGTTGCCTCGGATTGACGACTTGTTTGATCAGCTTCAGTCTGCCCGAGTGTTTTCGTGGATCGATTTGAGATCGGGTTATTACCAGCTGCGGATTCGAGAGTCTGATGTCGAGAAGACTACATTCCGCTCGAGGTATGGGCATTATGAGTTCTTGGTGATACCGTTTGGGCTCACCAATGCCCCCGCGGCGTTTATGGATTTGATGCATAGGGTGTTCCATCCGTATCTAGACCAATTTGTGGTTGTGTTTATGGATGACATCCTTGTGTATTCGCGGTCTACTGAGGAGCATGTGCATCATTTGAGGGTGGTGTTGCAGACCTTGCGGGATCACCAGCTGTATGTCAAGCTCAGCAAATGTGAGTTTTGGCTGGGTAAGGTGTACTTTTGGGGGAACATGATTTCTGGTAATGGTGTGTCCGTGGACTCGGCCAAGGTCGGTGTGGCGACCCAAGATCCGGATACCGGGAAAGGAACCTGATACCATTCGAATCCTGACCCGCCGCCCACGAGCGAGAGGCTCGGAAGGGCTAAAAAGGAGTGTGGAGGTACAAAGAAATAGGAAATAATGAAGGATAATTCAACAATTAACAGAAATACATAATCTAACTACAACAGAGTCCAGTCCAATAGAAGTACAGTCTAAAGCAGTAAAACGTACCGAACACCGAGTGAACACTCGGCCCGACGAGCTGACAACTAAGAACCTGCACACAACGCCCTCGAACCCAGAGGAAGAACTGCCGCACCTGAAATGCAGGGGTGAGCCTCCTGTCACTGGCTCAGTAGGGATCCCGCGGAACCCCAACTGAGAACAACGGCGGCAAGGAAAGCAGTAACTACAAAAACGACGACAACAGTAGGAACGATAACTACAGTGACCGGTAAAACCTCGGCTCTACAGTTACTCCTACTGTACCAGAAAACATGACCCGGTCTCCCAGTCGGGGGACAACCAAGCCACGAACCCAACATCCCGATCCCACGGTCGGGAGACGACCAGAACACGAACCGCCCTAGCCACGCTACTCGGAAAATGCCACGACACCTCCGTCGCGGAGGCCTGCCCTCACAAAAGGGCCCAAGCCAAAACCACACGGTCTGGGAACACGGTCACGACCTCACCGTCGTGAACACAACGCTGTCTGGGGAAAGGCCCCGCCGGTGACTCTCACCGGAAACCCCAGACCTCAACTCTGGGAACATTCCGAAACCACTCATGAAGTCCCGTCTCGCGGACGGAAACCGAACCCGGGACACGACAACTCACGTCACATGATGGGAGCACCGCTGTAACGACCCAAGAATCCGATTACCGGGAAGGCCCGATGTAACGACCCGAGAATCCGATTATCGGGAAGGCCCGATAACCCGAGACTCGCACCGCCACCCACGAGCCCGAAGACTCGGAAGGGTTAAAAGGATGGTGTGGAAACTACACAAGTGTCGCAAGTAATTACATAAATTAAACAGTTATAATATTAAGCAGGAAATAAATTAACATTTTACATGGTCCACAATAAAATAACAGCAACAGTAGTCCACGACTAGTACAGTGACAAGAAAGAAAGTACAGCTACACGGGGCATACCCCGGCTCTGACCTCTGGCACTACCTCTGGGCACCCGCACCACGCTGCACCCCAGACGCGCTCCCCTGGGGCGGCGCCTCACCTGAAACACGGTGAAAACACGCAGGGAATGAGTCTCGGAACAAGACTCAGTAGGGATCACTCGAACCCTACCTCGTAAAACGAGAAATCACTACACTAGCGGTAGGAGAGTACCTCGGAAGGGAAAGCCCTGTACTCTACAAGACAAGACCCTACGGCACGCAAACCGACACACGTGCCACGGTAAGAAGACCAAAGCTCAAAGGTCGAACCGATAAAACCCGAAGGTCGGAAACACTCGACTGACAGTCTGACACTCCGTACTCGACAGGAGTACCACCCACTAGAAGCACAGCCGGTAGCGTCCCCTGACGTCTGACACCGCGCCGCAGGTGAGCCGCCTGACGTGGTAGGTTCTACCCGAGGCGCAAACACCGAACAAGAAACCACAACAAGTGACTAGCTGGGGTCACGCTCGTCGACGTGCGTCCACTGTCCCCAACCACGTGTGCACACACAGACCACGCGTCCTAAGTCTGGCCCTCTGACCGGTTTTCCCCTGCAGCCGGACTCTTGCTAAGACGAGAGGCCTACGGTAACCGGTCCACAAACCGTCTCGAAAGGTGGGTGCCCGTACACCACTCCCAGGTGAGACCAGCACCTCGTACTGGTGGGCTACGACTAGTGGAGGGTCACTGAAGGAGTAGACTCTCGAGTCACGGAAAATAACGATGCAACCACAGGTACGAGGAATGCTCCTTGTACCAACACCGACGCACGGTGACACAAGCCGGAGCCACCACCTCCCGGGACCCCACGGCACCCCCACGTGTAGGCCCCACATGATGCCCCGCATCAGTCGGACTACGGGTCAGCACAGGGATCGAGACTAGCTCGTCCGGGGTTCAAATCGGTAAAGAAGGGGAGTCGCGGTCACCGGAGGACCGCCTCCTGTGGTAGCGGTCGACCCAGGACCGCTATCACCTGGTCGCGGTCGGCCTGGAACCGCGACCACCCTGGTGCACGAAAACGTGAAAGCGGTTGCGTGAAGACCGCCTTCACCTGGTAGCGGTCTCCTGGAGACCGCGACCAGACTCCAACGGTCAAAACCGTCTTGAAGATCGTGCCGGACCCCAGGCTGAAAGCGGTCGCCCCCTGACCGCCACCAGCAGTCGCGGTCAGTCGCGAGACCGCGACCGCCTGCCAACAGCACAAGCCCCAACGCTCGAAACCTTGATGAAGGTGGTCCCCACCTGACCGCTACCTGATGAAGGCGGTTACTAGTGGACCGCTATCATCCCGGAAAATCGAGAACGGCCGGGAACGGCTAAAAACACCATTCCACGCCCCCATACCTCCACCGGAGAGGGGGAAATCAAAGGGGAAGACCCCTGGGGACCCCTAGCATGATTCTAGGCCATCAAAACACGAATCCATGCATCGAATCCATAGATCGGGTGACTCTCCCCAAAACATGGAAAAATCCCAAACATGCTCAAACAAGCCCCTCTCGGCCTCCCCTCGGCCTATAAAACACGGGAATGATCGACAAGAGGCTAAGGAACGGCACCCTACCTCAATGGAGCGAATGCTCCGCCGAATCACCCACGAATCGCGAAGAACGCTTTTAGAAACCTCGCCTCCCCACGCTTCCCACGCTTGCCGCACGCCCGCATGATCGTCTCGATGTCACCCACGTCCTTGCCGCGTCGCACCGCCGCCGTCTGCAGCCGAAACGGTGGTCGCCGCGCTCGAACGGGAGAGAGGGAGAGAGAAGAGGGCGGCCACGGTTGGGGAAGGAAGGAGGAAGAAGAAGAAGAAGAAGAAAGGAGAAAAGAAAAAGAAAAGAAATGGGATTATATAAGAAAATCCGATTTTTTGAAAAAATACCGAAAATTAGAAAAATATATTTCCGGAATCCTCGGAACGCACCGATCGCAACGGTACCACTCGTGCCCGGGTGAACCGCCCGGTTCGCCCGCAGCGAGCTTCCGAAGAAAAAGCCGAAACACACACCGGGAATCGGAAAACACGCGCGGAAAAGCCGCGGAACGCCTCCGGGCCTCCGAAACGACTCTGGATCGCGCCGATCCGAACACGAAAGATGTCCGAAATGAAATTTCGGACACAACAGAGCCGGACGCTCCGAAAACTAGATCCGGGACCCACGAAGAAAGGATCCGAAAGGTCCGGGATATTACAGCCCTCCCCCCTTAAGGAATTTCGTCCTCGAAATTCAGAACAACCCAAGGGGAAAGAAGAGGAAAACTCACTCAAACAGATACGAGAACTGCTGACGCATCTCGTCCTCACGTTCCCAAGAAGCCTCACCATCAGAGTGTCGCTGCCACACGACCTTTACCAAGGGAATGACCTTGTTCCGCAGGCGCTGCTCTCGCCTATCCTCCACGCGGATCGAAAACTCTGGGAGAGAAAGGTCTGGAGTCATCTCATGCCAAACAGAAAACTCGAGCACATGAGAGTCATCGGGCATATACTTCCGCAACATCGAGACGTGAAACACGTCATGCACCGACGCCAACTCAGGAGGTAACTGCAACCGGTAAGCAACCTCACCGATGCGCTCCACAATCGCGAAAGGACCAATATAGCGGGGACTCAGCTTCCCACGCCGTCCAAAACGTATCACCCCCTTCATCGGAGAAACTCTCAAGAACACATGATCGCCCACGGCGAACTCGAGAGGCTGCCACCTACGGTCAGCATAACTCTTCTGCCGACTCTGGGCCGCCAACATGTTCTGACGAACCAGGTGCACAACAACCACACACTGCTGCACCAATTCCGGTCCCATCAAAACACGCTCACCCACCTCAAACCAATCAAGCGGAGTCCTACATGGACGCCCATACAGAGCCTCATAAGGAGCCATGCCGATGCTCGAATGATAGCTGTTGTTATAGGCAAACTCCACCAACGGTAGGTGATGAATCCAACTCCCCTGCCACTCCAGGCAGCAGGATCTCAGCATGTCCTCCAATGACTGAATGGTCCTCTCAGACTGACCATCTGACTGAGGATGATACGCCGAGCTAAACGCCAACTCCGTGCCAAGAGCTCGCTGGAAACACCTCCAGAATCCAGAAGTGAAGCGCGGATCCTGATCCGACACGATCGAAATGGGAACCCCATGCAACGGCACGATCCGCTCCACATAAAGACGAGCCAACTTAGACACGCTCCAGCTGACCTTGACCGGTAACAATCGCGTCACCTTCGTCAGCCGATCTACCAGCAACCAAATACTGTCCTGCCCACTCGGGGTCCTCGGCAACCCCACCACAAAATCCGTGGTCACATGATCCCACTTCCAAGCAGGAACATCCATGGGCTGAAGAGTACCTCCTGGTCGCTGATGCTCCTCCTTCACCTGCTGACAGATCAGGCACCTGGCCACAAACTCTGCGACATCTCTCTTCATGCCAGGCCACCAGAACTGCCTCCGCAAGTTCCGATACATCTTCGTCGCACACGGGTGTACGTTGTACATGCTCCCATGAGCCTCGCGTAACACCGCACGATGAACCTGCTCCTCCGCTGGGACGTACAGCCTGCCACGAAACCTCGCAGCACCGTCCTCGCCAAGTTCTACGTCAGCCATCGCAAGAATCCGGGGCAACTCAGGGTCTGCATGCTGAGCCTCTGTCACCTGACGACGGATAGCAGGAGTGACAGTCAGACTCGCAAGCACCGCCAACCCTGGCTCCTGGGGAATCTTGAGCCTGAAAGATACCTCGGGCACTTGTTCCCAGAGCCTCCACTTCCTCAGCATCAAGGTACTGACTGCAACCTTTCGACTCAAGGCATCGGCGACGACATTCATCCTGCCCGGCTGATAAGACAGGGTGAAGTCATAGTCCTTCATGAACTCCATCCAACGCCTTTGTCTGAGGTTCAGATCTCTCTGCGAGAACACATACCTCAAACTCTGATGGTCAGTGAATACCTCGAACTTCTCGCCGTACAGATAATGCCTCAAGATCTTCAGCGCGAAGATCACTGCCGCCAACTCAAGGTCATGGGTAGGGTAGTTCTCCTCATGGGACTTTAGCTGCCGAGATGCATAAGCCACCACTCTACCATGCTGCATCAGAACAGCACCCAATCCGATGCCGGAAGCATCTATACACACCACAAAACCTCCCGATCCAGAAGGTAAAACCAACACCGGAGCCAAGGTGAGCAATCTCTTCAGTTCGCTGAAGCTCTGCTCACACTCCTCGGACCAGACGAAAAGCACATCCTTCCGCGTGAGCCTAGTCATCGAGGTCGCAATGCTAGAAAAATCCTGGATAAACCGGCGATAATAACCCGCAAGCCCCAAGAAACTCCGGATCTCCGTCACCGACCTCGGCCTCGGCCATTGCATCACGGCCTCAACCTTGGCGGGATCCACGGAAATGCCATCACCAGAAATCACGTGTCCCAGAAAGTGCACCTCGCTGAGCCAAAACTCGCACTTGCTGAGCTTCGCATACAACTGGTGATCTCGCAACGTCTGCAGCACCACACCCAAATGGTACGCGTGCTCCTCGGCAGACCGCGAATAAACAAGGATGTCATCCACAAAGATGACCACGAACTGGTCCAAATACGGATGAAACACCCTCTGCATCAAGTCCATGAAGGCTGCTGGGATATTGGTGAGCCCGAACGGCATCACCAAAAACTCATAATGCCCGTACCTCGTACTGAACGCAGTCTTCTCCACATCGGACTCGCGAATTCTCAGCTGATAGTAACCGGACCGCAAATCAATCCGCGAGAACACTCGCGCAGACTGCAGCTGGTCGAATAAATCATCAATCCGCGGCAACGGATACTTGTTCTTAATGGTCACATCATTCAGCTGCCGATAGTCAATGCATAGCCGCAGACTACCGTCCTTCTTCTTCACAAACAACACGGGCGCACCCCAAGGGGAAAAGCTAGGACGAATATACCCCTTGGCCAACAGTTCCTGCAACTGCGCCCTCAACTCCCTCAGCTCAGCGGGGGCCATTCGGTAGGGAGCCTTCGCCAAAGGTCCCGTACCAGGCACAACCTCGATCACGAAATCGATCTCCCGCTGGGGAGGTAATCCAGGTAACTCCTCGAGAAAAACGTCGGGAAACTCACACACCACCGCAATGTCCTCGACATCCGGCTCCATCCGGTCAGACACAACCACTGACGCGAGAAAACCCTGACAACCGGAATCAAGCAATCGACGGGCTCGAATAGCAGAGATAAGGAATCGAGAAGAGGCGAAACGGATACCTTGGAAATAGAAGGTCCTCTTGCTCGGATGCTGGAAGTAGACCCTCTTCATTCCACAATCCACCACCGCTCCATGGGTCTCGAGCCAATCCATGCCTAGAATCACGTCGTAATCCCGAAGCTGCAACGCATACAACATACCTGGCATACTCCGCCCATCGATCCAAACCGGAACCTGATCGAAGCAATACGGAGTGATCATAAAGTCACTCGAAGACAACTCCACTGCCAAATCATAGGACAACTGGGTCACCGGCTCCTCGACGCTCGACGCGAAATCCTCCGAAATAAACGAATGAGACGCGCCAGAATCAAACAAAACCCGAGCCGCACAACCCAAAATCTGAACGGTACCTTCCACGAGCTGCGATGCCACTGCCTCTGCCCTGGTCAAGTGCGTGATCTGGCCCCGAGCCCTCTGCCTGCCTCCCACACTAGCTGACCTGGGTAGTGGCAGATATTGTCCCTGCTGCTGCTGTTGCTGCTGCCTCTGCTGCTGGAGAACCTGCTACTGCTGAGGAAACTGCTGCTGCGGCGGTCTCTGAGGACAGTCACGCGCCATATGCCCTGGCTGGTCACACCGAAAACAGATGATCGGAGCCGTACACTGCCTGCCTGGGTGGGTCCCACCACACCGTGGACAAGGTCCTCGTGATCCACCCACTGATCCCTGACGCTGTAAAGGAATCGGCTACTGTACACTGCCCGATAAAGCCTACCCTTGATCCTTGTACTTCTTACGGAAATTCTTCTTCAAGAACTTCTTGACCTTCGAGCCGAAGGACGCAGATCCTGCTACCGACGCATGCTGGAAGAAACCCTGCTACTGGGTAGCCGGCTGCTGGCTGCGACTTGACAAGGACTGCCCCTGGCTGATCGGTCCTCGAGTCCTCTGCATATCCATCTCCAAAGAAATCGCAACACGAGATGCCGTCTCTAGATCAGTGGCCCCATTCGCGATCAAATGGTGCCTCAGCTCCAGCCTCAAGCCCTGCACAAATTACGTGGTCCTCACCCTCTCATGCTTCATGATATGAGGTGCGTACCAACCCAGCTCGACAAATCGGGCCCTGTACTGCAACACGGACATGTCACCCTGCACCAGCTCCAGAAACTCCCGCATCCGCTACGTAGCAACGACGTCTGGACAGTACGTACGCTCGAAAGCACTAACGAAGTCATCCCACTCGATCTGCTCAAGTGGACGAAGCTGAAAGGACGTCTTCCACTCGGAAGACCACCACCTCCGAGCCGTACCTTGTAACTAGTTGTAGGCCAGCACAACTCTGTGCTCGGCAGTACTCATCGCGGAACTGAACACCCGCTCCATCTCATCAAGCCAATCACGAGCTACATCAGGGTCTGCCTGGCCGCTAAAGTAAGATGGATGGAACTGCATGAAGTCCCTCACTACTCGGCCTGGCCCACCCCTGACTGACGAGCCCTCACCAGCCTCTCCGCCAAACTGCTGAGACATAAGCCGGTACATGCCACGGAAGAAATCCTCGGCCCCCGGAGCTCTTGCAGCATCCGCGGCCTCGGTAGCTCCCGGAACTCTGCTATGCTCCTCCTGGTCCCTCTGGACCCCCTGCTGGATCTCTTGACCTCCAGCCGACTGCCCCTGCTGAGAGCGAGAGCTCCTCCTCGACGCCATACTCGCCCCTGAAGCAAAAAGACAGGAAACACGAAAACGGCAAGGTCAAAATAAACGCACGGTGCCCAATGCCAGCGTCACCTGTACATCATCGTTGTGGACTAGTGGACCACTACAATTACCTATGATTCTCATGTAATTCCACAATCGCGCTCTGATACCCGCTGTAACGACCCGAGAATCCGATTACCGGGAAGGCCCGATAACCCGAGACTCGCACCGCCACCCACGAGCCCGAAGACTCGGAAGGGTTAAAAGGATGGTGTGGAAACTACACAAGTCTCGCAAGTAATTGCAGAAATTAAACAGTTATAATATTAAGCAGGAAATAAATTAACATTTTACATGGTCCACAATAAAATAACAACAACAGCAACAGTAGTCCACGACTAGTACAGTGACAAGAAAGAAAGTACAGCTACACGGGGCATACCCCGGCTCTGACCTCTGGCACTACCTCTGGGCACCCGCACCACGCTGCACCCCAGACGCGCTCCCCTGGGGCGGCGCCTCACCTGAAACACGGTGAAAACACGCAGGGAATGAGTCTCGGAACAAGACTCAGTAGGGATCACTCGAACCCTACCTCGTAAAATGAGAAACCACTACACTAGCGATAGGAGAGTACCTCGGAAGGGAAAGCCATGTACTCTACAAGACAAGACCCTACGGCACGCAAACCGACACACGTGCCACGGTAAGAAGACCAAAGCTCAAAGGTCGAACCGGTAAAATCCGAAGGTCGGAAACACTCGACTGACAGTCTGACACTCCGTACTCGACAGGAGTACCACCCACTAGAAGCACAGCCGGTAGCGTCCCCTGACGTCTGACACCGCGTCGCAGGTGAGCCGCCTGACGTGGTAGGTTCTACCCGAGGCGCAAACACCGAACAAGAAACCACAACAAGTGACTAGCTGGGGTCACGCCCGTCGGCGTGCGTCCACTGTCCCCAACCACGTGTGCACACACAGACCACGCGTCCTAGGTCTGGCCCTCTGACCGGTTTTCCCCCGCAGCCGGACTCTTGCTAAGACGAGAGGCCTACGGTAACCGGTCCACAAATCGTCTCGAAAGGTGGGTGCCTGTACACCACTCCCAGGTGAGACCAGCACCTCGTACTGGTGGGCTACGACTAGTGGAGGGTCACTGAAGGAGTAGACTCTCGAGTCACGGAAAACAACGATGCAACCACAGGTACGAGGAATGCTCCTTGTACCAACACCGACGCACGGTGACACAAGCCGGAGCCACCACCTCCCGGGACCCCACGGCACCCCCACGTGTAGCCCCCACATGATGCCCCGCATCAGTCGGACTACGGGTCAGCACAGGGATCGAGACTAGCTCGTCCGGGGTTCAAATCGGTAAAGAAGGGGAGTCGCGGTCACCGGAGGACCGCCTCCTGTGGTAGCGGTCGACCCAGGACCGCTATCACCTGGTCGCGGTCGGCCTGGAACCGCGACCACCCTGGTGCACGAAAACGTGAAAGCGGTCGCGTGAAGACCGCCTTCACCTGGTAGCGATCTCCTGGAGACCGCGACCAGACTCCAACGGTCAAAACCGTCTCGAAGACTGTGCCGGACCCCAGGCTGAAAGCGGTCGCCCCCTGACCGCCACCAGCAGTCACGGTCAGTCGCGAGACCGCGACCGCCTGCCAACAACACAAGCCCCAACGCTCGAAACCTCGATGAAGGCGGTCCCCACCTGACCGCTACCTGATGAAGGCGGTTACTGGTGGACCGCTATCATCCCGGAAAATCGAGAACGGCCGGGAGCGGCTAAAAACACCATTCCACGCCCCCATACCTCCACCGGAGAGGGGAAAATCAAAGGGGAAGACCCCTAGCATGATTCTAGGCCATCAAAACACGAATCCATGCATCAAATCCATAGATCGGGCGACTCTCCCCAAAACATGGAAAAACCCCAAACATGCTCAAACAAGCCCCTCTCGGCCTCCCCTCGGCCTATAAAACACGGGAATGATCGACAAGAGGCTAAGGAACGTCACCCTACCTCAATGGAGCGAATGCTCCGCCGAATCACCCAGGAATCGCGAAGAACGCTTTTAGAAACCTCGCCTCCCCACGCTTCCCACGCTTGCCGCACGCCCGCACGATCGTCTCGATGTCACCCACGCCCTCGCCGCGTCGCACCGCCGCCGTCTGCAGCCGAAACGGTGGTCGCCGCGCTCGAACGGGAGAGAGGGAGAGAGAAGAGGGCGGCCACGGTTGGGGAAGGAAGGAGGAAGAAGAAGAAGAAGAAGAAGAAAGGAGAAAAGAAAAAGAAAAGAAATGGGATTATATAAGAAAATCTGATTTTCGAAAAAATACCAAAAATTAGAAAAAATACATTTCCGGAATCCTCGGAACGCACCGATCGCAACGGTACCACTCGTGCCCGGGTGAACCGCCCGGTTCGCCCGCAGCGAGCTTCCGAAGAAAAAGTCGAAACACACACTGGGAATCGAAAAACACGCGCAGAACGCCTCCGGGCCTCCGAAACGACTCCGGATCGCGCCGATCCGAACACGAAAGATGTCCGAAATGAAATTTCGGACACAACGGAGCCGGACGCTCCGAAAACCAGATCCGGGACCCACGAAGAAAGGATCCGAAAGGTCCGGGATATTACACCCGATAACCTGAGACTCGCACCGCCACCCACGAGTCCGAAGACTCGGAATGGTTAGAAGGATGGTGTGGAAACTACACAAGTATCCCAAGTAATTGCACAAATTAAACAGTTATAATAATAAGCAGGAAATGAATTAACATTTTACATGGTCTACAATAGAAAAATAACGACAACAGTAGTAGTCCACAACTAGTACAGAGACAAGAAGGAAAAGTACAGCCACACGGGGCATACCCCGGCTCTGACCTCTGGCACTACCTCTGGGCACCCGCACCACGCTGCACTCCTGACGCGCTCCCCGAAGGTGGCGCCTCACCTGAAACACGGTGAAAAACACGCATGGAATGAGTCTCGGAACAAGACTCAGTAGGGATCACTCGAACCCTACCTCGAAAATGGGAAACCACTACGCTAGCGGTAAAAGAGTACCTCGGAAAGGGAAGCCCTGTCCTCAACCGAACGAAGCCCTACGGCACGTGAATCGACAAACATGTCACGGTGAGAAGACCGAACTGAACGGTCAACCCGGCAACACCCGAAGGTCGAAAACGTCTGACTGACAGTCTGACACTCTGTACTCGACAGGAGTACCACCCACTTGAAGCACAGCCGGTAGCGTCCCCTGACATCTTACACCGCGCCGCAGGTGAACCGCCTGACGTGGTAGCTCCTACCAAAGGCGCAAACACCGTACAAGTAACCACAAATAAGTGACTAGCTGGGGTCACGCCCGTCGACGTGCGTCCACTGTCCCCAACCACGTGTGCACACACAGACCACGCGTCCTAGGTCTGGCCCTCTGACCGATTTTCCCCCGTAGCCGGACTCTGGCTACCGACGAGGGGCCTACGGTAATCGGTCCACAAACCGTCTCAAGGTGAGTGCCCGTACACCACTCCCAGGTGAGACCAGCACCTCGTACTGGTGGGCTACGACTAGTGGAGGGGCACAAAGGAGTAGACTCTCGAGTCAACGGAAAACAACGTCCGAATCTGACAACGTGTGGGAATCACCCCACGCACCAGCCCTGTCGCACGGTGGCCACAGTCGGAGTAAAAACGGGGTTGCCACCCTCATGGGGCAACCAGGCATGTGACGGTCCACCCTAGGGCCGTCACAAGCAAGTAACGGTCTAGGGGAGACCGTTACATGTGCCTAACGGTTCAAAACAGACCGTCACACGGTCAGAGGGGAAAGGGATGTAACGGCCTGGTCCAGGCACGTTACAAGAATGTAACGCGCTTGACCCCATGCGTTACACACCCCCCCCCCCCCCCCCACGCTCCCAAAGCCAAAAGGGATGTAACGGCCCAGCCTGGCGCGTCACACGCATGTAACGCGCCTGGCCCAGCGCGTTACATGGCCCTCACACTCGGGGTGAAAACAGAAAGTAACGCGCCGGCCCCAGCGCGTTGCACGCATGTAACGCGTCTAGCCCGGTGCGTTACATGGCCTGACCCCTAACGGTCACAAACCAACGGTCGAAAGCCCCTGACGGCCCTACCCAAGCGCGTCATAGGTAAATGGCGGTTTATCGTGAGGCCATTACAGCCCCCGACCCCCAAAAACACTACTCAGGAATGTAACGCACCCCTCTAGGGGCGTCACAAGCATGTGACGGTCACTGGAGTGACCGTTACACACCCCCGAGCACGCTACGGCGGGAACACCCCAAAAACTTCGACCACGTCCCCGTGCCTCCACCGGAGAGGGGGAAAACAAAGGGGAAGACCCCTGGGGACCCCTAGCATGCATCTAAGCCATCCAAACGTGAAATCGCGGGCTAAAACCATAGATCGGGCGAGCTCTCCCCAAATCATGAAAAACCCCAAACCCGCTCAATCAAGCCCCTCTCGGCCTCCCCGCGGCCTACAAACCACGAAAATGAACGGCAAGAGGCTAAGGAACGTCACCCTACCTCAATGGAGCGAATGCTCCGCCGAATCGCCCACAAACCACGAAGAACGCCTTTGGAAACCCCGCCTCCTCACGCTTCCCACGCTCGCCGCACGCCCCCACGATCGCCTCACCGCCGTCCACGTCGCCGCGCCGTCGCCCCGCCGCTGTCAGCAACTGGAGAGGAGCTAGCCGCGCTCGAACGGGAGGAAGAGAGGGAGAGAGGGAGGGTTACGGTGGAGGAGGAAGGAGGAAGAAGAAGAAGAAGAGGGTGGGGGAGGAGAGAGAAATAAGGGGGGTATTTATAGGAAATCTGGAATATCCGGAAAATTCTAAAAAATAGAAAATTACACCCCCGCGATCCTCGGAACGCACCGATCGCAACGGTACCACTCGTGCCCAGGTGAACGGCCCGGTTCACCCGCAGCGAGCTTCCGAAGTAAAAGCCGAAACACACACCGAAAATCAGAAAACACACACGGAAAAGCCGCGGAACGCCTCCGGGCCTCCGAAACAACTCCGGATCGCGCCGATCCGAACACAAAAGATGTCCGAAACGAAATTTCTGACACAACAGAGCCAGACACTCCGAAAACCAGACCGAGACCCACGAAGAAAGGATCCAAAAGGTCCGGGATATTACAGCCCTCCCCCCTTAAGGAATTTCATCCTCGAAATTGAGAACAACCAAAGGGGAAAGAAGAGGAAGACTCACTCAAATAGATACGGAAACTGCTGACGCATCTCGTCCTCACGTTCCCACGAAGCCTCACCACCAGAGTGTCGTTGCCACACGACCTTTACCAAGGGAATAACCTTGTTCCGCAGGCACTGCTCTCGCCTATCCTCCACGCGGATCTGAAACTCTGGGAGAGAAAGATCTGGAGTCACCTCAGGCCAAACAGAAAACTCGAGCACATGAGAGTCATCGGGCAAATACTTCCGCAACATCGAGACGTGGAACACGTCATGCACCGACGCCAACTCAGGAGGTAACTGCAACCGGTAAGCAACCTCACCGATGCGCTCCACAATCGCGAAAGGACCAATATAGCGGGGATTCAGCTTCCCACGCTGTCCAAAACGCATCACCCCCTTCATCGGAGAAACTCTCAAGAACACATGATCGCCCACGGTGAACTCGAGAGGCTGCCTCCTACGGTAAGCATAGCTCTTCTGCCGACTCTGGGCCGCCAACATGTTCTGACGAACCAGGTGCACAACATCCACACATTACTGCACCAAATCCGGTCCCATCAAAACACGCTCACCCACCTCAAACCAATCAAGCGGAGTCCTACACGGACGCCCGTACAACGCCTTATATGGAGCCATGCCGATGCTCGAATGAAAGCTGTTGTTATAGGCAAACTCCACCAACGGTAGGTGATGAATCCAACTCCCCTGCCACTCCAGGCAGCAGGATCTCAACATGTCCTCCAAAGTCTGAATGGTCCTCTCAGACTGACCATCTGACTGAGGATGATACGCCGAGCTAAATGTCAACTCCGTGCCAAGAGCTCGCTGGAAACTCCTCCAGAATCCAGAAGTGAAGCGCGGATCCCGATCCGACACGATCGAAATGGGAACCCCATGCAACGGCACGATCCGCTCCACATAAAGACGAGCCAACTTGGACACGCTCCAGCTGACTTTGACCGATAACAACCGAGTCACCTTCGTCAGCCTATCCACCCGCAACCAAATACTGTCCTGCCCACTCGTGATCCTCGGTAATCCCACCACAAAATCCATGGTCACATGGTCCCACTTCCAAGCAGGAACATCCAAGGGCTGGAGAGTACCTCCTGGTCGCTGATGCTCCGCCTTTACCTGCTGACAGATCAGGCACCTGGCCACAAATTCGGCGACATCTCTCTTCATGCCAGGCCACAAGAACTACCTCCGCAAGTTCCGATACATCTTCGTCGCACCCGGATGTACAGTGTACCTGCTCCCATGAGCCTCGCGTAACACAGCACAACGAACCTGCTCCTCCGCTGGGACGTACAGCCTGCCGCGAAACCTAGCAGCGCTATCCTCACCCAGCTCCACATCAGCCATAGCTAGAATCCGGGACAACTCAGGGTCTGCATGCTGAGCCTCTGTCACCTGACGACGGATAGCAGGAGTGACAGTCAGACTCGCAAGCACTGTCAACCCTGGCTCCTGGGGAATCTTGAGCCTGAAAGATACCTCGGGCACTTGTTCCCAGAGCCTCCACTTCCTCAACATCAAGGTACTGACCGCAACCTTCCGACTCAAGGCATCAGCAACGACATTCATCCTGCCCGATTGATAAGATAGGGTGAAGTCATAATCCTTCATGAACTCCATCCAACGCATTTGCCTGAGGTTCAGATCTCTCTGCGAGAACACATACCTCAAACTCTGATGGTCAGTAAACACCTCGAACTTCTCGCCGTACAGATAATGCCTCCAGATCTTTAGCGCGAAGATCACCGCCGCCAACTCAAGGTCATGGGTTGGGTAGTTCTCCTCGTGGGGCTTTAGCTGCCGAGATGCATAAGCCACCACTCTACCATGCTGCATCAACACAGCTCCCAATCCAACGCCGGAAGCATCTGTACACACCACGAGACCTCCCGATCCAGAAGGCAAAACTAACACCGGAGCCGAGGTGAGCAATCTCTTCAGTTCCCTGAAGCTCTGCTCACACTCCTCAGACCAGACGAAAGGCACATCCTTCCGCGTGAGTCTAGTCATCGGGGTCGCAATGCAAGAAAAATCTTGGATAAACCGGTAATAATAACCCGTAAGCCTCAAGAAACTCCGGATCTCCGTCACCGACCTCGGCCTCGGCCACTGCATTACTGCCTCGACCTTGGCGGTGTCCATGATAAGTCTCCATTTCTTATGATAATTCATCGCATAAATACCATTTTATGTGCATATAATTAGGTAATTATGCATATTTCATAGTTAACCTCAACTCCGCATTTAAATTGTAGCTTTCACGTAAATTGATTAATTTGGTAATTTTATCTAATAATCTGAAGTTGAGGACCATGAGCATTAATTCTCCATTGCATAATCATGAGCATTTAAGATTGATGTGCACATTGTGGTAATTTTTATGGACTAAAGTGCAATTATGTGTGTGTAGGACATCGAAGGTAATTACAAAAGAAGCCGGGGGCAAAAGGGTCATCACCATTTTGACCTAGTCAAATAAAGAATTCAAATTATTTTGGTTGGAGGGAAAGGAAAGTTCAAAATTTCGAATTCAAAGTTTGAAAAGGAGGAATCCAAACTTTAAGTTTGGAAAGGAGGAAAAGGACATTCAAAGTTTGAAATAAAGGAGAGACATGATGAGCCTTGGGAAATGGGGTGCCTAAAGTCCAAGAAAGGGGGTGCCCACCTACTTTTTCTCTTCCCCATGCATCATATTCCACTTAAATCTCAGCCATCCATCTCCTTTTGATACAATCTCCACCCTCCATCTACCTAACTTTCCCTATAAATAGCCCATGGCAAGGAGGAGAAAGGAGTTCTTTTTTTGGCAATCTTTCACTCTCCCTCTTTCTCTCCCAACCTTAGGCCTCCGGTTTCTCCCATTTATTCACCCTCCAAAGATTGCTTCAACGACGAAGGCGACTTCCTCCCGGCATAGACGACATCTTCCACAAGGTTGTTCGTGATCCAAGGCCAAGAGAGGACGGCGCTATCATCACCATTGCTGCTACCATCTCCAAACTCCAGGCTTTTCTTGTGTTATTATTTTTGTGATATTTCACTTCATTGTAATCTCATTGTGTCATTAGTATAAACTTGTTTCACATCTCATGTACTCTTTCTTTTAAGTTAATGAAAGGAGTTGCTCTCTTGATCTAGTTCTTGCTCTTCTTCCCTCTCTATCTCTTTCTTCTATATCTTCTTTCCACTTCATACAATTATTTTCTATAGCATAAGCGCATAGTCATGGTGTTTTCAATTAAGTGTTTGGTTTGTTCATCATTTCACTATTTTCTTCAATCAATCAAATCACAAATATTTTGCAAAGGAGTCCAAAGTTTTTAACTTTAAAAATCTCTTCTTCCTTGCGGATTCGACCCGTGCTTGCCATAGTACTACATTCTCTTTTGATCATTTTGTGTGAGTGCGGTTTTAAGATTGTTATATGCGTGGTTTAAACGACGAACTTTCGCGTTATCAGTCCACGGAAATGCCATCACCAGAAATCACGTGCCCCAGAAAGTGCACCTCGCTGAGCCAAAACTCGCACTTGCTGAGCTTCGCATACAACTGGTGATCTCGCAACGGCTGCAGTACCACACCCAAATGGTACGCGTGCTCCCCGGCAGACCGCGAATAAACAAGGATGTCATCCACGAAGATGACCACGAACTGGTCCAAATACAGATGAAACACCCTCTGCATCAAGTCCATGAAGGCTGCAGGGGCATTGGTGAGCCCGAACGGCATCACCAAAAACTCATAATGCCTGTACCTCGTACTGAATGCAGTCTTCTCCACATCGGACTCGTGAATTCTCAGCTGATAGTAACCGGACCGCAAATCAATCCGTGAGAACACTCGCGCAGACTGCAGCTGGTCGAACAAATCATCAATCCGCGGCAACGGATACTTGTTCTTAATGATCACTTCATTCAGCTGTCGATAGTCAATGCACAAGCGCAGACTATCGTCCTTCTTCTTCACAAACAACACGGGCGCACCCCAAGGGGAAAAACTAGGACGAATATACCCCTTGGCCAACAGTTCCTGCAACTGCGCCCTCAACTCCCTCAACTCAGCGGGGGCCATACGGTAGGGAGCCCTCGCCAAAGGTCCCGTACCAGGCACAACCTCGATCACGAAATCGATCTCCCGCTGGGGAGGTAATCCAGGCAACTCCTCGGGAAAAACATCGGGAAACTCGCACACCACCGCAATGTCCTCGACATCCGGCTCCATCTGGTCAGACACAACCACGGACGCGAGAAAACCCTGACAACCTGAATCAAGCAATCGACGGGCTCGAATAGTAGAGATAAGGAATCGAGAAGAGGCGGAACAGATACCTTGGAAATAGAAGGTCCTCTTGCTCGGATGCTGGAAGTAGACCCTCTTCATTCCACAATCCACCACCGCTCCATGGGTCTCGAGCCAATCCATGCCTAGAATCACATCATAATCCCGAAGCTGCAACGCATACAACCTGCCTGGCATACTCCGCCCATCGATCCAAATCGGAACCTGATCGAAGCAATACGGAGTGATCATAAAATCACCCGAAGGCAATTCCACTGCCAAATCACAGGACAACTGGGTCACCGGCTCCTCGACGCTCGACGCGAAATCCTCCGAAATAAACAAATGAGAAGCACCGGAATCAAACAAAACCCGAGCCGCCCAACCCCATCTGAACGGTACCTTCCACGAGCTGCGACGACACTGCCTCTGTCCTGGTCATGTGCGTGATCTGGCCTCGAGCCCTCTGCCTGCCTCCCACACTAGCTGACCAGGGTAGCGGCGGATACTGTCCCTGCTGCTGCTGCTGCGGCCTCTACTGCTGGGGGACCTGCTGCTGCAGCGGCCTCTGAGGACAGTCACGCGCCATATGCCCTGGCTGGTCACACCGAAAATAGATGATCGGAGCCGTGCACTGCCTGCCTGGGTGGGTCCCACCACACCGTGGATAAGGTCCTCGTGATCCACCCACTGATCCCTGGCGCGGCAAAGGAATCGGCTGCTGTACACTGCCCGATGAAGCCTGCCCCTGATCCTTGTGCTTCTTACGAAAACTCTTCTTCAAGAACTTCTTGACCTTCGAGCCGAAGGACGCAGATCCTACTACCGACGCTGCCGGTGTCGGCACTCCCGAACCACCCGACGCATGCTGAAAGGAACCCTGTTGCTGGGTAACCGACTGATGGCTACGACCTGACAAAGACTGTCTCTGGCTGATCGGTCCCCGGGTCCTCTGCATATCCATCGCCAAAGAAACCGCAACATGAGACGCTGTCTCTAGATCAGTGGCCCCATTCGCGATCAGATGGTGCCTCAGCTCCAGCCTCAAGCCCTGTATAAACTGCGTGGTCCTCACTCTCTCATGCTCCATGATGTGAGGTGCATACCGTCCTAGCTCGACAAATCGGGCCATGTACTGCAACACGGACATGTCGCCCTGCACCAGCTCCAGAAACTCCAGCATCCGCTGCGTGGCAACAATATCTGGACAGTACGTACGTTAGAAAGCACTAACGAAATCATCCCACTCGATCTGCTCAAGTGGACGAAGCTGAAAAGACGTCTTCCACTCGGAAGACCACCACCTCCGAGCCGTACCCTGCAACTGGTTGTAGGCCAACACCACTCTGTCCTCGGCAGCACTCTTCGCAGAACTGAACACCCGCTCCATCTCATCGAGCCAATCACGAGCAGCATCAGGGTCTACCTGGCCTCTAAAGTAAGGTGAATGGAACTGCATGAAGTGCCTCACTGCTCGGCCTGGCCCACCCCTGACTGACGAGCCCTCCCCAGCTTCTCCACCGAACTACTGAGACATAAGCTGGTACATGCCACAGAAGAAATCTTCGGCCCCCGGAACTCTCGCAGTATCTGCGGCCACGGTAGCCCCCGGTGGTGCTCTACTATTGTAACGACCCGAGAATCCGATTACCGGGAAGGCCCGATAACCCGAGACTCGCACCGCCACCCACGAGTCCGAAGACTCGGAAGGGTTAAAAGGATGGTGTGGAAACTACATAGTTATCACAAGTGATTGCAGAAATTAAACAGTTATGATATTAAGTAGGAAATAAGATAACAATTTACATGGTCCACAATAAAGAATAACAATAACAGCAGTCCACGACTAGTACAGTGACAAGAAAGAAAAGTACAGCTACACGGGGCATACCCCGGCTCTGACCTCTGGCACTACCTCTGGGCACCCGCACCACGCAGCGCTCCTGACGCGCTCCCCGAAGGTGGCGTCTCACCTGAAACACGGTGAAAACACGCAGGGAATGAGTCTCGGAACAAGACTCAGTAGGGATCACTCGAACCCTACCTCGAAAAATGAGAAACCACTACTCTAGCGGTAGGAGAGTACCTCGGAAAGGGAAGCCCTGTACTCTACAAAGCAAGACTCTACGGCACGCAAACCGACACACGTGCTACGAAGAGAAGACCGAAGCTCAACGGTCACCGACAAACCCGAAGGTCGGAAACACACGACTGACAGTTAGACACTCCGTACTCAACAGGAGTACCACCCACTAGAAGCACAGCCGCTAGCGTCCCCTGACGTCTTACACCGCACCGCAGGTGAACCGCCTGACGTGGTAGGTCCTACCCGAGGCGCAAACACCGTACAAGTAACCACAAACAAGTAACTAGCTGGGGTCACGCCCGTCGACGTGGGTCCAACCGTCCCCAACCACGTGTGCACACACAGGCCTTGCGTCACTAGGTCTGGTCCCCTGACCGGTTTTCCCCCGTAGCCGGACTCTGGCTACCGACGAGGGGCCTACGGTAACCGGTCCACAAACCGTCTCGAAAGGTGGGTGCCCGTTCACCACTCCCAGGTGAGACCAGCACCTCGTACTGGTGGGCTACGACTAGTGGAGGGTCGCTAAAGGAGTAGACTCTCAAGTCACGGAAAACAACGCCCAAGCCCGACAACGTGTGGGAATCACCCCACGCACTAGTCCCGTCACACGGAGACCACGGTCGGAGAAAAGTAAGGTTGCCACCCTCATGGGGCAACTCAGGAAGTGGCGGTCTACCCTCAGACCGTCACTGCCAAATGGCGGTCCACTCTAGGGCCGTCACTTAAAATGGCGGTCTAAGGCGGACCGTCACTCAACACGGGGGAAAGGGAAGTAACGGCCCAGGCCCAGCGCGTTACACGGATGTAACGCGCTTAGCCTAGCGCGTTACACGCCCCTCCACGGCACAGATTCAAAAAGGGATGTAACGGCCCTTCTCGGGCGCGTTACTCACATGTAACGCACCTGGACCAGCGCGTTACATGGCCCTCACGCCTGGGGTAAACACAGGAAGTAACGCTCCTGCCCCAGGGCGTTACACGCATATAACGCACCTAGAATGGCGCGTCACATGGCCTGACCCCCCAACGGTCAAAACCAACGGTCGAAAAGCATGTGACGGCCCAGCCCAGGGGCGTCACTAGCAAACAGCGGCCAGTCGCAGGACCGTTACAGCCCTCGACCCCGAAGGCCAACACCCAGGGAAGTAACGCACCCCTCTAGGGGCGTTACAAGCATGTGACGGTCACTGGAGTGACCGTCGCTTGCCCCAGAGCACGCTACGGCGGGAAAACCCCAAAAACACCAACCACGCCCCCGTACCTCCACCGGAGAGGGGGAAAACAAGGGGGAAGACCCCTGGGGACCCCTAGCATGCATCTAAGCCACCAAAACATAGAATCATGGGCTAAAATCATAGATCGGGCGGCTCACCCCCAAAACATGGAAAAACCCCAAAAATGCCCAAACATGCCTCTCTCGGCCTCCCCGCGGCCTACAAACCACGGAAAAGAACGGCGAAGGGCTAGGGAACGTCACCCTACCTCAATGGAGCGAATGCTCCGCCGGATCGTCCACGAATCGCGAAGAACGCTTGAAAACCCTCGTTCTTCCTTAAGCTTCCCACGCTCGCCGCACGCCCCCACGACCGCCTCGCCGCCGCCCACGTCACCGCGCCGTCGCCCCGCCGCCGTCTGCAGCCGGAGGGGAGCTCGCCGTGGCCAACTGGGAGGAAGAGAGGGAGAGGGAGGGAGACACGGTGGAGGAGGAAGGAGGAAGAAGAAGAGAGGAAGAAGAAGATGGTGGGGGAGAGAGAAAAGAAAAAGGGTTTTATAGAAAAACTCGAAAAATACCGAAAATTAGGAAATTACACCCCCACGATCCTCGGAACGTACCGATCGCAATGGTACCACTCCTGCCCGTGTGAACAGCCCGGTTCACCCGCAGCGAGCGTCCGAAGAGAAAAGCCGAAACCCGCGCCGGAAATCGAAAATCACGCACGGAAAAAGCCGCGGAACGCCTCCGGGCCTCCGAAACGACTCCGGATCGCGCCGATCCGAACACGAAAGATGTCCGGAACGAAATTTCGGACACAACAGAGCCGAACGCTCTGAAAACCAGATCCGGGACCCACGAAGAAGGATCCGAAAGGTCCGGGATATTACAACTATGCTCCTCCTGGTCCCTCTGGACCCCCTACTGGATCTCCTGGCCTCCAGCCGACTGCCCCTGCTGAGAGCGAGAGCTCCTCCTCGGCGCCATACTCGCTCCTGAAGCAAAAGATAGAAAACATGAAAAACGGCAAGGTTAAAACAAACGCACAATGCCCAATGCCAGCGTCACCTGTACATCATCGATGTGGACTAGTGGACCACTACAATTACCTATGATTCTCATGTAATTCCACAACCGCGCTTTGATACCAGCTGTAACGACCCGAGAATCCGATTACCGGGAAGGCCCGATAACCCGAGACTCGCACCGCCACCCACGAGTCCGAAGACTCGGAAGGGTTAGAAGGATGGTGTGGAAACTACACAAGTATCACAAGTAATTGCACAAATTAAACAGTTATAATAATAAGCATGAAATGAATTAACATTTTACATGGTCCACAATAGAAAAATAACGACAACAGTAGTAGTCTACAACTAGTACAGAGACAAGAAGGAAAAGTACAGCTACACGGGACATACCCCGGCTCTGACCTCTGGCACTACCTCTGGGCACCCGCACCACGCTGCACTCCCGACGCGCTCCCCGAAGGTGGCGCCTCACCTGAAACACAGTGAAAAACACGCAGGGAATGAGTCTCGGAACAAGACTCAGTAGGGATCACTCGAACCCTACCTCGAAAACGGGAAACCACTACGCTAGCGGTAAAAGAGTACCTCGGAAAGGGAAGCCCTGTCCTCAACCGAACGAAGCCCTGCGGCACGTGAACCGGCAAACATGTCACGGTGAGAAGACCGAACTCAACGGTCAACCTGGCAACACCCGAAGGTCGAAAATGTCCGACTGACAGTCTGACACTCCGTACTCGATAGGAGTACCACCCACTAGAAGCACAGCCGGTAGCGTCCCCTGACGTCTTACACTGCACCGCAGGTGAACCGCCTGACGTGGTAGCTCCTACCAAAGGCGCAAACACCGTACAAGTAACCACAAACAAGTGACTAGCTGGGGTCACGTCCGTCGACGTGCGTCCACTGTCCCCAACCACGTGTGCACACACAGACCACGCGTCCTAGGTCTGGCCCTCTGACCGATTTTCCCCCATAGCCGGACTCTGGCTACCGACGAGGGGCCTACGGTAACCAGTCCACAAACCGTCTCAAGGTGAGTGCCCGTACACCACTCCCAGGTGAGACCAGCACCTCATACTGGTGGGCTACGACTAGTGGAGGGTCACAAAGGAGTAGACTCTCGAGTCAACGGAAAACAACGTCTGAATCCGACAACGTGTGGGAATCACCCCACGCACCAGCCCCGTCGCACGGTGGCCACAGTCGGAGTAAAAATGGGGTTGCCACCCTCATGGGGCAACCAGACATGTGACGGTCCACCCTAGGGCCGTCACAAGCAAGTAACGGTCTAGGCCAGACCGTTACATGCGCCTAACGGTTCAAAACAGACCGTCACACGGTCAGAGGGGAAAGGGATGTAACGGCCTGGTCCAGGCGCGTTACAAGAATGTAACGCGCTTGGCCCCATGCGTTACACACCCCCCCACGCTCTCAAAGCCAAAAGGGATGTAACGGCCCAGCCCGGCGCGTCACACGCATGTAACGCGCCTGGCCCAGCGCGTCACACGCATGTAACGCGCCTGGCCCAGCGCGTTACATGGCCCTCACACTCGGGGTGAAAACAGGAAGTAACGCGCCTGCCCCAGTGCATTGCACGCATGTAACGCGCCTAGTCCGGTGCGTTACATGGCCTGACCCCCAACGGTCACAAACCAACGGTCGAAAGCCCCTGACGGCCCTACCCAAGCGTGTCATAGGCAAATGTCGGTCTATCGTGAGGCCGTTACAGCCCCCGACCCCCAAAAACACTACTCAGGAATGTAACGCACCCCTCTAGGGGAATCACAAGCATGTGACGGTCACTGGAGTGACCGTTACACACCCCTGAGCACGCTACGGCGGGAACACCCCAAAAACTTCGACCACGCCCCCGTGCCTCCACCGGAGAGGGGGAAAACAAAGGGGAAGACCCCTGGGGACCCCTAGCATGCATGTAAGCCATCCAAACGCGAAATCGCGGGCTAAAACCATAGATCGGGCGAGCTCTCCCCAAATCATGGAAAACCCCAAACCCGCTCAATCAAGCCCCTCTTGGCCTCCCTGTGGCCTACAAACCACGGAAATGAACGGCAAGAGGCTAAGGAACGTCACCCTACCTCAATGGAGCGAATGCTCTGCCGAATCGCCCACAAACCACGAAGAACGCCTTTGGAAACCCCGCCTCCTCACGCTTCCCACGCTCGCTGCACGCCCCCACGATCGCCTCACCGCCGTCCACGTCGCCGCGCCGTCGCCCCGCCGCTGTCAGCAGCCGGAGAGGAGCTAGCCGCGCTCGAACGGGAGGAAGAGAGGGAGAGAGGGAGGGTTATGGTGGAGGAGGAAGGAGGAAGAAGAAGAAGAAGAGGGTGGGGGAGGAGAGAGAAATAAGGGGGGTATTTATAGGAAATCCAGAAAATCCAGAAAATTCCAAAAAATAGAAAATTACACCCCCGCGATCCTCGGAACGCACCGATCGCAACAGTACCACTCGTGCCCAGGTGAACGGCCCGCTTCACCCGCAGCGAGCTTCCGAAGTAAAAGCCGAAACACACACCGGAAATCAGAAAACACACACGGAAAAGCCGCGGAACGTCTCCGGGCCTCCGAAACAACTCCGGATCGCGCCGATCCGAACACGAAAGATGTCCGAAATGAAATTTCAGACACAACAGAGCCGGACACTCCGAAAACCAGATCCGGGACCCACGAAGAAAGGATCCGAAAGATCCGAGATGGGTCCCGGATCTCCGCAAACCAGATTTTGGAATGTCCGGCTCTGTTGTGGTTGTTTCGGAGGCCCGGAGGCGTTCCGCGACTTTTCCGTGTGTGTTTCCCGATTTCCGGTGTGTGTTTCGGCTTTTACTTCGGAAGCTCGCTGCGGGTGAACCGGGCCGTTCACCTGGGCACGAGTGGTACCGTTGCGATCGGTGCGTTCCGAGGATCGCGGGGGTGTAATTTTCTATTTTTTGGAATTTTCTGGATTTTCTGGATTTCCTATAAATACCCCCCTTATTTCTCTCTCCTCCCCCACCCTCTTCTTCATCTTCTTCCTCCTTCCTCCTCCACCGTAACCCTCCCTCTCTCCCTCTCTTCCTCCCGTTCGAGCGCGGCTAGCTCCTCTCCGGCTGCTGACAGCGGCGGGGCGACGGCGCGGCGACGTGGACGGCGGTGAGGCGATCGTGGGGGCGTGCGGCGAGCGTGGGAAGCGTGAGGAGGCGGGGTTTCCAAAGGCGTTCTTCGTGGTTTGTGGGCGATTCGGCGGAGCATTCGCTCCATTGAGGTAGGGTGACGTTCCTTAGCCTCTTGCCGTTCATTTTCGTGGTTTGTAGGCCGCGGGGAGGCCGAGAGGGGCTTGATTGAGCGGGTTTGGGGTTTTTCATGATTTGGGGAGAGCTCGCCCGATCTATGGTTTTAGCCCGCGATTTCACGTTTGGATGGCTTAGATGCATGCTAGGGGTCCCCAGGGGTCTTCCCCTTTGTTTTCCCCCTCTCCGGTGGAGGCACGGGGACGTGGTCGAAGTTTTTGGGGTGTTCCCGCCGTAGCGTGCTCGGGGGTGTGTAACGGTCACTCCAGTGACCGTCACATGCTTGTGACGCCCCTAGAGGGGTGCGTTACATTCCTGAGTAGTGTTTTTGGGGGTCGGGGGCTGTAATGGCCTCACGATAAACCGCCATTTACCTATGACGCGCTTGGGTAGGGCCGTCAGGGGCTTTCGACCGTTGGTTTGTGACCGTTAGGGGTCAGGCCATGTAACGCACCGGGCTAGACGCGTTACATGCGTGCAACGCGCTGGGGCCGGCGCGTTACTTTCTGTTTTCACCCCGAGTGTGAGGGCCATGTAACGCGCTGGGCCAGGCGCGTTACATGCGTGCGACGCGCCAGGCTGGGCCGTTACATCCCTTTTGGCTTTGGGAGCGTGGGGGGGGGGGTGTGTAACGCATGGGGTCAAGCGCGTTACATTCTTGTAACGTGCCTGGACCAGGCCGTTACATCCCTTTCCCCTCTGACCGTGTGACGGTCTGTTTTGAACCGTTAGGCACATGTAACGGTCTCCCCTAGACCGTTACTTGCTTGTGACGGCCCTAGGGTGGACCGTCACATGCCTGGTTGCCCCATGAGGGTGGCAACCCCGTTTTTACTCCGACTGTGGCCACCGTGCGACAGGGCTGGTGCGTGGGGTGATTCCCACACGTTGTCAGATTCGGACGTTGTTTTCCGTTGACTCGAGAGTCTACTCCTTTGTGACCCTCCACTAGTCGTAGCCCACCAGTACGAGGTGCTGGTCTCACCTGGGAGTGGTGTACGGGCACTCACCTTGAGACGGTTTGTGGACCGATTACCGTAGGCCCCTCGTCGGTAGCCAGAGTCCGGCTACGGGGGAAAATCGGTCAGAGGGCCAGACCTAGGACGCGTGGTCTGTGTGTGCACACGTGGTTGGGGACAGTGGACGCACGTCGACGGGCGTGACCCCAACTAGTCACTTGTTTGTGGTTACTTGTACGGTGTTTGCGCCTTTGGTAGGAGCTACCACGTCAGGCGTGTTGTGTCCCTGTGATTTTGATGATAGCAAACACTATAAGTCACTTGAATGCATACAATTCTGTTTGTAGTGCATATGAATGTTTCATTGAAAATATTATCTGAAGTATTGGATTTTTGTGACTTCCCTAGTGTTTTGATGATGAGCATCACTATGTTAAATATTGTCATTTTAATCAGATATCTTGCGTAATGTTATGCATTTGAAATTTCCATGATTAACAGGAAAACTGCTATGAGGTAGTACCTTGTATGTCCGTACTGTTCCTTTCATACTTCATGTTGTTTGTGCTTACTACACTTCGTGTTATCCTTTTGTACGTCGTGTTGTTCCAACTATGTTTGTTGATTGTCTTCGTGCTGTTTACTGAAGTAGCTCGATTTGTTCTGATGAACTTCGAGTCGTTTTCCTGTGAACCTCGTGTCGTTTCTTCATTATTTAGTTGCTCATCTTGAGTCATCCTTTTTATTTTTGCTCTTGTGTTTTCGTGTCATTTACTGTAGTTACTCGAGTCATTTTCCTGCTTTCACTATTTTATCACGTGTCGTTGTAGCCGTTCCTGTCTTCTGTCTTCGTGTTGTTTTTCCAAGACCCCGTGTCTTTCTTGCTTTGTGACCACACTTCGTGTCGGTTTTTGTTTTCGTCTTCATGTTATTTTTGTGTTTGAGTCTTCATGTTATTTCTGTATTTGTGTCTTCGTGTTATTTTTCCAAGACCCCATGTCTTTCTTGCTTTGTGACCACACTTCGTGTCGGTTTTTGTTTTCGTCTTCGTGTTATTTTTGTGTTTGAGTCTTCATGTTATTTCTGTATTTGTGTCTTCGTGTTGTTTTTATGTCTTAGTGTTATTTTTGTGTTTGAGTCATCATGTTATTTCTGTATTTGTGTCTTCGTGTTGTTTTTATGTCTTCGTGTTATTTTTGTGTTTGAGTCTTCATGTTATTTCTGTATTTGTGTCTTCGTGTTGTTTTTATGTCTTCGTGTCATTTTTGTGTTTGAGTCTTCATGTTATTTCTGTGTTTGTGTCTTAGTGTTGTTTTTATGTCTTCGTGTTGCTTCTTTCTATCTTCGCCCAGGTTTCCTCTGATCGCGTGTTGTACTACCATTTTACTCCGTGTTATTTCCTTCTCACCTCGTGCTGTTCTCATCTGACTTCGTGTCGTTCTCTTTGTAGTGTTAGCCTTGTTACTGTGGTACCTCGTGTCGTTCTCTCTTTATCTCGTGCTGTAGTCATCTTATGTACCTCGTGTCGTTCTCTCTTTATCTCGTGCTGTAGTCATCTTATGTACCTCGTGTCGTTCTCAGTATAGTGCACCTTTTGTTGTTCCTACACACCTCGTGCAGCTTTAGCTTGAGTGTCAACCGACTTATTTCAGGTATATATATATATATATATATATATATATATATATATATATATAGAACCCTGAGTATTAATGATTTTAATCTCTTTGCAGGAGAAGAAGAAAAAGAAGAAGAAGAAGGATTCTGGTTTCAGGATCAAATCCGAACCAGTTTGCTCTATTGAACTGTTCGTGGAGCCTATGCAGAGTGGGCACGTGATATGAGGCTGGCATCTGGCACGTGATCCGAGATGCAGAGGAGCCTCCACGTGGACTGAAGCATTTGGGCGGGAATCGTGGAGAGCACACGTCGCCCTAATCTGCTGCTGCTATATATATGTGTCTTCTTCCTCTGAAGAAGGTGTGAGGGCAGAGAGTGACTGAAGTAGAAGCAGCCAGAGCTAAGAGAAGAAGTGCAGAAGAGAAAGAAGAGAAAGCTGAGAGTCAGATTGAGAGAGTAGAAGATGAAAAAGAGAAGATAAGAAAGGAAGATCGAAATGGAGAGAGTGCCTCCACGATATCGAGAATAGAGAAGAAGGAGAAGGCAGAAGCAGTGAGAAGAAGAAGAAGTAAGAATGAATAAGAAGAAAAGAGAGTTCGTGCTGGGAGAAAGAGAGAAGCAGTAGAAGAAGTTCCTGCTGGACCGTGGATCAAATCCAGGCCAGCCAGCTCCTGTGAGAGCCACATTTGTTTTTATCTTTTCAGCTTTCTATTGCTGGTTTTTATTTTTCCTTTGAACTATTCACTTGCTGTTCTTCCGATCCTCTAGTGTGAGATCGGGTTCCCTCCGGTGTGGAGGAAGAGAGACTTGCGTCTCTGGTTGCCTTTGACTGGGTGTCATTGGCTGTTTCCCTCCGGTTGGGAGGAAGAGAGGTCCGAGACCTCTAGTTTGCAAGTGACTTGGTGTCACTTGTGTTTCCCTCTGGGTTTCAGAGGAAGAGAGACTTGGGTCCCTAGGTTCCCCTCCGGTTTGGAGGAAGGGAGGTTTGGTCCTCCGGTTCTGGGCTTGTGGGTAGCAAGTCTAGGGGTTCCCTCCGAGTCTGGAGGAAGAGAGACCGTGTGTCTCTGGTTTCCAAGTGACTGGGAGTCACTTGGGGTGTCCCTCCGGTTGGGAGGAAGAGGGGAGGTTGTTCCCCTGGTCAAGCTGTTTGGCAGCAGTTGTTGCAGACTGAGTCTGCTGTGCTAGTGTTACTAGTGGAAGCCTCACTCCGGTTGGGAGTGAGGGGTGGACGTAGGTCTTTGGACCGAACCACCTAAAAATCTCTTGAGCAGTGGTTTATTTGTGTGTTTTGCTTCCGTTAGATGATTGATTAGGAGCGCTCCAAGTGACTCTTCATTTGTTCAATTGAATTAGTTTCTATTCTGGTATTGTGTTTAGCTTCCGAAGTTTTAATTGGGTGATATTCCTAGCAGGATACATTCACCCCCCCTCTGTATCCAGGGCTTGCACCTTAACAAGGCGGTTCACCTGCGGCGCGGTGTAAGACGTCAGGGGACGCTACCGGCTGTACTTCTAGTGGGTGGTACTCCTGTCGAGTACGGAGTGTCAGACTGTCAGTCGGACGTTTTCGACCTTCGGGTGTTGCCGGGTTGACCATTGAGTTCGGTCTTCTCACCGTGACATGTTTGCCGGTTCACGTGCCGTAGGGCTTCGTTCGGTTGAGGACAGGGCTTCCCTTTCCAAGGTACTCTTTTACCGCTAGCGTAGTGGTTTCCCATTTTCGAGGTAGGGTTCGAGTGATCCCTACTGAGTCTTGTTCCGAGACTCATTCCCTGCGTGTTTTTCACCGTGTTTCAGGTGAGACGCCACCTTCGGGGAGCGCGTCAGGAGTGCAGCGTGGTGCGGGTGCCCAGAGGTAGTGCCAGAGGTCAGAGCCGGGGTATGCCCCGTGTAGCTGTACTTTTCCTTCTTGTCTCTGTACTAGTTGTGGACTACTACTGTTGTTGTTATTTTTCTATTGTGGACTATGTAAAATGTTAATTCATTTCCTGCTTATTATTATAACTGTTTAATTTCTGTAATTACTTGTGATACTTGTGTAGTTTTCACACCATCCTTCTAACCCTTCCGAGTCTTCGGACTCGTGGGTGGCGGTGCGAGTCTCGGGTTATCGGGCCTTCCCGGTAATCGGATTCTCGGGTCGTTACACGTGGGGACCCTACGGTAACCAGCCTACTCACTGTTTCTCTCAGGGTCAGCCGCTCCACCACTCCCGGGTGGGTCAGAACCGCGTGCCGTAAGAAGGCTACGACTAGTGGAAGTGTCACAGAACGTGAATACTGAAAACCACGCACGCACCCATTGCGAGTGACACAGAGTAACAGGTGGCTCAAAGCCACCCGACTCTGGACGGCCCACTAGACCTACTAAACCCAACGGCCTTTGAGTCACAAGACTCGGGGTCAAGACCATTGCACATGACAGCACCGAGCCATCGATCTGGCCTAATCCCTAGGTCTAAAACAACAATGCGATGACTCACGAGGTAGTTCACAACTACCGAGACCATTCCCTCATGAGGGAACTAAGAAACCTCCAGCCCAAGGCTGGGAGACTGGACTCACCGTCTAAGGCCACACGCTTGGCCCACTCGGAAGCCAACTTCTGGAGAAACAACGACGTGCTGGGAAACCTCTCCGCACTCACACTGATACACGGTGACTTGATCTAGCAAGAACACGGAAGCCCGGAACACATGGGGTGACCCGGACCCACCAAGCCCACGGGTACCCTTATCGAGGTAACATGATACCTCTAGACACCCCAAAAAAACACGGTCACGAAACCCACGGGGTGTCCGGGACACTCACGGCCAAGGGAGGCATGATCAGCCATAGGCTACCCACCCTGGGCCGCTTGACTGGTCACCTCCAAGAACGCGCTATCTTTGCATGGCATGTTCAAATAGAACGCGCTATAGGTCCATAGTGCGACAAGATCAGATCGCGCTATGACCCTATAGCGCGATAGGGACAGAACGCGCTATGACCCTATAGCGCGACAGGAACCGCCTTACTATTCATCTTATGGGAGCAGGTGTCGGCTATGACATTTAGGCTCAAGATCCCTCGGGATCAGGGTTCGGCTGTTCTCGCGAGCTTGACTGTCATGCCAGCTATTCGTCACCAGGTGATTGAGGCTCAGCGTGCGGACCCCAAGCTACCCCGTATTATGTCGATGGCCGAGGTGGAGTTTGGTGAGGATGGAGCTGTGCGGTTTCGAGGTAGGTTGTACATCCCAACCGAGGAGTAGGCGAGGCGCGCGGTGCTGCGAGAGGCTCATGGGAGCCGGTATGCCGTGCACCCCGGATCGGCTAAGATGTACCAGAACCTGAAGAGGCAGTTTTGGTGGCCTGGGATGAAGAGAAATGTTGCGGAGTTTGTGGCAAGGTGTTTGACCTGTCAGCAGGTGAAAGCTGAGCACCAGCGACCGGGTGGTACACTTCAGCCCTTGGAGATTCCCGCGTGGAAGTGGGACCACGTGACAACTGATTTCGTGCTTGGGTTGCCGAGGACGTCTAATGGGCATGATAGTATCTGGTTACTGGTGGATAGACTGACGAAGACGGCTCGGTTATTACCAATCAAGGTCAGTTGGAGTGTGCATGACACAGCGGCGACGTGGGAATGGATCGACGGCACTCCGGGACGCGAACAAGATGGGAACGGATAACTGCTATCTCACACAGCTCGGCCTCACGCCGGACGGTCTCACACCGGGCGACACTCGGATCTCACAAAAATGAGAAAGGAGGGAAGGGAGATGAACAAAGGGGCAAAGGCTCCTTCAACTCAATTCTTTCTTTCATACAACATATCATACGTAACACTCCTTAGCCTCCTTATATAGGGAAGAAAGCTATAACAACAAGACCCTCTAACTTCTACTAATTATGTTCATACCCTTAGCCTAACAAGACAAACCCACCAACCAATATTTGACTTGTGGGTTTTAATCAAATAAAATATAAAAATTACACACATGTTATTTTGACTTAGACTAGCCTAATAAGACGAAAAGGAAAATACATGTAGAGATACATGTATACATACACACATACTCGATACGTAATATAGCACCGTAGCCGTAGGCCGAGTCTTCAGTAAGGATCTCCGAGTCATAAGCTCGGTGTCGGGGCAGTGCGGCGTCAGCTCCGAGTAGTGGGCCCAATGTAGACACGCCATTCCTGACGTCTCCCGAGAAAGTCTCATATTACTATAAAACGCCCCGCAACGGCTTACGCATTTTGAATCGCTCGAGTGCTTCCTTTTCTTGAGTCTTCTTCCGCCCTTTTCGGCATCCGGAATCGTCTTGTCACGGCATTCGGACGGCATCAACACCAGTTAGACGCATCAGGAGGTTTCGGAACCAAGAAGGGTGTCTGCCGGGCGGCCGCCAACGCTTGAACTGAGGACCCGGGTGGGTCTTAATGGGGGCGTCCAGGCCCCTGGACGCCCCCATTCTTTTAATTTTATTTTTTAAAACCCAAATAAAAAATAATATATTAATGGAGGCGTCCAGGCCCCTGGACGCCTCCATAAAAATAAATATAAAAAATATATATATATATGCCAGTTGGCATAAAAAGACAAAATAAAATAAAAAATTATACATTAATGGAGGCGTCCAGGCCCCTGGACGCCTCCATAAAAATAAGCATAAAAAATATATAATGCCAGCTTTGGCATAAAAAGATAAAATAAATAAAAAAATAATATATTAATGGAGGCGTCTAGGCCCCTGGACGCCTCCATCAACTCCCTCACGGGCGCCGCCCACCGAACGACGGTTTGTCGTATGTGAAAAAAGCCAAATTATGGAGACGTCCAGGCAGCTGGACGCGTCCATTTCTGAATCACGAGGCGCCGCTCACAAAACCACGCGTTGTGCCAAACCGCGTGCGGCCGTCGGTGGTGTTCGGTGGACCTGTTAGGGGCGTCCGGAGCCCTGGACGCCTCCACAAAAATATTCCAAAAAAATTAATAAAAATAGAATAAAATATTAGTTCGGCCCTGATGGAGGTGTCCAGGGTCCTGGACGCCTCCACCCTCCGGAGCCCTATAAATAGAGGCCCACCCCCTCAGTTCTGGGGGAGCTTTGAAGAGATCCGATAGGCTGCCGGAGCCCAGAGGCTACCGGAGTCATTTTCTAACCCGTGGGGTCTTTTGTAGGTGGAGGTTCTGCCGGCTTCTCGGGTGCCCACGCTCGCGAGAGGAAGGTCGTCTTCATCCACCGCGCTTCCACGCCATCTCTACGCTGCCGGAGCTCCGCCGGATTTCACCATCGGCACATCCAATAAGCCAATCCATTCCTTTTCTTCTTAGTTCTTTTGCATTCATCATCTCGCATCATCTATCCCCCTTCATAAGGACGCCTCTTCTTATATACTTCTTGCATCCATCATCTCATTTTCCTCCTACTCGAGTCCGAGAGGGGTTTAAAAGACAACACCAACCAGGTGTGTGTCTTGCCATCATTTCGTTATTTTTATCGCAAGGATTTGAATACTACACCTTCATCTTTCTAATCCACTCGTTACTTGTTTGTCGTTGTTTTGCAAGGGTACCCAAGGAAAGCCCTCTCCGTCGGCCGACCGAAGGGGGAGGAAGAAGCAACCCGCCATCTCCCGCTCTTGAGGTAGGCGCGATCACTTTCTTTATTTTGAGATTTTTCGGCCCCTGGCGATCACATCTTGTTCTCGAGGCCGCGGCGAGTCACTTCCCCAATGGCCGTTTAAATTCCCGTTCTTATACTTTTTTTATATTCTGTTGTATTCTGCTCATATTCTCGAGGCCGCGGCGAGTCACTTCCCCAATGGCCGTTTAAATTTCAGTTCTTATATATTATATTCTTATCTATTCATGTTCTCGAGGCCGCGGCGAGTCACTTCCCCAATGGCCGTTTAAATTTCCGCTCTTTATATTCTCCTTATATTCTGTTATATTCTTATCTGCTCATATTCTCGAGGCCGCGGCGAGTCACTTCCCCAATGGCCGTTTCAATTCCTGTTATTTAATTTCTGCACCATTCCCGTCCCCCGAGGTCGCGGCGAGTCACTTCCCGCTATGGCCGTTTAACCCCCATATCTTGCTATATTAAATTTGTCCCGCTCGCCCCGCCGGAGCAATCTCCCGTAGTGGCCCCTTCTCTTTTCCCTTATTTCTGTGTTGCAGCAAACAAAAAGAAGGAGCCCGCGCGCTCCGCGTCTTCTTCGCACCCCGAACCACGTGACGTCGCTCACAGATTGGCGATCACGGTGGGACCTCTACTGCTTCCTTTTGGCTACCCTTGCAAGTTCGGCACCATCCGTACCTCTCCACCTTGGCGCCCGCGCGCACCCCCGTTGTGCTCACGGCAGCACTGTCAGTTTTGATTGGTTGTTTGTTTATTATATGTCTGTTATTTCTGTTATTTTCCCACTCCATATCTCTGTCAGCATTTCATTGCATGCATCCATCCCTCTTTTCTATCCTTTTTTCATTTTTTTGAGGATCACCCTTTCCCGGTGAAGGAAGGACTCTCCGTTTGAGAATTCCTCTCAACGGATTAGAATCTCCTCCACTGGGACCTCCGTAAGTCCCCGACATCGAAGAATCTCCTCTTCGTTCACTGGGCTGGTTGTACCATTGAAGTTCCCCGAAGTTAGTCATTTCATTCGTAGTGAGACGAGAGACCCTAGCTGACACGGCGGTGAAACAAAAATAAACTAGGGTCCCCATTTTGTGTGAACTTCGGATCTCGCTAAAAACACAAAAAAATCATCAAAATCAAAGCACAAAAAAGGCGTAAAGGCATCCACTTGTTTGATAATCTGTGCTACCTACTTGCTAGTGTATGTTTTTACGTTCTGGAAAAACTGTGAGCATGGCTCACGAGTCTTTTGAGGAAAACCACCCTAGTCGTGGTTTGTCAGCCGACCCGTGAGTCTATGCTATGGACTCGGGTCCTTCTCATGAGCTCTCGCATGAGGTGCAGGTTATTGTCGGGGACACGTCCCCACCACAGGATATCTCTTCCTTACTGGGCGTCCTCGCCAACACGGAGCTTACCTCTGAACAGCTCCGGGCCTTCCAGACCATTCTGAAGGAGAAATCTGTTTCCCCCACGCCCCAGGAATCAACTCCGGCCATCGTAACTCTCCAAGAGTCCGTGCAGGCCATTCCATCTCCTTCGTTGGCACAAGCCATCCAGTCTCCCTCGCTTCAAGGACAAGCGAGCCAACAACCACCCTCATTCCAGTTCCCGTCACAATCTCAAACTCCCGTTGTTCCCCACACACCGCTTCAGCCAGGGCCAACTGTCGGCGGTCCGACAGCTCCCTCTCATTCCGGGTTCCCCCCTCAAGTCTCCGGGAGACAGTTTCTCCCCCAGTGGCAAGTGCCACCTTCACCTCCAGAGGAGCTCGCCCAATCGCTCCTCAATAGGTTCAATCGTATGGACGAGCAGTTTCAAAATCTGAGAAGGATGGTGGACGTGAAAGCCACCCCGGAGGTTGCTTTGCCAATCCTTCCCCTCATTCATCTTCCTCCCTCTGAAATGCCCACGTACCACAGATACAACGGTACCGGCAACCCCTTCATTCACCTCAAGGATTTCATGTATGAATCCTCCTATTGGCAAAACGATCAGAGGTTCCTGGCATACCTCTTTCGGAGATCATTGGATGGTCCCGCGCTTGAGTGGTTCTATTCCTTGGAGCCCCGCGAGGTCGAGAATTTTGAAATAGTCCAGAGAAGGTTCTTGCAGAAATATAGGGATAGGGTCGGTCCCTCACTCTCCATTACCGACCTAGTGGCCGAAAAGATGAAGCCCGATGAGGATTTTGTCCGCTATGCTGATAGATGGAGGTCTCTGGCGGAAAGAATAAGGGATACCCTCTCTGAGCCCGAACAAGTGAAGATGATTGTGTCTAATGCAACCCCACAGTTCAGACACGTCCTGGCCATGAATAAACTTACTACAATGAAGGAACTCTATGAAAGGGCCCGATACATCCAAACCTAGTTAAAAGACTCCCCCATTATGAACATGTTTGAGTCGTCGAAGCCCAAAGTGGTCAGAAAGACAGGCGCTGGTGTCCCGGGCGGAGCCACAGAAGGGGTCGTGACAAATGAGCAAGTGGGTGCGGTCAACAATGCCAACTATGCGGTCAACCCAAGGCCTCCACAAATGCCCCGACTTCCCCTCCAACAAGGTCCTTTCCCTCTTCGTCCTCCACCCCAAAATAATCCACCCCAGGATAATATGCCTCCATTACGCCAACCCCAGCAACAACAACCACAACCTCAGCAACAACAACCACCGCTTCAGTACAACCAAGTTCCACCCCCGGGGAACTATGGTCCCTAACAGCAACAAAGGAGGCCGCTCGGTCCCAAGAGAGCCTACTATCCACCATTGCCAGAAACCTTAGCAGACATTTTTAATGCCCTCATGGCATCAAACCAACTCGCCCTTCCCAGAGAAAGGCCCGTGTGGCCCCCAAATGATGATACCTCCAAATACTGCGTCTACCACAGGCAGCCAGGACACACAGTAGATTACTGCTTCCATTTCAAAGATTACATCCACGATATAAATGATGAACATCAAATAGATTGGGATGAAATGAGACGATACGTCGCCGCTCTTAAGACTAGGAGACCTCCTCATAGGCCACAGCAGCAGTTACAACAGCAGCAACAACAGCAACCACAACAACAACAACAGCTTCAACATGCCCCACAACAACAGCCCGACATGGGCATAATCCAGAATCCATTACCGGAGCACCAACAGCCCAATCATCAGGTTAACCCCATCTCCTCCTTCCCGGAAGTCGGAAGAGAGCAGGTGTGGCACCAGGAAAGTACCTCCATTCTTTCTACCGCCAATCCTATCATCACGTAACACCCTTGCCTTACCCGGGTAGCACCTCTCTCTCATCAACCCGCGTCAGTATCGCCTTCACCATTTCCACTACCATTACGCCCTCTCATCCGTACCCCGATCTCCTATCAACCGACACTCTCCACTACGCCTTCACACCCTCTCATCTTCTCTCACTCCCCCACTTTACCATCCACCTCTACCACATTTACCCCTACGTCTTCTAAACCGCTTATCATCCGTCAACCATACATAACCCCGTCTTTTTCCACCGTATCACCACTACTGCCTTCAAAACCACTCATTACCCATCACCCACCTCAAAATCATTACCCGCTTCAAGCCCTACCCACTTCTACTTCGTCTCCACCTCCACCTTCCAGACCCCTTATCCTTCATAATCCGCGTAATATCCCCTCTACCTCCACCATGCCTCCACCTAACAAACCCCTCATCAGAATCCCTGCTCCCGTCATCACCCCTGCTTCATCAACCATTTGATGGGGCATCAAAGGTGATTTCCATACACGGGTGAAGTGTATTTGTGTGTTATGGCTTGTATGAGATTGTAATTGTGTAATTTCTTTCATTTGGGCTCCTTGTAAGGCTTATATCAAGCCAATGTGCCATTTGTAATGTAGAGTCCATGGCTAGGTTGCCATTAGTAGAGTCCATTAAGGAGCTTATGCCATATTGGGTCATTAGGATTCTAATGGGTCATTAATGCACTTAAGGCCCAAATTGGGTTACACTCCCTCATGGGCCAACTAAGTTGGAAGGGTCCAAGTCTAGCATGGGCTTGTGGATGGTTCATGGCCCATGAATGGCCCTTGGCCCATGAAGGGGGGCGCCCCCTCTTTTGGCTCCATTAGGCTAGGTTGTTTAGTTTTTTTTTCTTTCCTTCCTTTCTTTGACCACATGTTGTAAAAATTAGGAATTGGCTTCCTTTAAATATGTTATTTTTGTGGTTGGTCACATCCAATCCCAGCCATCCTTTCCACCATACCTAGATCTAAGGGTGGATATTGGCTTTGGCATGTAACCTATAAAGAGTTGTAATTTCTCATTTTAGTAGAATTAATGCATGAAAAAATCAGAAAATTGTTGAGTTGTTTGAAGCTTGGTGCGCCCCTCTCTCCTCCCTTGCTGTTCTTCCATCCCCAACCCCAGATCTAGAGTGTATTTATCTCCCTTCATCCCCTCTCAACCTCCGGTGATCGTCTGTGCCGCCGCCGTTCGTGCCGCCTTCGAGCCGCCGTGGAATCATCATCAAGTTTCTGTCCTGCTGGATAGAGGTGTGGTTCGAGAATTCCTGAAGCCAGCCACGAGTTCTAATCGATTTGAAATTTTGAGGGTTGGTTCCTATCTTCTAGCCCCTTCTCCACAAACAAATTGAGGTTCAAAATCCACCGTTTCATATCTTTACCATTTCGTTTAACTCTTAATCTCAGATCTGTTCTGTCACTGTCTACAGTGACAGTAGCCCGGAGTTTCATGTCTTAGGTCTACTTTTTGATTTATTTTAGTTCGTCCAATTTTACTGGAGATTACACCCATCCACCCCTTCATCCACAATTTGTCTCAATTTTTGGTTCGTCAATTTCATATTTTCTAAAAATCGTTCTCAGTCCCAGCTACAGTTCTATCCCCCTGATCCCAGATCCGACCTTCGTCCACTAAACAAATCACAAAAAATCATAGACACTTCCAAACGGATCCAAATCACTTTTTCCATCTTCCCAGCTCAATTTCCCACAACTTTTCTGAAGAACACAATCCCAAGATTCGAACGTCTACCTCACGGTCAAAGGCAATCCACAGTCAAGTTCTCTGCAGGCCTGAGTCTTCGGTTACTATACAACAGGGGATTGAAAATTCCCTAAGTCAAGATCCGAGCAGATACAGGCCAGATCTTTGGGCCTAGGTTGAAGAAATTCAAGCTAGCTTTCCAACGGCGCCAGTCTCGTGTCGATCCGACATCGGGGCTGATCGTAGCGTCCATTCTCGCCGGAGCGCGCGCTGCAAAACAGCAACCACCAGTCCGTGGATAGCAAACCCGACGGGTGCCGATCGAAACCGCTCGACCCCCAGGTGACGTTCCGGTGTGCCGCCAGCCCAGGGAACACTTCCCTGAGTGTCCACACTAAAGCCGCGCCACCGGGTCCCACACGGCCCCTCCAGACAGCACGTGGGCCCCACGGTCGTGATCACGCGTGTAGCCGAATCAACACACGAAGCTGCCCGTCATCCCGAATTCGGTCCTCCCGGGCCATTGTGTCGCCCTTTACCTCCCTGCGTGGAGTGGGCATATTTCCATTGCTGTAATATTCATGTATTAACTGTCCCGGGAGCACGAGTTTGGTCGGGCCCATCATCCCCACGCCGAGCGCGTGGAGGTATCGCATTCGCTCCCTTACTTGGCATTTTGCTTAATTTTCATATATACTTGCTTATGCCACTGCTAGAGAGCATGATAGGGTAATTAGCTCACTTTCCATTTATATCACCGCTGCTGCAAGAGTGAGCGTTACCGTCCCGTGACCCGATCCGGGCACAAGTGAGAGCCGACCACCCTAGCTCACAGCCGGTTTCTCAACCGCGCACATCCGACGCTTCCCTCGTTAAGGGGCAGTCACGAGCATGTCATGTCCGTGGTCTCGTCCAGCATCACCATTCCTCCACCACTACCCCTCAAACCTCTGTTAAAACCCACTGCTACCCCCACAGAGGTACAAAAGCTGCAGGCAATGGTGCTCCGGAGTGGAAGGATTTTCCACAGGGTTTTCCCCCACAACAGTCAGAATCCTGAGCAATCTCAGCCAGAGAAGGATGATGGAGAACAACCAGAAAGAGCTATCCCTGGAACACAGTATGATCTATTGAAACACTTGGACAAGACACCTGCTCGGATCTCCATCCTAGAGCTACTTCAAAAATCCACATCCCACCAGGCGGCCTTGATGGAATACCTTCAAAAAGTCATGGTTAATGAGGACCTCCCCGTGGAGAAGATTTCGACCGTCCTGACCCCAACAGACACACAATCGGCCATCATGTTCCACAACTACGAGCTCGCTCCTAAGGAAGCTCGGAAATATGCATTGTGCATTTCAATAAAAATTAATGGGATATCCATAAACCCGTGTCTTGTGGACACAGGCGCGTCCATAAATGTGATCTCCATGAGCACTCTTCAGTTGTGTGGGGTCGACGAGGAACAAATAAGACCTTCCTCGATCACAGTCACGGCTTATGACAATAGCAAAAGGCCGCCACAGGGGATGATTATTCTGAAGGCAGAACTAGGCCCCATGTCAATTCCCACGGAATTCCATGTCCTCGACATGGAACCCACATTCAAGGCTATACTGGGTCGCCCTTACATCGAAGCCATGGACGCTGTGCCTTCCACCAACCATCAGTGCTTGAAGTTTCCTTACAATGGGAGGATTATTAAAGTGGTCAGTACACATGTCCTTCACACAGTGGATGCTATCAACACCTCTCTGCCCTCTGTATGGCCATCTCATCGGCCCATATTGTCATTGCTGGACGTGCGTGATCTATCTCACGTTCCACTAGTACCAAAGGAGCCGGTCAGGACAACCGCAACATCATGTCTCCCTTTTCACTCCAAAGGGTGGGAGATTATGAGGAACATTGGCTACCAACAGGGTAAAAGTCTGGGCGCACAGTTACAGGGTAGGCTCAAACCGCCAAAGGAAATTAGGCCGAACCGCAGGTTTGGCCTAGGCTTCAAAGGACCGTTCAAGGCGGATTGGAAGCCCCTCACATGGACTCTATCAAACCACTTCAACAGAGGGCCCGTTGTTCAGATGGGAGATCACCCACGAGAAGCATATGGGGGATCACATGCTGTATATTTGGCTGAAAAATGTCTGAGGATCACCAAAAGAGGATTTGAATACTACACCATCATTTCGTTATTTTTATCGCAAGGATTTGAATACTACACCTTCATCTTTCTAATCCACTCGTTACTTGTTTGTCGTTGTTTTGCAAGGGTACCCAAGGAAAGCCCTCTCCGTCGGCCGACCGAAGGGGGAGGAAGAAGCAACCCGCCATCTCCCGCTCTTGAGGTAGGCGCGATCACTTTCTTTATTTTGAGGTCTTTCGGCCCCTGGCGATCACATCTTGTTCTCGAGGCCGCGGCGAGTCACTTCCCCAATGGCCGTTTAAATTCCCGTTCTTATACTTTTTTTATATTCTGTTGTATTCTGCTCATATTCTCGAGGCCGCGGCGAGTCACTTCCCCAATGGCCATTTAAATTCCCGTTCTTATATGTTATATTTTTATCTATTCATATTCTCGAGGCCTCGGCGAGTCACTTCCCCAATGGCCGTTTAAATTCCCGTTCTTATATATTATATTCTTATCTATTCATGTTCTCGAGGCCGTGGCGAGTCACTTCCCCAATGGCCGTTTAAATTCCCGCTCTTTATATTCTCCTTATATTCTGTTATATTCTTATCTGCTCATATTCTCGAGGCCGCGGCGAGTCACTTCCCCAATGGCCGTTTCAATTCCTGCTATTTAATTTCTGCACCATTCCCGTCCCCCGAGGTCGCGACGAGTCACTTCCCGCTATGGCCGTTTAACCCCCATATCTTGCTATATTAAATTTGTCCCGCTCGCCCCGCCGGAGCAATCTCCCGTGGTGGCCCCTTCTCTTTTCTCTTATTTCTATGTTGCAGCAAACAAAAAGAAGGAGCCCGCGCGCTCCGCGTCTTCTTCGCACCCCGAACCGCGTGACGTCGCTCACAGCCAGTAGTGGACCCGGTGTCCCCACCAGTGCATCGTTTAGCCCATCTATATGTGGAGCGGATCATCCCATTGCAGGGAGTTCCCATCTCCATTGTGTCTGATCGTGATCCGCGCTTCACTTCGAGATTTTGGAGGAGCTTCCAGAAGGCTCTGGGCACCGAGTTGGCTTTCAGCTCGGCGTACCATCCTCAGTCGGACGGCCAATCGGAGAGGACCATCTAGACTTTAGAGAACATGTTGAGGTCTTGTTGTCTGGAGTGGCAAGGGAGTTGGATCCACCATTTACCGTTAGTGGAGTTTGCCTATAACAATGGCTATCATTTGAGCATTGGTATGGCTCCGTACGAAGCGTTGTACGGGCGACCTTGTTGAACTCCGCTTGATTGGTTTGAGGTGGGTGAGCGTGTCCTGACAGGACTGGGTTTAGTACAGCAGTGTACCGAGGTGGTGCATCTAGTTCGACAGAAGATGTTGGCAGCGCAGAGCCGACAAAAGAGTTATGCCGATCGGAGGAGGCAGCCCCTCAGCTTTGCTGTGGCAGATTAGGTATTTTTGCGAGTTTCTCCTATGAAGGGTGTAATGCGCTTCGGCAGGCGTGGGAAGCTGAGTCTCCGCTACATTGGTCCTTTTCTTATTGTCGAGCGTATTGGTGAGGTTGCTTATCGGTTGTAGTTACCCCCGGAGCTATCTTCGGTGCATGATGTGTTCCATGTGTCTATGCTGCGGAGGTATATGCCCGATGATTCCCACATTCTGGAGGATGCCGTTTGGCCCGAGGTGACCCCAGACTTGTCCGTTCCAGAGTACCCTATCCGCATCGAGGATCGGCGTGAGTAGCGCCTGTGGAACAAGGTTATCCCTCTGGTTAAGGTAGTCTGGCAGCGTCATTCCGGTGGTGAGGCGTCGTGGAAGGGTGAGGATGAGATGCGGCAGCAGTATCCTTATTTGTTCGGGTGAGTCTTCTCCCCTATCCCTGCATTTTGCCCTTAATTTTGAGGACAAAATTTGTTTAAGGGGGGAGGGCTGTATTGTCCCAGGTTTTTCGGTCATTTTTCGGATCTGGATCCGTGAGTTTCGGATCACTTTTGGGGGTCTCGGAGCTTGTTTTGTGGTTTACATGTATTTTTCCCTGACGGACCTGCGGAACGCCATAGCGGGCGAACCTTTGCGCTCTCCTCCTCCGAGACTGTACCAATGCATTGAGCGTGTTCCGAGGATCGCGGAAATGATTTTTCCTATTTTTTTGTATTTTTGGCATTTTTCAGATTTTCTATATATAACCCCTTTTATTTTTCCTTTTTCTTTCTTCTTCTTTCTTCTCCCCCGTGAGCCGTGGCCGACCGTTGCTTCCTCTCTCCCAGTTCGAGCTCGCGACGCTCCCTCCTCCTCCGGCGATGGGTGGCGGACCAAGGCGGCGGCGCGGTGACGACGGCGGCGGCAAGGTGATCGAGATGGTGCCCTCTTCGCGACGTGGGGCGCGGTATTCTCGTCGACCGAGATTTGGGGATCGGCGTTGAATCGGAAAATTTCGAGCTTCTTTGCGGTAGGGGGACGGATCCTTACCCTCTTTACTACTTTCCCCTCGATTTGTAGGTCGCGGGGATGTCGAGAGGGGCGTTTTTGAGCCGGGAGGGTCAAAATCCATGTTTTGGGGTTGAGCGCCGGATCTCCCGTTTCGTGAAGTTTTTGACCGATCTAAGGGCATAGATGCATGCTAGGTTGGTTGGGGAAGGATTCCCCTTTGTTTCCCCATCATCGGGTGATGATCGGGACGTGGATGGGCGTTTTTGGGATTTCCCACCGGTTTCACGCTCGGGACGACCTAGCGGTCCTTCCAGTGACCGCTAGGCTCCCTTTAGCGGTCTCAGGGAGACCGCTAGGCGGCACTGTAACGACCTGAGAATCCGATTACCGGGAAGGCCCGATAACCTGAGACCCGCACCGCCACCCACGAGACCGAAGACTCGGAAGGGTTGGAAAGATGGTGTGAAAACTACACAAGTATCACAAATAATTACAGAAATTAAATAGTTATATAATTAAGCAGGAAATAAACAACATTTTAATTAATACATGGTCCACAAGATAACAATAAAATAACAACAGTAGTCCACAACTAGTACAGAGACAAGAAAGAAAAGTACAGCTACACGGGACATACCCCGGCTCTGACATCTGGCACTAACGCTGGGCACCTGAACCACGCCGAGCCTCAGACGCGCTCCCCTGAAGCCGCGCCTCTCCTGAAACACGGTGAAAACACGTAGGGAATGAGTTTCAGAACAAGACTCAATAGGGATCACTCGAACCCTACCTTGCAAACGGAGAAACCGCTACGCTAGCAGTAAACGAGTACCTCGAAAAGGGAAGCCCTGCCATCTACAAAATAACGGTTTCATGGCACGCATACTGACACATGTGCCACGGTGAAACGACCGGAACACCACGACCAACGCGACAAAACCCGAAGGCCGAAATCGCAACGACTGACAGTCTGTCACTCCCGACTCGACATGAGTACCTCCCACTAGAAGCACAGTCGGTAGTGTCCCCTGACGTGTTACACCGCACCGCAGGTGAACTGCCTGAGGTGGTAGCGCCTACTTGAGGCACGGACACCGTACAAGTAACCACAACAAGTGACTATTTGGGGTCACGCCCGTCAGCGTGGGTCCAACCGCCCCCAACCACGTGTGCACACACAGACCGCGCATCCCTGGTCTGGCCCTCTGACCAGTTTTCCCCTCAGCCAGACTCTGACTGCAAGATGTGGGGCCCGACGGAAACCAGTCCAAAACCGTTCTCAGGGTCAGCCCGTACACCTACTCTCAGGTGAGACCAGCACACGCGTACTGGTGGGCTACGACTAGTGGAGGGTCACTAAAGGAGTAGACTCTCAAGTCAACGGAAAACAACGTCCGAACCGGGTAGGATACGAGGACTGCCCCTCGCACCGACACCGTCTCACGGTGACACGAGCCGAGAACAACACCTCCTAGGGCTACACCGCACCACCACAACTGGCCTCGACACGATGCCCAGCATCTGTCAGACCGCGGGTCAGCACGTGGACCGAGGCTCACGCCCCCGGGACTCAAATCGGCCAAGAAGAAACACCGGTTAGACAAACTCATTGAACAGACCACCCGGGGCCGCACATGAGACACGCGGCCAAGAACGGGCCGCTCCAGGGGATGGACGGTCGACATAGGGCCGCTCTACCTCTAGTCCAAACGGAATACGAACGGCCACTCTATAGCCGCTCAAACAAAAGAACGGCTAACCCTTAGCCGCTCAAGGGGATGAGCAGACCCACCCTGGCCGCACATCCACTAACGGTACCAGCGATGAATGGCCAATCCCTGGCCGCTCATTGGGATACGCGGCTAGCTCCTAACCGCTCGTCCCAATCACTGTGCAACGGTCACAAGAAACTGTCGAAACACCCAGGGTTGGGCGGTCGTCATGGGGCCGCACCTTAGGATATGCGGTCCCACGACAGACCGCACAAGCCCACTGTGCGCCGAGCCCCAGCCATAGCGCGCCGAGCTGATGGACGGCCAGGACGGGGCCTCACAAGGGTTGTGCCGGCCCTGGTTCAACCGCACATCGCTTACCAGCGCGAAAATGGCGAACCTCGTCGGAATCGCCTATTTCGGCCCCAAAACAAGCCCCACGAAGGGGGAAACGGTGAGAGAAGAACCCCAAGCCCCCCTAGCATGCTCCTAAGTCCTTAAACTACAGAATCGAGGCTTAAAACGGTTGATTGGACGAACTCTCCCCGCGGCATGGATGACCCTTCCCGGCGTGAAAATATCCCCTCTCGACCTCGCATCGGGCTGAAACTTGCGGGGAAGGAACGCAAGAGGCTAGGGATCGTCACCCTACCTCCGGTTCGCGACGAGACGCACCGATCCAAACTCAAACCCATGAAGAACGCCATTAGAACGTCACCTTCGCACGCTGCCCACGCTTGCCGCACGCCCGCACGATCGCCTCGTCGTCACCCACGTCCTCGCACCGTCGCACCGCCGCCGTCTGCAGCCAGAACGGAGGTCGTCGCGCTCGAATGGGAGAGAGAGAGAGAGGGCGGCCACGGTCGTGAGGGAGGAAGGAGAAGAAAGGAAGAAGAAAGAGAAAGAAGAAAAGAAAAAAAGAAAAGAAATGGGAATTTATAGAAAATCCAGAAATGCCGAAATATAGAAAATCACGTTTTCGCGATCCTCGGAACGCACCGATCGTAACGGTACCACCCGTGCCTAGGTGAACAACCCAGTTCACTCGCAACGAGGTTCTGAAGGAATTACCGAAACATACACCAAAAATCAGAAAACACACGTGAAAAAGCCGCGGAATGCTTCCGGGCCTCTATAACAACTCCGGATCGCGCCGATCCGAACAGGGAAGATGTCCGAAATGAAATTTCGGACACAACGAAGCCAGATACTCTGAGAAAGCAGATCCGGGACCTAAAAGAAGGATCCGAAAGGTCCGGGATATTACAGGCACTGTATTGTCGGCAGGCCTTGCGGTCTGGCGATGGACCGCTAGGCTATGTGTAGCGGCCGTGGGATAGACCGCTAGCCATTTCTGATCGTTGCGCCCTTGGGGCGCGTGTTTCTGACAGTTGGGAGTCACGCGTTGGTAAGCAGTCAAGGGTATGACCGTTTGCCATTGCCTTGCGGACCAGATATGGACCGTTTGGCTTGCCAAGCGGCCTAGCTATAGACCGCTAGGCGTTACCGTGGCACGATCCCTGGCGGTCGTGGGTTCGACTGCTAGGCTGAGCTTCGCGGTCCAGAGTTATACCGCTAGCAGCCTCGCGGTCCAAAGATAGACCGCTAGGCTGGGGCAGTCCGGAGTGGGCCGCTGTCTAGTTTCTCTTCGACACGTGGTTTCCGTGAGTTGAGTCTTACCTCCGGTGACACGTCCACTAGTCGTAACCTTCTTACGACATGCGTGTGCTGACCCACCCGGGAGTGGTGGAGCGGCTTACCCGAGAGAAATGGTTTTTAGGCGGGTTTCCGTAGGGCCCCTTGCCTTTGCAGCCCGAGTCCGACTGGGGGGAAAACCGGCTAGAGGACCCGACCTAGAGCAGTTGGTTTGGGTGTGGACGCGTAGTTGGGGGCAGAGGACCCATGCTGACGAGCGCGATCACAGCTAGTCCTTGTTTGAGTTCTTGGTTACTGTTGTGTGTCTCAGTCTCCGCCTGGGGCGTTGTAGGGAGACACTTGTGGCGCAGTGTAAGACGTCATGGGACACATCCTATTATTCTTATAGTGGGTGGTGCTCCTGTCCCCGGGCAGGTACGGACTTGTCTTTCCGCCGGTTTGAGGTCGGTTGGCTTGGTACGGTTAGTTGTAGGGAGTTTTTCCGTTTATTTATTACTGCTTGCTGCTTCTACCGTACTCCTGTTGGGTAGTGTTACCTTCCCGCTATTGTTCGCGCCTTGTTGCCATTTTCCTCGTTGTGCGGTGGGGGTCCGAGGGATCCCTACTGGGCCAATGAAATGAGGCTCACCCCTGCTTTTCAGGTGAGATGGGGTCGTCGAGAGGCACGGCGAAGTTTTAGGGTGGTTCCTCTAGCCAGGGTTAGTCGCCAGTTTGCCAGAGCCGGGGTATGTCCCGTGTACTTGTACTTTTCTTTCTGTTGACTGTACTTAATTTGGACATGAGATACACTGGACCTTGTAGCCGTTTATTTATTTATTTTATTCTATGCATTTTATTTTAGATTAATTGTGCTATCTCTGTAGTTATTTCAGCTTCTCTTGTATTCCCACACCATCCTTTTAACCCTTTCGAGTCTTCGGGCTCGTGGGTGGCGGGCCGGGATTGGAGATGCGCCGGTTCCTTTCCGGTACTCGGATCTCAGGTCGTTACAGTTGGTATCAGAGCGAGGTTGTGGAGGTACATAAGAACTTGAAATGATTACAATGGTCCAGAAGGTCCATGAATGTCCTGTACAGTCGGCGACTGGCGTAGGGCCCTGTGTGTTTTATTACTGCTGTTGTTTGTTTCTGTTACCAGGGAGTTATGGCACCCAGGAGAGCGACTCGTTCCCAGCAGGGAGAGTCGGGTGGGGGCCAGGAAGGGTAGAGTAGAGCAGTGCTTCCAGATGATGCAGTTGGAGAGGCGAGAGTTCCCGGACCAGAGGAGTTCTTCCGGGGCATGTATCAGTATGTTCTTCAGCAGCAGCAGCAGCCGCAACAGCAGCATGGCGGTGATGTTGGCGAGGGTTCGTCGTCTCGAGGTGGTCTTGGCCTCATGTTGAGGGATTTCTTGCAGTTCCAGCTGTCTCTTTTCTGCAGGCAGCTTGATCCAGGGGTAGCCAGGGAGTGGTTAGATGACCTGGAGCGAGTGTTCAGTTCGATGGAGTGTCCCGAGGAGGAGAAGGTGGTGTTGGCTATGCATCGATTGCAGGGGCCAGCCCGGACTTGGTGGACGTCAGAGTGAGGGGCAGTGTTTCAGTCCCGTCCTCTTCGGCAGATCATGTGGCATGAGTTCGTCCCGGCTTTCGAGCATGCTTTTTATCCATCCTTTCTCAGGTCGCAGAAGTTGCACGAGTTTCTAGAGCTGGTCTAGGGTGACATGACCGTGATGCAGTATAGATCCAGGTATATTGAACTGGGTCCTTATGCACCGCACATTGTGGTAGATGAGATGGTGCGGACCAAGCAGTTTGTCGGAGGTTTGAGGTTAGAGCTGAGGCATCCCATGCTTGCGTCGGGCTTGACCAACCTAGATGCGGCTTGTAGAGCAGCAACGACGTTGGAGAGAGATATGCAGAAGACTCGAGGTCGGGGTAGTGCAGGTCAGTCGCAGACGGGTCTTAGCCAGCTGATGGATGTGCAGCAGCAGAGTACCATTCAGCCTTCAGTAGGTGGTTCAGGGGCATCTCCGTCTGTGGCGTCAGCGGTAGATTCATCTTCCATTGGATCGAAGCTCAAGAAGCTGTTTAAAGAAGCAGGTTTTATCAGGAGGCGTCAGGATCGCAGGGAGTCGAGGCAGCAGTCAGCGAGCAGTGTTCAGCAGCCTACTGCGTTCCAGCGCTAGGGTTCAGTGAGTGGTTCTCGGGGCGGGTGTCCTCGGTGCGGCGACTCTCATCTAGGCAGGCAGTACTCGGCGCCCGTGGTTTGCTTCAGGTGCGACCAGCCAGGGCACATGTGTAGACACGCAATTTCTGACGTTACGGTGAGAAAATCTCGTATTATACCGTGACGTCCCAAAGCGGCTTACACTTTCCACTTATTCGAGTGATTTCTATAATTTTGGATTATAATAAAAGGAGAGAGAGAAATTAAAAATATATATATATGAAAAAAAAATAAAAAGAGAAAAATAAATACAAGCCTTCAAAAAAAAATGTTTACAAAAAAATAACATGATTATATACATTTTTTTAATAATTTTATTTTTGTAAATATATATATATATATATCAATGATTAATATATATATAGAAAATAAATAAAAATATATTTATTAAAAAAAGCAAAAATATAATAATCATAAAAAATATATAAAAAAAGAAACCAAAAAAGATAAAACAAAACAAACAAAATAAGTGATAATAAAAAAAAAATAAAATCTCTTACGTCTTTTTCCCTCTTTCTATTCACTGCCCTCCTCCTCACGTAATTCGCGTCCACTATTCCCTTCCCTCTTTCTCACGTAACTCACCCCCCCTTTTCCATGTTCTCTCCACATCTCCCACGGCAGCTTCACAAAAACCCCCTGACTCTCTCCCACACTCCCATCGAAAAAGCCCCCAGCCACTTCTCTCCCTTTTTTTTCTGGCCCGTGAACCGACAACAACGAACCACTGGACGACACCCATCTCCCACTTGACCTCTCTCCCCCTCCTCTCCCTGCGACATCACTGCACCCGCTCCACCTTCTGTCTCCCTCCACCTGCAAACGCCACCAGTAGCCACCACGCCACCTCGCAGCCACGAACTTCTCCACGTCACCCACGAGCTTCTTCACGGCCACCCCCCCTGCACATCCGCGCCACCACCGACGCCACAGCCGCCGCGCACCTCACCTGCCACCAAGCCCCACGCCGGAGCACCTCCAACCACAACCCACCGTTAACACCTCGCCGCGAGCTACGTCCGTCATCGTCGAGCCCCGCCACCGAACCCGTCCGCGAGCACGCCGTCGACCACCCTCGCTTCCGGCGACTACGCACCCGCAAGCCCACCTCCGGCTCTCGTCTGCCTCCACAGCGACAGCACCGCCAGCACCCGCGAGCTCACCTTCGCGAAGCCACCTCCTCGCCGGCAAGTCCCCCGTCCGAGCACGCCAACGGCTACCGCGAAGCTCCCTCGCCGGAGCACCTGCTGCTGCTCCACCCCTTGCTGCCGCATGCACGTTCACCGGCCACTCCACCGAGCCACCCCATGACCTGCGCTGGCCACCGCTGTGAGCTCCCCATACTGCCGCTGTCGTCGTCGTCGGACCGCTTCCGGCCAACTCTGCCGCTGTCGCCGTGAGCCCGATCACCGGGCTCCTCCCTCTCCGCGTTGTCCGCCCGCGAGCTGCCTCACCATTGCCGTCGTCGTCCGCCGGCCTCACCCTCGACAGCCTCCACGCTGCTACCGCTGTCGTCCCTCGCCCCTGCGCCTGCTGCCATCGTCATCGCCCGCCCCGGTTGTCTCCCTCTCTCCCCCACTAACTCTCTCTCTCTCTACTGCGACCCCCCTCCCCTCCGTCCTTCTTTCTCTCCCTCTCTCTTTCCCTCTCTCGCCCTCTCTCTCTTCCTCTCTCTTCCTCCCGTCGGCTTTCTCCATCTCCCATTCTCTTTCTCTTCTCCCCCGTCTCTCTCCCCGCAGGCCACTCCTCCCCGCCGCATCGTCCTCCTCTCTCCCTCTTTCTCACACCGCCTTCCTCTCTCTCTCTCTCCCTCCCTTTCTCTCCCCCTCCTACCGTCTCTCTCTCTCATTCTCTCTCTCCCTCACCCTCTCTCTCTGTCTCTCTCTCTCTCTCTCTCTCTCTCTCTCTCTCTCTCTCCCCCTCTCCCTGTTTCATCTCTCTCTCTCTCTCACTCTCTCTCGATCTCCCTCTCTCTCACTTCTTTTTTTCTTTTTTTAATCCCCTGTAATGCCTCGGATTTTTCGGATCCTCGTTCATGGGTCCCGGATCTGGTTTCTCGGAGCGTCCGACACCGTTGTGTCTGAAATTTCGTTTCGGACATCTTTCGTGTTCGGATCGGCGCGATCCGGAGTCGTTTCGGAGGCCCGGAGGCGTTCCGCGGCTTTTTCCGCATGTGTTTTCCGATTCCCGGCGTGGGTTTCGGCTTTTTCTTCGGAACCTCGTTGCGGGTGAACCGGGCCGTTCACCTAGGCGAGTGTGGTACCGTTGCGATCGGTGCGTTCCGAGGATCGCGAGGGTGTGATTTACTATTTTTCAGGATTTTTCCGATTTTCTGGATTTTCCTATATATACCCCCACCCTCTCTCTTCCTCTCATTTCTCACTCTCACCCTCTCTCTCTTCTCCCACTCTCTCCTCTCACTCTCTCCTCTCCGGCGGCTGACGGACTGAGGCGGGGGCGAGGCGGGGCGATGTGGGGGAGGAGGACGGCGAGGATGGGTCGAGGATCGAGTCTCGAGGGCGTGGTGAAGCTCGGCCGTGGGTTCGTGGAACGGCGAGGCTTCAACGGCGTTTTCTTCGTGGATCGGCATCCACGGTGCACGAAATCTTCGGTGGAGGTAGGGTGATGGACCCCCAGCTCGTGCACTTCCTTTCCCGCAAGTTTCGTAGGCTACGGTGAGCCGAGCGGGCCAAACGGGGTGATTTGGGCAAAATCCATGTTTTAGGGCTTGTGGGCCGATCTCCCGTTTCATTGCGTTTTTGGCCGATCCGAGGCCGTAAATGCATGCTAGGGGTTATTTGGGGGCTTCCCCAATGTTTTCCCCCTCATCCGTGGATGTTTGGGGGCGTGGCGTGGATTTTTGGGGTTTTCCGGCCGTTCTCAGTTTTCCGAAATGGTCGCGGTCCACCAGAAACTGCGTTCATTGGTCGCGGTCTTGGGAGAACCGCGTTCATCCTTTGTGTTTTGGTCGAGGAGGCCTTCGAGCGTCGCGGTCGTGCGATAGACCGCTTTGGTCTAGTCGCGGTCATGGGATGACCGCTACTATCTGGTCGCGGTCCTCGGGCGACCGCTACCAGCGGGGTTGCGCGTGGCTAGTTACGGTCGTGAGGTGACCGTGACAGCATGGTCGCGGTCTCCGGTCGACCGCTACCATCTGGTCGCGGTCCCCGGTCGACCACTATCTGGTCGCGGTCACCAGGTGACCACTACCACGTTCTGGTTCCTGTTTGCGTTGTTTTGACCTTTGGTCAACCCAGTTGTGACCCAGTGGTTGACTTTAGGTCTCGTGAGTGTCTCGGACACCCCGTAGAATTCCGTGACCGTGTCTTTGGGTGTCCAGAGGTCCCACTTACCTCGTTTTACGTGCCCATGAGCTTAAGGGTCCAGGTGACCTTTTAGCGTTCCGATTGTGTTGCATTGGTCTCCGGTCGACCCGGTTGGGACCCAGTGGTCGACCTACGGCCTTGTGAGTATCTCGGACACCCCATGGGTTCTGTGTCTGTGTTTTTGGGGTGTCGGGAGGGACCGTGTTGCCTCGATTAGCATGCCCGTAGGTGTGGTGGGTCCGGGTGACCCCACGTGTTCCGGGCTTTCGTGTTACGCATGATCGAGTCACCGTGCATCGGTGGGTGTGCGGTGGGGTCTCCCCCGCATGTCATGGGTTTCCTTTGGGAGGCGATTCCCATGTGGGCCATGTGCTTGGCCTTGGACTGCGAGTCCAGTTATCCGGCCTGGGGCTGGAGGTTTCCCGCTTGCTACAAGATGGGAAATCATCGTGGTGGCTTGTGTGCTGCCCTGGGAATCGTGCTTCTGTGTTTTCCGTGTGGCCCGTGTGGGTGGCCTTGGTCCCTTGCATTCCCTTCCCGAGGGAGTGGTCTTGGTGCCTCGTGAGTTGTCTCGGTACTTGTGCTACCGTGATTTTAGACATAGAGATTGGACTAGATTGACGGCCTTGTGCTGTTGCGTACAACGGTCTTGACCCCGAGTCTTGTGACTCAAGGACCGTTGGGTGTAGTGCGTCTGGAGGACTGTCCAGAGTCCAGTGGCTTAGCGCCACTCGAGTTTTCTCGACTCTAGCGCACGGTGCGTGCGTGGCCATGGACTGTGAGTCCCGTTTCTTCTCCGACTGTGGTCACCGTACGACGGGGCCGGTACGTGGGGTGGTCCCCGTATGTCGTCGGATTCGGACGTTGTTCTCCGTTGACTTGAGAGTCTACTCCTTTGTGACCCTCCACTAGTCGTAGCCTATCAGTACGCGTGTGCTGGTCGCACCAGGGAGTGGTGTACGGGCTTACCCTGAGGACGATTTTAGACTGGTTACCGTCGGGCCCCTCGTCAAATCAGAGTCCAGTGCCAGGGGAAAACCAGTCAGAGGGCCAGACCTAGGACGCGTGGTCTGTGTGTGCACACGTGGTTGGGGACAGTGGACTCACTTCGACGGGCGTGACCCCAGCTAGTCACTTATTTGTGGTTACATGTACGGTGTTCTCGTCTCGGGTAGGACCTACCACGTCAGGCGGTTGACCTGTGGTGCGGTGTAAGACGTCAGGGGACGCTACCGGCTGTGCTTCTAGTGAGTGGTACTCGTGTCGAGTACGGAGTGACAGACTGTCAGTCTCTGTGTCTTTGACCTTCGGGTTTTCGGTCGTGTTGACCGGTGAGTTCGGTTGTTTCGCCGTGACGCGTGTGTTGGTTTTCGCGTCATGAGATTAGTGCTAGTGGCTTTACCGAGGTTGGGTCTTGTTGTGCGGTACCCGCGATCGGATGGTCGGGGTTGCACCTTGGACAGCGTGTCCAGGTTGGCTGTCCGGGGGACAGGCCTCTACTGCATAGTTACCGTGTGTTTTTACTTCGGTAGGTGGTACTCGCGTGGTTTGGTAGCTTCGACTTCGTGATCGAGGTGTGCCTTCTGGCAGTAGGAGTAGCTGTAGTGCCGAGTTTTTGACCGACCACCGGTTTGCTGTTCCTGCTGTAGTTGTAGCTCTCCTTTCCACTATCGCCGTTGTTTCCAGTTGGGGTTCCGCGGGATCCCTACTGAGTCTCTGTTTTGGAGACTCATTCCCTACTTTTCAGGGGTAGCGGCTCTTCCTCGCGGTTCGAGGGTGCAGAGCGGAGGTTCCCAGTTGCCAGTTTGCCGGGCCGAGTGTTCACTTGGCATGTGGTACATTTTACTGCTTTAGACTGTACTTTCTGTTGGACTGGACTCTGTTGTAGCTGTAGTTGTTTATTTATTTCTGTTAATTGTTGGTTTGTCCTACTTTATTTCCTATTTCTTTGTGCCTCCACACTCCTTGTAGCCCTTCCGAGCCCTCCCGGCTCGTGGGCGGCGGTTCGAGTCTCGGATTATCGGGCCTTCCCGGTAATCGGATTCTCGGGTCGTTACAGTTGGTATCAGAGCGGTGGTTGTGGACGTACATAGGAATTCGAAATATTACAGTGATCAGAGTCCGTAAGGTCCAGTACTGTCGGCAGCTGGCTTAGGGTTTTGTGTTCGCTTTCCGCCTAGTTTCTCACTTGAGAGCTTGAGTGCGCTGTGCGGTGCTGTGAAGGTGGTTGCTGTCCGCGGCTTTCATGCCAGCATGGGGTCTAAGGATTGAGGTTAAGAGCCTTCTCCCTCATCGGTGATGGCCCTGGTTGTGCTGCGTTGGGCAGAGGTTGCTGGCTGGTGTGAGCTCGCGGTGCTGCGTTCGAGGAACCTACAGTATGGTCAGGTGGCTGGAGAGGACTGTTCGTGGTTAAGTGGCCGTGAGCGTGCTTCGAGGGAGCTGCTGTCGGTTTTGGCCACTCCAGCTTGAGGTTTATCCAGCCCCTAAGGCGTTGAGGTCGTGGTTTAAGGTGGCAGAGCGGGTGTTCTGATCGAGAAGTGTGCTCGGGTAAGCGGAGGATCTTCTCGGTGAGCGGCTGTTTCGTCGAGCCTGATGTCCTGTCGCGCTCTGTGGCGTCAGAAATGACGTGTCGGTCCCGATTGTTTTATGGATTTCGAAGCAGGATTGGGCTGTGGTGTCCCAGTAAGTCTTGCTCCTGCGCTCTTGTGTGCGAATGGGGTGTGTTCGCCCTGGAGTTGATTTGAGATGTGAAGGCTCCGTGGCGAGTTCGGGACTCGAGGATGAGCGTCGGCGGTTGTCGTAATGGCTCGTGTTGCGGCTCTTAGCGTGGTGTGTTGCAGTTCGAGGAATTGTAGCGGTGGTGCATCGACAGATGCTGTGATCATGGTCCGATGTGACACCCGCCGAGTGTGTCGGAGGCGCTGACCTGATGGAAGTGATGGTTTTCTCGGTGCTGGATGGTGCTGTTTCCAGCGTGCATGAGGTTCGGGGTCAGGTCGAGCGTGGAGTTCTTCCGTTGGTTGAAAGTGCACTGGTTTCTCCTTTGGTTGGAGAGATTGCGTTTGGCTAAGGATCGTCGTCTTGCATTGTGTGTTCGGATTGGTTGGCCTTGTGTGCCATGAAGTCCGTGCGAGACGTGCTCCTTGTCTTGGCAGGGTGGTTGCCTGTGAGAAGTCGTGCCCATTCCCTTGTCGTGTGAGGGTGCTGGCGCTGTTCCGGAAGGACGAGTGCTGGTTGGGCGGTGTTTGCTTTCTCGACTGTGCGCGCGGATTTGAGTGCGCAGCAGAAGCGTGGTGGGCCCATAACCCACTGGTTCAGGATCGTAGCGTTGGTTGCTACGGGCGGATTCCTGAGTTTGCGTTGAGCATCGGAGGATGGGTTCCTCGGTGTGAAACGTGTTGTTGCCGTGCCGTTGCTCGGGGTATTATGGTTGTTGGCACTGGCAGGATGGAGTGTTGGGGAAAAGTGTTGGCTAGTGCGCTGCATGAGTACCCTGTTCCTGTGTTGGAAGCTGTGTCAGGCGTCGGCGTTGGACCTGGATGAGGTTGTTGAGGATGTCGCCTGACGATGGCTGAGGACGTGTTGGTCAGAGTCGGTGGCTTGGTGCCGACTTGTGTTCCCAGTCGTGTCCTCGGATGAGATCATTTTTGGAGAAGTGGTCTCTGGCAGACTATGGGTCCCGGTTGACGGCTATGAGTGGCTGGTGAGCCTAACCGTGTGACCGACCACAGCAGTGTCTATTGGTTCTACGGTTTTGTCGAATTGTGACGGTGAGATGTTTATTGCTTAGGGACCCGTGAGCACTGTTCAGGTGGTGTCCCGTGGCTCTGTGGTAAGGGCGGAATCGGGATTGGCTGGTGTCCACTTGCATTGATCGAAGGATTTGATGAGACCAGATGGATGAGTGACGCCTGTGGGCGAATGCCTTTTGTGAGATGGGCGTCGGAGGATGGTCCTTGATAGGACGTTGGTGTCGCAATGGTTATCCCTGGTTTGGTGACCAGCATGGGATGATTCCCCTGTGAGTCTGAGTCCAGTGAGGTAATGATTGAAGACACCAGGATCCGTCATTTGGTTTCGTCGTGCTCCCCGAGAGGGTCGAGTTGGAGCGATGTTCGAGCTCGGATGCGGTGTCCGAGAGGAGTGCAGCTCGAGATGCGGCATCAGTCTGTGTGTGAGTCGACGGATGGCTTGCCGAGGTTTGGAATGTTTCCTTTGGACCCGGTCGAGGACCAGGAAAGAAGGAAGAAGCTGAGCAAGCGGAGGTTTCCCGTTGACGAGCAGTTGGTGACCAGTGGATGGTCTTTTCAGAGACAGAAGATGCGGGTTGTTGGGGCTCGAGCGTGGCGAGAGCCGTGTGCCAGCGAGACCTTTGGTGGTCGTTTCTGTGATGTGCCTTTCCGGATGGGATTTGGACTTTGTCGAAGTTTGTCTTCTGACGAGAGTTGGCACAGTGTTATGTCCGGCTTTCAGCTTGCCATGTGTGAGGTGTTCCTTGGTGCTGAGCCGATGTTCTGGTTGCGGTCTGCGGAGAGGACTGCTTGAGCTGGTGGAGGCTCTGTTTTGGTTGCTCCCTTGAGGAGGGTGTGCGACCTGTCAGCTGGCTGCGAAACTGATGTGCGATTTGTCTGCCGACCATTGGATGAATCGGTAGCTGTTGCTCGTGTCGAGGGTTGTGATTCCTCGGTGAGCAAGATTGTAGCTGCGGTGCCATGTTGGTTCTCGCGTTGTCTGAGGTGATGCCGGACTGTGCCCTTTGGTATATGCCTGCTCTGTTGGCCAGTGTGCTCGTCGCGAGGAGCGAGGTGTTGTTTGTGATTGTAAGTCTGGCTGTGTCCCTCAGGACTGGTGTTTTCATGAGAACCGAGATCTTCTGTGCTGGGGCTCTGACAGCGTTGTCCGTTGGTTCGGTGTTCTTCCCCTATGACTTCGTGCTTGGTCCTGAATTTCGAGGATGAAATTCCTTTAAGGGGGGAGGACTGTAATGCCCCAGATTTTTCAGATCCTCGTTCGTGGGTCCCGGATCTGGTTTCTCGGAGCGTCTGACTCCGTTGTGTCCAAAATTTCATTTCGGACATCTTTCGTGTTCGGATCGGCGCGATCCGGAGTCGTTTCGGAGGCCCGGAGGCGTTCCGCGACTTTTTCCGCGTGTGTTTTCTGATTCCCGGCCTGGGTTTCGGCTTTTTCTTCGGAACCTCCTTGCTGGTGAACCGGGCCGTTCAGCTAGACGAGTGTGGTACCGTTGCGATCGATGCGTTCCGAGGATCGCGAGGGTGTGATTTTCTATTTTTTGGGATTTTTCCAATTTTCTGGATTTTCCTATATATACCCCCCACCCTCTCTCTTCCTCTCATTTCTCACTCTCACCCTCTCTCTCTTCTCCCACTCTCTCCTCTCACTCTCTCCTCTCCGACGGCCGACGGACCGAGGCGGGGGCGAGGCGGGGCGATGCGGGCGAGGAGGACGGCGAGGATGGGTCGAGGATCGAGGCTCGAGGGCGTGGTGAAGCTCGACCGTGGGTTCGTGGAACGGCGAGGCTTCAACGGCGTTTTCTTCGTGGATCGGCATCCACGGTGCGCGAAATCTTCGGTGGAGGTAGGGTGATGGACCCCCAGCTCGTGCACTTCCTTTCCCGCAAGTTTCGTAGGCTACGGTGAGCCGAGCGGGCCAAACGGGGTGATTTGGGCAAAATCCATGTTTTAGGGCTTGTGGGCCGATCTCCCGTTACATTGCGTTTCTGGCCGATCCGAGGCCGTAGATGCATGCTAGGGGTTATTTGGGGGCTTCCCCTATGTTTTCCCCCTCATCCGTGGATGTTTGGGGGCGTGGCGTGGATTTTGGGGTTTTCCCGCCGTTCTCGGTTTTTCAAAATTGTCGTGGTCCACCAGAAACCGCGTTCATTGGTCGCGGTCTTGGGAGAACCACGTTCATCCTTTGTGTTTTGGTCGAGGAGGCCTTCGAGCGTCGCGGTCGTGCGATAGACCGCTTTGGTCTAGTCGCGGTCATGGGATGACCGCTACTATCTGGTCGCGGTCCTCAGGCGACCGCTACCAGCGGGGTTGCGCGTGGCTAGTTACGGTCGTGAGGTGACCGTGACAGCATGGTCACGGTCTCCGGTCGACCGCTACCATCTGGTCGCGGTCACCAGGTGACCACTACCACGTTCTGGTTCCTGTTTGCGTTGTTTTGACCTTTGGTCAACCCAGTTGTGACCCAGTGGTTGACTTTAGGTCTCGTGAGTGTCTCGGACACCCCGTGGAATTCCGTGACCGTGTCTTTGGGTGTCCAGAGGTCCCACTTATCTCGTTTTACGTGCCCATGCGCTTAAGGGTCCAGGTGACCTTTTAGCGTTCCGATTGTGTTGCATTGGTCTCCGGTCGACCCGGTTGGGACCCAGTGGTCGACCTACGGCCTTGTGAGTATCTCGGACACCCCATGGGTTCTGTGTCTGTGTTTTTGGGGTGTCGGGAGGGACCGTGTTGCCTCGATTAGCGTGCCCATAGGTGTGGTGGGTCCGGGTGACCCCACGTGTTCCGGGCTTTTGTGTTACGCATGATCGAGTCACCGTGCATCGGTGGGTGTGCGGTGGGGTCTCCCCCGCAGGTCGTGGGTTTCCTTTGGAAGGCGATTCCCATGTGGGCCATGTGCTTGGCCTTGGATTGCGAGTCCAGTTATCCGGCCTGGGGCTGGAGGTTTCCCGCTTGCTACAAGATGGGAAATCGTCGTGGTGGCTTGTGTGCTGCCCTGGGAATCATGCTTCTGTGTTTTCCGTGTGGCCCGTGTGGGTGGCCTTGGTCCCTTGCGTTCCCTTCCCGAGGGAGTGGTCTTGGCGACTCGTGAGTTGTCTCGGTACTTGTGCTACCGTGGTTTTAGACCTAGAGATTAGACTAGATTGACGGCCTTGTGCTGTTGCGTACAACGGTCTTGACCCCGAGTCTTGTGACTCAAGGACCGTTGGGTGTAGTGCATCTGGAGGACTGTCCAGAGTCTAGTGGCTTAGCGCCACTCGAGTTTTCTCGACTCTAGCGCACGGTGCGTGCGTGGCCATGGACTGTGAGTCCCGTTTCTTCTCCGACTGTGGTCACCGTGCGACGGGGCCGGTACGTGGGGTGGTCCCCGTACGTCATCGGATTCGGACGTTGTTTTCCGTTGACTTGAGAGTCTACTCCTTTGTGACCCTCCACTAGTCGTAGCCTATCAGTACGCGTGTGCTGGTCGCACCAGGGAGTGGTGTACGGGCTTACCCTGAGGACAGTTTTAGACTGGTTACCGTCGGGCCCCTCCACTACCAAAAAAAGCGGGATTTCAGACGGATATTTCAGACTGATATTTTCCGTCTTAATATCCGTCTGTATTTGTGACGGATTAGTTTCTGTCACAAATTCCATCTCTATTAACGACAGACTACATTCGCTCTGAAGATCCGTCTATAATTATAGACGGAATATATTCCGTCTTTATATCCGTCATAAATTTAGGACGGATATTCAGACGGAAGTAATCCGTCTGAAATTTCAGACGGAAATAAGTTCCGTCCAAATTTCCGTCTCAAAATTCCCCCTTTCCCGCTCCCTCCCACCCCTTCCACCCGACCCCATTTCCACCCCCCCCACTCTCCCTCTCACTCTCTCCTTCTCCTCTGCCCTCTGCTTCCGGTCGTCGCCGCCGGAGCCGCCGGAGCCGCCGGAGCCGCAAAGTCGTCAGAAGCCACCGTCGCCATCCTCGCCATCCTCAACGTCGACGTCCTTGCTATCGTGCCCACCGCCATTCGTGTTAGCTCGCAGCCGTGCCCACCTTCCTCGCCGAAGCTCAGACGATCGCCGCCGGTATGTCCCCCCTCACCCTCTGTCTTTTTTTTAACCTGCATTTGTTCTCGCTGGGGGTGTGGGAGGGGTGTCGATGGGGAAGGGGAGAGGAGGGGCGTCGTTCCCGTGGCGGCGGCTGGCGGCGAGGGGAGGGGGGTCGGTTGGGGAGGGCAGTTGGGAAGGGGATGGGGGTTCCCATGGCGGCCGGGGGTGAGGGGATGGGGGTTTGGGAAGGGGAGGGGGGCCGGCGATGAGGGGACGGGTGTTTTGGAAGGGGAGGGGGTTCCTGCGGTGGCCGGCAGCGAGGGGACGGGGGGGTCGGTTGGGGAGAATACTCAGATGGGGAGGGGGGTTTCATATAGTGTGGGGGGTGGGGGTGGCTTACTCTGGTGAGAAGGGGGTAGGGTGGGGCAGGGTTACTCTGGTGGGTGAGGGGGGCTCACAGTGTGGGGGTGGGGGGGGGCTAACTTCAGCGGGGAGGGGGGTAGGGTGTGGGGGCTACTCCAGTGGGGAGGGGGTCAAACAGGGTTGGTGGGGGGCTTACTCCCACCGGGAGGAGGCAGCATAGATGTGGGGTGTGTGGGGGGCTTACTCATGCAGGGAGGGGGGCTGCAACTACAAGGTGGGGTGATGGAGGGGGATTTACCTTGGTGGGGACTGGGGAGGGGGGGTTGTAGTGGCAGGGTGGGGTGGTGGAGGGGGCTTAACTCCGACGGGGATGGGGAGCATACGGTGGGGTGTGAGTGTGGGGGCATATTTCGGTGGGAGGTTGGGGAGGGTGTTACAAATTATTTTTATTTTATTTTATTTTATTTTATTTTAGTTAGGTATATGTTAATTTTTTCTCAATGTCTGGTTAAAATTAATCATGGTTAGATTCTCGGGCAATAACGAATAATTACGACAATGACATTTTTGCACAATTAGGGTTTATAGAGTAGGGCTGTCAATGGGGCAGGCCGATCCGACAGGCCCTCGGGTTTGGCTTGATTTCGGGCCGGGCCACAAGATTTTTTTCGGCCCGCGGGTTTTTAGTCGGACCTAAAAGCCGCCGACTAGACCCGCGGGTCGGGCTCGAGCTTTGAGTTTGACCCGCGGGCCGGCCTGGCCCGTTCTCTTTTTTTATTCCCACTTTAAAATTTAAAAATTATTTAATTAAAATTATGTTATTTTACTTACTTAGAAAATTTAAAACTCTCTTTTCACATAAATTATGTAATTAATATCAATTTGTTAATTAATTTAGTGAGATTATAAACTTTATATTATTAAATATATTAATTTTTATTTTTTTTATTTTTCTATTTACGTTGTCGGGCCGAGCCAAGCCTTAGTCGGGCTTTATATTTTTTAAATAATATCGGGCCCAGCCCGAGCTCGAGCTTAATATTAACAAGTCGGGCTCGGGCCGGGTCAACTTAAGCTCAGCCCAGGCCCGGCCCATTGACAGCCCTTAATACAGAGTGATATAACTATTAATGTATTTTCACGAGTAATTTTTTTTTTACAAATTCACGTCTAACAATAATTTTCATGCAAAAAACCCGCGGTAAGTGGCCTCGCTCTCCCTCTCTCTCTCCCGATCATGTTCCCCTCCCTCAATCCCTCTCCCTCTCCCCTGTCCGGCTCCCTCACTCCCTCTCCCTCTCCCCTCTCGCGCTCCCTCACTCCCTCTGGCCTCCCTCCCCCACCCCCTCCACTGCCCTCTCTCCCCTGTCCGGCTCCCTCACTCCCTCTCCCTCTCCCCTCTCGCGCTCCCTCACTCCCTCTGGCCGCCCTCCCCCACCCCCTCCACTGCCCTCTCTCCCCTGTCCGGCTCCCTCACTCCCTCTCCCTCTCACTCCCTCTGGCCGCCCTCCCCCACCCCCTCCACTGCCCTCTCTTCCCCTGTCCGTGGCCCCTCTCCCCCTCTCATTATGATGCTGTTCTTGTAAAATCTAGTTTGAACATTAGGTGGATGTATTTTAATTTGTAGAATCTATCTAAAAACTCGTTGGAGTGAGATATCGCAAATTCCGAAAATAGACTCAGTTTGAACATGTCTTATTCTCCTCCAAAAATCTATCAGGGCGCATAAGTCAAGATCTTAATACTACATTTGATTAAAATGATAGAGATGTCAGATATTTTAATGAGTAGAATTTTAAAACTCATCCCCACAAATCCAGCCAAACTCCACGTAACGGAGTCATAGATAATTTGGACCCGTGGCCTAAGTGACCGTCTCACTCCCTGCCCAAATTGGCCACTGTGAACAATTTCACATCACTTGGGATCTCCCTGGGTAGCTTCTTCCTGATTAATTTGGACTGAATTAGACTGGGGAGACTCGTCGGACCCACGGAGACTGATTTGGACTGAACAACCATGGGTTTAGTTTAACGATACACAGGTTATTTTTTTTAAAAAAAATAAATCGCTTGTGTGAAATGCTACACATGTTCCTAGTCTTGCCCCGGACAGAACTTTCCTTTCCTGGGCATGTGACATTCTAAACGCAATAAATAGCCAGAGTTTACAAGAACACCATCAAAGAACCTTCATTCAATCAACAATCATTAATTTTTAGTTCAGATGGTATGCAGGAAAGTGAAGTTCCAACTTCTGATCCGAGAAACAATGTCCTTTTTGGAGTTGACATTGATAACCCTCTTGGGATACCAATGCCTAGTGATCCTTTACTAGCAAAAAATATAAGCTCTGGCAAAGACTATCAGACTGATCTCACTTCAAACAACATTATTTCCAATTCCAGTGGCTCCAAGGAAACTCAAGCAGAATTCTCAACATCAATTGTTTCTCAATCTTTTGGGGTTCCAGATGTGGCATTTAATTCTAGTGACTCCACTAATGATAGCAGCTTTTTGATTGGTAGATCAATAGATATCACTCGGTCTTCGGGCAATGATGAGTTGAAGTAGGATCTTGCTCGACTGTTCAGCATACAGAGGAGAGGGGGGAGCTCTGTGGGAGGGGGGTGGAGCTTGGTGGGACGGGGAGCTCCGTGGGAGGGGGGAGGGGCATCCGAGAGGGTTCCAGTGGGGGGGAGCTCAGTGGGAGGGGGGAGGGGCATCCGAGAGGGTTCCAGTGGGGGGGGGAGCTCTGTGGGAGGGGGGGGGAGCTCTGTGGGACGGGGCGCTCGGTGGGAGGGGGGAGGGGCATCCGAGAGGGTTCCAGTGGGGGGGAGCTCAGTGGGAGCAGGAGGGCGGGTGGGAGGAGGGGGAGCTTTGTGGGAGGGGCATCCGTACATGCTCCACTGAGGTTGAAAGTGATCCCATTTGAACCTTGTCTTATGATGATAAGAAGATATAGAGAAATGGAATGACCACATATCTTAAGTAGTACATATATACAAAGATGTGGATAAATGCAAAGAAATCAGAATTCTCTATAGCAATAGGTAAATACCCAAAAAATTCGTTTTGTGATTTAAAACTTTGTGGATTTTAATTGCATGTAAATATAATTTTAAATCTGATTTTAATAGAAATTTGATGTTAATTTAGCTCAAAAATGTAGATTGTTTTGCTTCGATGTTATTCATTTGAAAATTTTTGTAATTTGGGTGTTATTTAATTTGATATGTGCATAATGATAATTGCGTTGTTATTTAATTTTATGTTATATAAATGCATGGGGTATTCCCTGTGAGTTGAGGTGCGTGGGTGCGACCTAACATTACACGCACCTCAGGAGAGCGCGTTAAAACCGTGTCAATGTGCCTTCCCGTTCAAGACTTTGGGATTGATATGTATGTTCTCATTTATTTATGAGAATGTATATATCTACCTCAAAGTCTTGAATTGTCCCGTTTGGACAGTCTGTGAATGTTTGATCGCACTTAAGCAGTCATTTACTATATATGTTTGTATGGTTTGTTGAGAATTTCGGTTGCGTCTCCTCACTCTTCTCTGATATACCATTATTGATTTTGAGTGTTTTCTTAACCACTTACTTGTAAGTGTTTAAGAAAATTTCAAAATCAATAAATATATTTGGTATATCGGAGAAGTGTGGGGAGATGATGCCGAAATTTTTAGCAAATCGTGCAGCACATATAGTAAGTGATTGTGCGATCAAACCTTCATGGATGGGTTAAAAAGTGATAATCTAATCAATATTCCTCTTCCAACTGCAAATGGTCTATGATGAACGATGTGAGGAAAGGGTCGGGTGTAATATTATGAGTAATGATTTGAAAGTTAGGATGTGTATTGTCATTTATTGGGTGCAGGCAAAATGTCGACAGATCGTTCATGGATGTATCGTAGAATAGTTGACCGGGTGGTGTCAGATGACTTTAAGCTTGGGGTTGAGAGTTTCATTCAATTTGCATTGGGGAATCCAAATGCAGCAATAGATCGCGATGGTCACGTTCGTTGCCCTTGTTCAAGTTGTAGAAACTTGAGGTGGTGTTCAACATGGGATGTGCAACATTATTTGTACACGAAAGGGTTCGTGGATGGTTATACGAATTGGACGTGTCATGGTGAGCAATTCGGGAGGTATGAGCCCGACAATATTGCAGGCACAAGTGGGTACGTGGATATGGTTGTAGATGCTGCTGGTCCTAGTTTTAATATTCATGATGAAGTGCCGAATAAGATAGCCGGAAGATTTTATGAACTACTTAGGGATGCTGATGAGCCGCTGTGGGATGGTTGTGAAAATCACACTCGATTGTCTGCAGTGTCACAGTTGTTGAACTTGAAATCTGAATTTCACATCAGTGAGACTTGTTTTGACCGTCTCCTCCTCTTGATCAAGAGTATGTTACCTCGAGACGAGAAGTTGCCAGAAACTTTTTACCGTGCAAAAAAGATGGTCAATGACTTAGGACTTGGATATGTGAAAATAGATGCATGTCCGAATCATTGTATGTTATATTACAAAGATGATGCAGATAAGATATCATGTTCAGTTTGTGGCCATGACAGATTCAAACCTAAGGGGGGGGGGTCAATTCAAAGGCAAAAGATGTACCTTACAAGGCGTTGCGATACTTCCCTCTTGTGCCTAGGCTGCAGCGACTGTATATGTCCTCAAAGACGGCTCGGCATATGACATGGCACACCGAAAGAGTACGTCGTGCCGATGATATAATCAGTCATCCTGCCGATGGTGAAGCTTGGACTCACTTTAGTCGTACTCATCTTGCCTTTTCAAGGGAGTCACGTAATGTTCGATTGGGTTTATGCACAGATGGCTTTAATCCATTCGGTGGTTCAGTGACAGCTTATTCTTGTTGGCCAGTGTTCATGACACCGTACAACCTTCCGCCGCACATGTGCATGAAGCGAGAAAATCTGTTTTTGTCCCTAGTAATTCCTGGTCCAAAAAGTCCCGGAAAAAATTTGGACATATATCTCAGGCCGTTGATTGATGAGCTCAAAGTTTTATGGACTGATGGAGTTGTTACTTATGATGCATATAGGAAGAAAAATTTTATTATGAAGGCTGCACTGATGTGGACAATAAGTGACTTCCCTGCATATGGAATGCTATCTGGTTGGAGCACACATGGGAGGCTAGCATGTCCTTACTGTATGGAAGATACCAAATCATTTGTATTGAAACATGGGGGGAAAAGCTGCTGGTTTGATTGCCATCGGCGGTTGCTACCAAGTGACCATCCTTTTCGAAGGCAAAAAGACTCGTTTAAAAAAAATACTGTTGAAATGGATGAAGCTGACTTGCAACGAGTGTCGGGTCTACATATGGCTGACGGGTGCACAATTTACCAGATGTAGTTCAATTGTCTGGTAGCACACGGCAACTCCCTAATTTTGGAAAGGATCACGACTGGGTCAAGAAAAGCATTTTTTGGGAATTACCTTATTGGTCAACTCTTCTTGTACGACACAATCTGGATGTCATGCATACCGAGAAGAATTTTTTTGATAATGTGTTCAATACGATCATGAATGTTAAAGGGAAAATAAAGGACAACGCCAAAGCACGTATGGATTTAAAGATACTTTGTAGACGTCCAGAATTGGAACTACAAAGTGTCAATGGCAAAACTGTGCAGCCTAAAGCAACTTATGTGCTTCATGATACACAGATCAAGGAAGTATGCCAGTGGTTGAAACAACTGAGATTCCCAGATGGATATGCATCCAACATAGCCCGTTGTGTGAATGTTAATGAGGGGAAAATATATGGTATGAAAAGTCACGACTGTCATGTGTTCATGGAGAGGCTACTGCCCATTGCATTTCGTGATTTGTTGCCAAAGCAGATATGGGGAGCACTAGCTGAGATGAGTCAATTTTTCAAGATTTTATGTGCATCTGAACTCAGACTTCGGGATGTACAAACTATCGAACAAGATGTTGTCACAACCATTTGCAAGCTAGAGAAGATATTTCCTCCGGCATTCTTTGATTCGATGGAGCACCTGGTAGTTCATTTGCCATATGAGGCTATCGTCGGAGGTCCAGTACAATTTCGATGGATGTATCCATTTGAGAGGTATGTGACAATTTTTGTTAACTTATAAGTCGTCCATAGCCGCTACATTTTGTTGCCATCTGACTTGTTGTTGTAGGTGCATGCATGAATTAAAAATGAAAGTTCGCAACAAGGCACAGGTGGAGGGTTCGATTGTTGAGGCATACATTCTTGAAGAAATTTCGAACTTCTGTTCTATGTACTTTGAGCCAGAGATTCAAACTCGTCGTACTCGACCTCCACGTAATGATGATGGGGGAGTGGATGAATCGTCCGATCGGCTCTCCATATTTAAACATCCTGGACGTGCGTTCGGACGTTGCTTGACTCGCACGCTCGAAGATAGAGAGTTGCACGCCGCTGAGATATATATTCTTTTGAATTGCCTCGAGATTGAACCTTATGTTGAGTAAGATATTAATTCACATTTCCAGCAACTCCATAAGTCTATACATCCTCAAAGTCTATACAACATTGACTTCACAAAGTCTATACATTGGCTTCCTCAAAGTCTATACATTGGCTTCCTCAAAGTCTATACAACATTGACTTCACAAAGTCTATACATTGGCTTTATCAATTTTTTTAATCATTTTTTTTACGGGGTGCTACATTTATATTGCAGACAATTTGATTCAGAATTAGCTGAAAAATGTCCAAATATCCAGGATGTGGAGATTGAAAAAGAACGCGACAAGTTTTTTTCCAAATGGCTAAGAAACCGAGTTAGTGTGAACTCTGAATATATATGTTTGTATTTACGTATGTTGAGGTAATTGTTATTATTTTAACTACTCTAATTTGAATATAGGTTGAACAAGGTCTCATTACTGATCAAAGAGTACAACAGATAAGTTATGGCCCCTCGAACTAGACACGTGCCTATCCGGGATATATTGTGAATGGATACAAATTTCATACAAGGGATTATGGGCGAAATAAGTCTACGATGAACAGCGGCGTATGTGTGAAGGGAAATTTATACAATGAAATGGAATTGGACTACTATGGTATTATTGAAGAAGTCTTAGAACTTCAGTATTTGGGACAAGATAATCATGTATATATATTTAAGTGTCAATGGTTTGATCCTAATTCTGTTCTACATGACACAAATTATGGGATTGTCAATGTCAAGCATAGGTTTAAACTTAAGACCTATGAACCGTTCATTTTAGCCGCACAAGCCCAGCAAGTGTACTATTCAAGCTATCCATCATCCAAGAATAGAGATTGGTGGGCAGTTTACAGGGTTAACTCAAAACTCTTTCCCACTTATGAGTTAACTATGAGTGGAGATGTCTCAGAGGTTGCTCGTGCTGAATATTATCAATCAGACGAAGTTGGCGTTGTCGGTTCCTCTAGGTTTAATATGGACGAATCTGATGAGCCACTGTCATTACGTACGCGAGATGGCGTGGAAGAAGTCGATCCGACGGAGCTAAATGTTGATGTTAGAGGGGAGGAAGAATCAGATGAAGATGAAGATTTTGAATCTCATGAGACTACTATGGATGACGAAGATGATGAAGTTGAGCTAGATATATCAACATGAGGGAGGCATGTTTTGATAATTTAGTAAGAAGATTCTTACTTTTAAGCATAATTTTAAATAACATTTGTCTAGCCTTATATAATTGTGGATTAATATGTATTAATTGTTTTGTTATTAATAAGGAAATGGTGCGAGGAGGTCGTAGTAGGGGTGGGAGGAGATCTAGCAGTGAGAGGGGCACTACTATCTCCTCGCTACCATCTTCTTCAGACACAGGTATATTTGATCAATAAGTTAGCTATATAAATATTTTATTTATTTACAAACTTAAAAGAATTTATTTATAGGTGCAAGTGTCGGCTCACCACCACTTGTACATACGCCACCACCTCCCGCTATAGGTATGTATATTTTAATTTAAATTCTTGAACATTTGTTCTACTTATGAAAATAAGTTCTTGCAGGTCTCAGTGGCCTCCCACCTGTTGTGCATACGCCACTCCCACCACCTTCCGCTGCAGGTATGTATATTTTAATTATATGTTCGCAATATTTGTATCACTCCACATGACAATAAATTCTTGCAGGTCTCAGTGGCAAAAAGACTCGAGGATCATGTATGTATATTTTAATTTAAATTCTTCAATATTTGTTCTACTTATGACAATAAATTCTTGCAGGTCTCAGTGGCCTCCCACCTGTTGTGCATACGCCACCCCCACCACCTCCCGCTGCAGGTATGTATATTTTAATTATATGTTCGCATTATATGTATCACTCCACATGACAATAAATTCTTGCAGGTCTCTGTGGCCTCTCACCTGTTGTGCATACGCCACCCCCACCACCTCCCGCTGCAGGTATGTATATTTTAATTATATGTTCGCATTATATGTATCACTCCACATGACAATAAATTCTTGCAGGTCTCAGTGGCCTCCCACATGTTGTGCATACGCCAACCCCACCACCTCCCGCTGCATGTATGTATATTTTAATTATATGTTCGCAGTATATGTATCACTCCACATGACAATAAATTCTTGCAGGTCTCAGTGGCCTCCCACATGTTGTGCATACGCCAACCCCACCACCTCCCGCTGCAGGTATGTATATTTTAATTATATGTTCGCAGTATATGTATCACTGCACATGACAATAAATTCTTGCAGGTCTCAGTGGCCTCCCACATGTTGTGCATACGCCAACCCCACCACCTCCCGCTGCAGGTATGTATATTTTAATTATATGTTCGCAGTATATGTATCACTCCACATGACAATAAATTCTTGCAGGTCTCAGTGCCCTCCCACCACCTCCCACTTGTACAGGGCCCACCCCCAACAGTCAGCCCCTTGACGATGTCGGCAGTTGTCACGAGGGAGGCACGACCCATGATAGACGTCGCCCGTGTTGGGTATCCGGGTAAATCTATAAGGTTATATTACATTAATTAGCCCTCAACTGTGTAATATGAATATTTTGACATTTGCAATTGCAGTATGAAATTTGAACCCCACGGCGCTGTCCATCATTCCACCGAACTCATGTTGGCACATGTGCCCGGGGCAGCTTCCACTTTCAGAGATTTTCCGATGTCCGTCCGCGATTCATTGTACAACATGTTCTTAGTAAGTAATTACGTCATTTAATTCAAGTATTTCCCAAAGTCTATTTACAACTTTATACTAAGTGTGAAAAGCAATTGATTTACAGTGGTCTTTTCAATTCACATGTGGACATGACGCGGCGAGATGTCGTCGTGCCTGGGAGTCTACTATGCTCTCAAGTTACAAGAGGAAAATACATGAGGCCCGAGCACACGCTAAAAAATTGAGTGGGGGGAGTGAAGACCGACAATTGTGGAAGGCGCATCGCCCTCTATGGATGAGGCAGGAGGATTGGGAGATATCTTGTGACCATTTTGCCGACCCCAAGTGGATAGAAAAGTCCGAAAAAGCCAAAGCAAACAGGGCGTCAAAACCAGGTTCAAATTTGCATACGAGTGGGTCCATCTCTTATGCGGCTCATAAACAAAAATTGGTAAGTAATATACCAATTTATCTTCTTACAATTTATCCCAATATTTGACTTTTTTTTACTATGAATTGTATAACAGGCTGTGGAGCTTAATCGACCTCCGTCGTTCCTCGAGGTGTTCGACAGAACACACAAAAAGAAGGGGACTAATGATTTTGTGAGTGACACAGCTAAGTCAGCAGCGGTAAGTTTATCTACATATGTAACTTGTACCGTTCATTTAAATCGGCATGTAATTCATATGAAATTGACTAGTTATTTTATTCAATTTGTAGGAAACATATAGCAAAGCAGTGACAGAGAAGTACGGGGAGGGAGACACGCAGCAGCCGGAGTTCGATCCGGTGGAGTGGGTGGCAGCAGCTGGCGTACCGAAGAAAGGCCGAATATATGGTTTTGGGGAGAGCCTAGACGCAAGCGCGGTGACATCAGCGTGTGCGAGTTCTAGCTATACTTCTTCCAGTGGCAGTGCCTTCACTATACCTTCCGTTGCCCCCGGCGCTTCTGCCAGCGACATGATGGACATGGTCCGATCGCAGATTTCTGATATGCAGCGGCAGCAACAGCATTTCCAGCAAGAGATCTCTAGCCAAGTGTCAGTATTCTTGCAGGCAATTAGTGGCCTCCTCTCCCAGAGCGGAATGGTCCCTCAGAAATCAACCACCACCACAGCACAGCCCGCACAGGTGAGTCTCTAGCCAAGTTTTTATTTTGATGGAATTACTCAATTATGTTCATTATTAATTTTAAAACTCATTTACTTCAGAATAATTGAGAAAATCTGGGGGTCTAAAATTTGAAATACCGGTCGGACGGCCGTGCCAATCATTCCAACGCGACCGGGGAGATGAAAGTGACTTGATAGAACTGACGGAATCCAAATCGGATGCCCAGTTTGATCTCGGCGCTAAAAGTTCAGTTTTAAAATACACTTAGTTTAAATGAACTACCAGGTCGGGTCCGGGGGTCTAAAATTGGAAATACATGTCGGACGGCCATGCCGATCATTCCAACGCGACCGGGGAGATGAAAGTGACTTGTCAGAACTGACGGAATCCAAATCGGATGTCCGGTTTGAGCTCGGCACTCAAAGTTCAGTTTTAAAATAAACTTAGCTTAAATGAACTCCCAGGTCAGGTCCGGGGGTCAAAAACTTGAAATACAAGTCGGACGGCCGTGCCGATCATTCCAACACAACCGGGGAGATGAAAGTGACTTGTCAGAACTGACGGAATCCAAATCGGATGCCCGGTTTGAGCTCGGCGCTAAAAGTTCAGTTTTAAAATACACTTAGTTTAAATGAACTACCAGGTCAGGTCCGGGGGTCTAAAATTGGAAATACCGGTCGGACGGCCGTGCCGATCATTCCAACGCGACCGGGGAGATGAAAGTGACTTGTCAGAACTGACGGAATCTAAATCGGATGTCCGGTTTGAGCTCGGCGCTCAAAGTTCAGTTTTAAAATACACTTAGTTTAAATGAACTACCAGGTCGGGTCCGGGGGTCTAAAATTGGAAATACAAGTCGGACGGCCATGCCAATCATTCCAACGCGACCGGGGAGATGAAAGTGACTTGTCAGAACTGACGAAATCCAAATCGGATGTCCGGTTTGAGCTCGGCGCTCAAAGCTCAGTTTTAAAATACACTTAGTTTAAATGAACTACCAGGTCGGGTCCGGGGGTCTAAAATTGGAAATACAGGTCGAACGGCCGTGCCGATCATTCCAACGCGACCGGGGAGATGAAAGTGACTTGTCAGAACTGACGGAATCCAAATCGGATGCCCGGTTTGAGCTCGGCGCTCAAAGTTCAGTTTTAAAATATACTTAGTTTAAATGAACTACCAGGTCGGGTCCAGGGGTCTAAAATTGGAAATACCGGTCGGACGGCCGTGCCGATCATTCCAACGCGACCGGGGAGATGAAAGTGACTTGTCAGAACTGACGGAATCCAAATCGGATGCCCGGTTTGAGCTCGGCGCTAAAAGTTCAGTTTTAAAATACACTTAGTTTAAATGAACTACCAGGTCGGGTCCGGGGGTCTAAAATTGGAAATACCGGTCGGACGGCCGTGCCGATCATTCCAACGCGACCGGGGAGATGAAAGTGACTTGTCAGAACTGACGGAATCTAAATCGGATGTCCGGTTTGAGCTCGGCGCTCAAAGTTCAGTTTTAAAATACACTTAGTTTAAATGAACTATCAGGTCGGGTCCGGGGGTCTAAATGTGGAAATACAAGTCGGACGGCCGTGCCGATCATTCCAACGCGACCGGGGAGATGAAAGTGACTTGTCAGAACTGACGGAATCCAAATCGGATGTCCGGTTTGAGCTCGGCGCTCAAAGCTCAGTTTTAAAATACACTTAGTTTAAATGAACTACCAGGTCGGGTCCGGGGGTCTAAAATTGGAAATACCGGTCGGACGGCCGTGCCGATCATTCCAACGCGACCGGGGAGATGAAAGTGACTTTTCAGAACTGACGGAATCCAAATCGGATGCCCGGTTTAAGCTCGGCGCTCAAAGTTCAGTTTTAAAATATACTTAGTTTAAATGAACTACCAGGTCGGGTCCGGGGGTCTAAAATTGGAAATACTGGTCGGACGGCCATGCCGATCATTCCAACGCGACCGGGGAGATGAAAGTGACTTGTCAGAACTGACGGAATCTAAATCGGATGTCCGGTTTGAGCTCGGCACTCAAAGTTCAGTTTTAAACTAAACTTAGCTTAAATGAACTCCCAGGTCAGGTCCGGGGGTCAAAAACTTGAAATACAAGTCGGACGGCCGTGCCGATCATTCCAACACAACCGGGGAGATGAAAGTGACTTGTCAGAACTGACGGAATCCAAATCGGATGCCCGGTTTGAGCTCGGCGCTAAAAGTTCAGTTTTAAAATACACTTAGTTTAAATGAACTACCAGGTCGGGTCCGGGGGTCTAAAATTGGAAATACCAGTCGGACGGCCGTGCCGATCATTCCAACGCGACCGGGGAGATGAAAGTGACTTGTCAGAACTGACGGAATCTAAATCGGATGTCCGGTTTGAGCTCGGCGCTCAAAGTTCAGTTTTAAAATACACTTAGTTTAAATGAACTACCAGGTCGGGTCCGGGGGTCTAAAATTGGAAATACAAGTCGGACGGCCGTGCCGATCATTCCAACGCGACCGGGGAGATGAAAGTGACTTGTCAGAACTGACGGAATCCAAATCGGATGTCCGGTTTGAGCTCGGCGCTCAAAGCTCAGTTTTAAAATACACTTAGTTTAAATGAACTACCAGGTCGGGTCCGGGGGTCTAAAATTAGAAATACCGGTCGGACGGCCGTGCCAATCATTCCAACGCGACCGGGGAGATGAAAGTGACTTGTCAGAACTGACGGAATCCAAATCGGATGTCCGGTTTGAGCTCGGCACTCAAAGTTCAGTTTTAAAATAAACTTAGCTTAAATGAACTCCCAGGTCAGGTCCGGGGGTCTAAATATTGTTTCAAGCTAGTAGTTGATCTATAAAATCTGCAGTTATCAATTTGATATGTTTGATTTATATTTATGCTGATTTCTTCGCACTAATTTTTTTATCTATGAATGAATGTTATTATTTTTTTAATGTAGGGGGATCCTTCTGCGGGCAGCGACAGAGGAGATGAGCAGGGCAGTGACGATATGGATGATGAGGATATTGACGATGTACCAGATATTTCTTGATGTTTAATGATATTTGTTTTATGTTATTCAGACGGATCAGCAGGGTTAATGTGTTTTTCTTTGTATTTATTTTGTCAGCATGGTGTTGAATTTTTTTATTGGTGGTGTTTATTTATTTGAACATCTATGTTATGTTGAGATTTTTTCGGTGGTGTTTATTTATTTGGGTATGTTGATGTTGAGTTTTTTTTTGTGGTTAGTTCCAATAATTTTTTTTAACAGGTTTATTAGATAAATAAACTTAAATTTTTAAAAAAATATATTTTTTTTCAGACGGATTTATAATCCGTCTGAAATGACGTTTGTAATAGAGACGGTAATTTCAGACGGAATTTATATCCGTCGTGAATTACGTTTTAAACACCGACGGATTTAGGACGAACAACATATGGAACCGTCGTTGGAAGTTACGACGACAAAGTAATCCGTCGTAATATCCGGCAGAAATAGAGACGGATTTCAGACAATATTTCAGACGGATTACGAACGGTATTTACAACGGATAATAAATCCGTCTTAAAAACCGTATGAAATACAGACGGAAATTTCAGACTGATAATTACATACGGAAATTTTATCGTGTGAGATTTAGACGGAATTTATGACCGAAATTATTTGTGTCTTAATTTCAGACGGAATTTCAGACCGAAAAGTTAACTGTCACAAATTTGTGACAAAGAATTTCAGACGGTCGAGTTCGGTCTTAAATCCGTCAGAAATCCGTTACAAATATATGTTGCGACGGATTTTCAGACGGATTTGAGACGGATAACGTCCGTCTGAAATCCCGCTTTTTCTGGTTGTGCTCGTCAAATCAGAGTCCAGTGCCAGGGGAAAACCAGTCAGAGGGCCAGACCTAGGACGCGTGGTCTGTGTGTGCACACGTGGTTGGGGACAATGGACGCACGTCGACGGGCGGACCCCAGCTAGTCACTTGTTTGTGGTTACTTGTACGGTGTTCGCGCCTCGGGTAGGACCTACCACGTCAGGCGGTTCACCTGCGATGCGGTGTAAGACGTCAGGGGACGCTACCGGCTGTGCTTCTAGTGGGTGGTACTCCTGTCGAGTACGGAGTGACAGACTGTCAGTCTCTGTGTCTTTGACCTTCGGGTTTTCGGTCGTGTTGACTGGTGAGTTCGGTTGTTTCGCCGTGACGCGTGTGTTGGTTTTCACGTCATGAGATTAGTGCTAGTGGCTTTACCGAGGTTGGGTCTTGTTGTGCGGTACCCGCGATCGGATGGTCGGGGTTGCACCTTGGACAGCGTGTCCAGGTTGGCTGTCCGGGGGACAGGCCTCTACGGCGTAGTTACCGTGTGTTTCTACTTCGGTAGGTGGTACTAGCGTGGTTTGGTAGCTTCGACTTCGTGATCGAGGTGTGCCTTCTGGTAGAAGGAGTAGCTGTAGTGCCGAGTTTTTGACCGGCCACCGGTTTGCTGTTTCTGCTGTAGTTGTAGCTCTCCTTTCCGCTACCGCCGTTGTTTCCGGTTGGGGATCCGCGGGATCCCTACTGAGTCTCTGTTTTGGAGACTCATTCCCTGCTTTTCAGGGGTAGCGGTTCTTCCTCGCGGTTCGAGGGTGCGGAGCGGAGGTTCCCAGTTGCCAGCTTGTCGGGCCGAGTGTTCACTTGGCATGTGGTACGTTTTACTGCTTTAGACTGTACTTTCTGTTGGACTGGACTCTGTTGTAGCTGTAGTTGTTTATTTATTTCTGTTAATTGTTGGTTTGTCCTGCTTTATTTCCTATTTCTTTGTGCCTCCACACTCCTTGTAGCCCTTCCGAGCCCTCCTGGCTCGTGGGCGGCGGTTCGAGTCTCGGATTATCGGGCCTTCCCAGTAATCGAATTCTCGGGTCGTTACAGCCCTCTTCCTCTTCCTCTTTCTCTCCCTATCTCTGCTTCTCACTCTCCGCCCTCCCACCGTCTCTCTCTCTCTCGATCTCCCTCTCTCTCACTTCCTTTTTTTTATTTTTTTAATCCCCTCTCCCTTTCTCTTTCTCTTCCCTTTCTCGATCCCTCTCTCATCCTTCTTTTATTTTTTTATTTCTTTATTTCTCCCCCTCTCTCTCTCACCCTCTCCCCCCCTCTCTCTCTCTCTCTGCTCTCTCGATCCCTCTCCCTCCCCTTCTTATTTTATTTTTATTTTTTCCCCTCTCCTCCCTCCTTCTTTCTTTCTCTCTCTAGCCCTTTCTGTCTCTATCTTTCTTATATACATATTCCCATACTCTTATTTTTATTATTTTATATATGTCTACTTTTACTTTTGTTATTTTTATTATTTTCTCTTCATAACTAAATAAATAACATATAACTATATATGTACATATATATATATATATATATATATATATATACCTATATATATCTATGTACGTGTGTGTTTGTGTAGGGGTACGTGTCTGTGAGCGCGTGCATGGGTCGGTTCGGAGTGGAAAAGAGAGATTCTGATCCAATCGGTGTTGAAGCTCGTGAAATAAAGAAGGTCGAGTTCCTGGGCGTTCGAGGGCACTAGGAAAGCCGTTCTACTACGCCGCGCGCCTGCTTCATTCTCACCTTGCTGAAGAAGTTCTTCCAAAGCCCGTCATCGGCACCTACCAATAAGCTTTTCTCTCTTTTTGCATTATGTTCGATTTGTTAGTTCTTTTGCATACATCACTCATCATTCTGTTTGTAATACAATCATCTCATTGAGAATATTTCGTTGTGCATTTCATCATATCATTCCCCCACCCTTTAGTTCTAAAAGGGGTTTTAAACACCACCAACAAGGTGCGTGTTCGTTTATGTTATTTTCAATATCATTTTCTAAAGAATTGGTACTACACCATTGTCGTCCTCATTTAGTTATTTCTCTTCGTTTGTTCTTTGTGTAGGGGTAACAAGTTAAGAAGCCCTCTTCATCGGCCAGCCGAAAGAAGAGGAGGAGAGAACTCACGCGACTCCTCAATTCGGAGATGAGAAGGGATCATTCCCTCCTATTTTGAGGTACCCAACCGTCCCCCCTCCATATTACTCTATTTCTCTCTCTTTCTATTGTTATTTATTGTTAAGCCTCCACCCCCGTCCCTCTCTATTCTTGTCTAAAAAAGAGTATTTCTCTCTCTCTATATATATATTTTCCTAGTGATCTTTTATAATTTTAATTCTCTATATCTCACTCTCTTTCTCTATCTTTTACATCTCGATTTCTTTCATCATTTTCTCATATCTCTTTAAAAGAAATAAAAGAATAAAAAATAATAAAGGCAACATAAATAAAAATAATAAAAAAAATAATAAAACAAAGCTAAAATAAAGAAAAAAAAGAAAGAATAACAAAATCAGGGTAACCGAAGGAGGCCCTCTTCGTCGGCCGACCGACAGAAGAGGAAGAGAGGACCTGCAATGCTCCTACTCCGGTGGCGAACGCGATCAGAACACTTCTTGTGGGATTCTCAGCCCCTGGCGATCACACTTCCACCATTCTTTCTGTTATTTCTTTTATGTTCAAATCCCGCGAACGGAACAAGTTCCTCACGGAGGTTCCATACTGACTCTAACTATCTTCCCCATTTCTTTTCTGTTCGAACCCCGTTGACGGAACTGGTTCCTCGCGGTGGCTTTATCTTCTATCATTTCCTTTCTATTCGAACCCCGTTGACGGAACTGGTTCCTCGCGGTGGTTTTATTTTCTGTCATTTCTTTTCTGTTCGAACCCCGTTGACGGAACCAGTTCCTCGCGGCGGTTTTATCTAACTGGTGCGGTGGGTCATCTCCCGCGACCATTTTCATTTCAGTAATTTAATTTCTGCACTCTAACATCCTAACCCATAACTGTTTAATTTTAGCATTCCCCTGTCACCGCCTTAAAACCCCGCGGAGAGTGACATCTCGCGGCAGTTTATTTGATCCCCTTTTCCTTTCTTGTTATATATATTTATATTATAGTAAAAACCCCGCGGAGAGTAATACCTCGCGGTGGTCTTTTGTATATATTTATATTTATTATTTGTATCGCTATAAAAATCTCGCAAAGGCCAATGTCTCGCGGTGGTATATATATATACTTATATTTATTATTTATATTGCAGTAAAAATCCTGTAAGGCCAATGTCTCGCGGTGATTTCTATATGTACACATATTCATTATTGCTGATATTGCTATATTGCTGTTAAAATCCCGCAATGACCAATGTCCTGCGGTGGTATGCTTTTATTCATATTGTTCTTATAATTGTCTGAGGAGTGATATACCGTTACAGATTCCGAGTCTACGTGTCTCTCAACTTCTATTACGTAGGTTCTCAGACTCCTCGGTATATGAAAAGCTGCTCGCGGAACGGTAGGTCACGCTTACCGGGAAAGGGTCAGTTTACGCGAGAGGGTCTTCGGACCCCTATCTCCGCCACGTACCGGAGTTTGTTAAGTCTAGGTCTTCAGTGTCACCACTGTTGTCTCATCTGTAGGTCGTACTTATCCACCATTCTTTCCATATCCCCTATAGCGCGCGTTCCCATCTTTGTCATTCCATTTTTTTTCTTTTATTAAAGAGAGAGGGAAACCCCATCCATCTCCCCCTTTCCACCACGTGACGCGTCCACAACATGGCACGTGACTGTCCGCAGAGACCGCGTCAGCTGCACGAGTTTCAGCAGCAACAACAGTTTTAGCCCCAGCAGATGTCATCGCAGTCGCAACAGTACCAGCAGCAGGGTCAGTTTCTTCAGTTGACTCGGTCAGCTACTGTAGGGAGGCAGAGATCCCGAGGCAGAGTTACTCACATGACCAGAGCAGAGGCTGAGGCGTCGTAGTTGGTGGAAGGTGCTATTCTGATTATGGGTTGTGCGGCTCGAGTTTTGTTTGATTCTGGTGCATCTCATTCGTTCATTTTGGAGGATTTTACTCAGAGTGCCGAGGAGTCGGCTACTGAGGTGTCTTGTGATCTGGCAGTGGAGTTGCCTAGCGGTGATTTCATGCTACCCCGTATTTCCTAGAGAAGGTGCCTGTTTGAGTGGATGGGCGGAACTTACCGGCCAAACTTTATGCATTGCCGCTTCAGGACTTTGATGTGATCTTGGGCATGGATTGGCTCGAGGCCCATCATGCCATGGTGGATTGCGGCTTGAAGAGAGTCTACTTCCAGCAGCTTCGTGGACCCACCTTCTATTTCCAAGGTATTCGATCTTCCTCCTCCCGTTTTCTTATTTCGGCCATTAAGGCTCGCAGATTGCTTGACACGGGTTGTCAAGGTTTTCTTGCTTCTGTGGTTTTGGTCGATCGGCAGTGTCCAGATGTGCAGGACATTCCGATTGTGTGCGAGTTTTTCGATGTTTTTCCTGAGGAGTTGCCAGGGTTGCCACCGCAGCGAGAGATTTATTTCATGATTGAGGTGGTACCAGGTACAACGCCTATGTCGAAGGCCCCTTACCGGATGGTACCGGCTGAGTTGAGAGAGCTGAAGGCGCAGTTGTAAGAATTGCTGGCCAAGGGGTACATTCATCCTAGCTTTTCCCCTTGGGATGCGCCGGTGTTGTTCGTGAAGAAGAAGGATGGTAGTTTGAGACTGTGCATCGACTACCGGCAGTTGAACCAGGCGACTGTTAAGAACAAGTATCCGTTGCCTCGGATTGACGACTTGTTTGATCAGCTTCAGTCTGCCCGAGTGTTTTCGCGGATCGATTTGAGATCGGGTTATTACCAGCTGTGGATTCGAGAGTCTGATGTCGAGAAGACTGCATTCCGCTCGAGGTATGGACATTATGAGTTCTTAGTGATGCCGTTTGGGATCACCAATGCCCCCGCGGCGTTTATGGATTTGATGCATATGGTGTTCCGTCCGTATCTAGACAAGTTCGTGGTCGTGTTTGTGGATGACATCCTTGTGTATTCGCGGTCTGCTGAGGAGCATGTGCATCATTTGAGGGTGGTGTTGCAGACCTTGCGGGATCACCAGCTGTATGCCAAGCTCAGCAAGTGTGAGTTTTGGCTGGGTGAGGTGCACTTTTGGGGCACTTGATTTCTGGTGATGGTGTTTCCGTGGACCCGGCCAAGGTCGGGGCTGTGGTGCAGTGGCCGAGGCCGAGTTCTGTCACGGAGGTTCGGAGCTTTTTGGGGCTGGCAGGATATTATAGGAGATTCATTCAGCATTTTGCTCGTATTGCGGCCCCGATGACCAGGCTTACGCAGAAGGATGTGCTATTTGTCTGGACGGAGGAGTGTGAGCAAAGCTTCATGGAGTTGAAGAGATTGCTCACTACCGCTCCAGTGTTGGTGTTGCCTTCAGGATCGGGAGGTTTTGTGGTGTGTACGGATGCTTTCGGGGTAAGTCTGGGTGCTGTGTTGATGCAGCACGGTCAAGTTGTGGCATATGCGTCTCGGCAGTTGAATCCACATGAGGTGAACTACCCTACTCATGATCTTGAGTTGGCGGCGGTGATTTTCACTCTAAAGATCTGGAGGCACTATCTGTACGGCGAGAAGTTCGAGATGTTTACTGACCATCCGAGTTTGAGGTATGTGTTTACCTAGAAGGATCTTAACCTCAGGCAGAGGAGGTGGATGGAGTGCATGAAGGACTATGATTTTACTCTGACGTATCAGCCTGGTGATGACGTGGAAAATGTGGAGCGTGGTGTCACAAGTCACATAGACAAGCATATGTGCATAAGTGATAACACAATGTGCATATCAAGTGAACATCATGAACATGTGACTATGTAAACATGGTAGCATTATCATACAGCAAGACAAAGGCGATAAAAGATGTAAAAGAATACCGTGATCGCCACCAAGGAATGACAACGCCAAAAGAATATAAAATACTAAGTGCGTTGTGTACCTTGGAAAAGAGGATGATCGCGCTCAATATCAAGATGCGGGGACTATGTGGATTAGCTCTCCTTGCCTTCCAGTCGGCTAGAAGGTAAGGGCCTCACTTTCCATGCTTTCCTACGAAACAAACACAAAACAAGAGGCAAAACCCATTAGAAAATGCCAAGTGTAGAAATCTGCCCAAGTGTATAAAGTAGCATGAAAGATTGAGGGCAAGCTTACTCGAGGAGGGTTTTTAACCCCTATGGAAGGGTGCAAATCATAGGTGTGTATATTGTGATGAGACTAGAGTGAAAAGATTGATTTAATATGCCATAATGAACATAGATAAAGAAGGTGCAAAAGTGCAAGTCACAAGAAAAACTGTGCAAACAGTGTAAATTGGGTGTAAAGACTGATGCAAACAGTAGGACAAATGAAGTCCAAATGGGGAGAAATTTGAGATGACAGAAGACTTGAGTGTTGTGAAAAAGCAAAAACAAGAATCACTCCAAAAGGAGGTTGGGATAGAAAGTTATGACACCGGAGATTTGGTGAAAAATGCGGACTGTGCAGAAAATGCAGAACAGTGCACAAAGTGGACTCAAAGAATGATGAATATCTCACAAGATAGAACACCAAAAGAGGAAAGAGGGGATGCTATGGAAAGGTGAGAATGTTGTGGTGAAATTAGGGTAGAAAGGAGAGTTTAAAACAGGGAAGATAGCAGTGAAAAATGGGGCGAAAAACTTAAGAAAATAGAAGGGTGCAGAACATGGGAGAAAAATGACTAAGTGTAAAAATAGAATGAAAGTGCAAAACTCATGGATAAAATATGCATGAAGATGATGAGGTAATGAGCCCAAAACTAAGGAACACAAAGATTATACTTCCCTCTAGAACCTGGAGTTGAAAGGACGGATCAAGAGTGCCCCACGGCCTCGCACCGGTGACGCAAACATGCCCCCGTCGCAAGAAATCTGAGTTTCAGCAAAGTGCAGAACATTATGGTGAAACCTCAAAAGTTGGGGCTTGGAAGAGGGGGAAAAGATATGAGAAATAAGGTAAACACATAATCAACGTGAAGCTAATACTCCTCTATTCAAGATGGAGTCAAAGGAGGACAAAATGGATGAAGCATGACTCTGCCCCGGCTTGATGAACAGGCCCCCGTCGCGAAGTTGTAGCAGAAAATCAGCAAACTATGATGATTTGCCAAAAGTAAGGGCAAATTAGGAGGGCAAACGATGATGAAATCGAGCAAATAATGAATCAATGGAAAGACAATACTTCCCTCTTCAGGCTAGGATCGAAGGGTTGAGTAAAAAATCCAGCATGGCTTCGTCGTCGCCTTGAAAACACGCCCCCATCGCACAGAAAATCTGGGCAGGTTTATATAGAAAAGTGGTGAAACCCCCAACTTTCTCCCACGATTCCAGAAGATATAGTCCACCAAATCTCGAGATCTCTGGATCAATCTCGAGATAATAGATAGGATAAGAGCTAGAAACAAATGAGACTCTTTTTGGTTGAAGGATCTGGAAGATAGAGTCCATGGAAGGTGGCCCCGGAGCCTAATCTGGAAGAGTTTGTGTGACGCGAAAATGCATAAAACCTGATATGGCGGCCAAGATTCTAGGAGATATAGTCAATTAAAAATCGTGCTCCATATACCAAATTCAAGATAATACAAAGGGAAAGACACAGCAACAAACGGGGCTCAATTTCGTGGAGTATTCTAGAAGATAGAGCCCTAACAAGGAGGCCCCGTTGCACAGGTTCGGCCTTAGAATCTGGCGGTGAAGAAGACGGAGTTCAGAAACTTTTGGACTCTTTGGGGTATAAACGGTCGCACGATAGACTGTTCAACGAATAGGGCGATCTAGGGGTAGACCGCTCAATGAACCAGGGGGCGATCGGGAGACTTTTGGCACAAAAATGGATAAACGGTCATCCACAGACCGCTTTTTGACATAAGCGGTCTTAAAAAGACTGTTTATTGACATTTCAAAATTAATAAAAATAAAATAAAAAAATAAAAATTAAAAAGGTACTGTTCATACGGTCAACTGTTGACCGTTTATCATGTTAAGCGGTCCACATTGGACCGTATGAACAGTAACGGTCAACAGTTGACCATTTATCATGGTTTGACTGTCAAGCTCGCGTGATTTTAGAAATTAGAAAATATCTTGAAAACGGTGCAGAATTAGAAAATGTGGTAGAAGAAGAAATTATAGATAACTGAAAAATGAACAACTTTCATGAAGAGAGTAAGATGAAAATATGATCAAAAGAGAGAGAAAATGGGGTGAGAAAATAGAAAAACACTAAGGCTTGAAAAGGGTGAAGAACTAGATAATGGCGTAGAAGAAGAAAATGTAGGGCTTTAAAAATGGAACAACTTTAGTGAATGACATTTAATGAATAGAGGAGCAGAAAAGGATGAAAAATGACCACTTTTCAAGACTACGCAGCGAAAGGGGCCGCATTCCTGAGGGAAGTCGCCCTAAATGGGCTGTAAGTCGACACGAAAGGCTGGAAGGTGAAAAATAGGCTCTAGGGCTCTAAGAAATCAAGATCTCCAATGCTCAAAGGGAATGGAACAATGAAATGGGCTCGAAATCCATCCAAGGAATGCTCCAAAATAACGGTTAATTTGGGACATCAAAAATGATGAACAAGAGAAATGATGCAACTTGCGGGCTAAAAACGGGTGTCAACAGATGCCCCTCCTTGATGTCCGCTTTGCAAGAGAGCAAGCGAAAGCGACACGGAGGTGAAATGGAAAGGAGATGGAGTGAAAGCGACAACGACGTGAAATGGAGATGACGCAGAGATGAAGCAGAGAGAACTGAAAAGCGGGCATCAAGGCAAAAGACACCCGTTTTAACCAACAAGCGACAGGAATTCTCCTGAAATCGCCGAACTAACCACCCGGAATGGATGACGCAGATGAGACATGTCTGGAGAACTAAACTAACAAGAGAAAATGGAAACACGACCAACCTCATCAGGGACACAATCCACAGACGATGAGGGGGTCGGAAAGGAACATAACGTAAAAAACATGAGAAATATAACAGAGATAAAATCTAGACAGGAATCACGCTGGTCAACCAGACCAAGCGGCAAGATCAGAGAAATCGTTCAAATTCAGAGTGGAATGAGAATCTCTTATCCAAGTGAATTGAAGTGCAATTAACTATTACTGAGGAACAACCTTGAACGGATCACGAGGCGTGCGTGCTCAAAATGTGACATGATGCATGTTAGGCTAAAATAAAGAAATCATCAAAACGAATGTAAAGAAAGTTAAAATAGAAAGTACTCGAGAATAATATTGCTAGACCGGAACAATCAGGGTCAAGACACTATCCGCAACCACGGCGTGCGAGATAGAACCATCGTTCCCTATTTTTCCAACCCAACGGCCTATCCAATGATTAAACACGTGCACCTAGATCATCATCATTTTTGTTAGAGGGGAACGTCAGATCCTGGAACACATGAATGACTAGCCGGTTCTCGAGATAATATAATAATATAGATACCATATAGTAATGCAACAATGGGTAGGGATATAAGGCCATACCTGACCTGCTTGTGTAGGCGAAACGACATTCTTTGGATTTTCATTTTCTAATTTTTATGGATTTTCATGTATAAGACAAATGTGATAAACAAGCAAGTATAAATATAGCGTAGATAACATAACGATTAACTGAACGACAAACAACACGACATAACATAACGATCAAAATGAAATGGGGAGACAATGCAACATAACATAACAAAGGCAAACGAGCACAGATGCAATGGCATGAACAGACACCATGCATGCATGAACACGGTGTGCCAAGACAACAACGCGGTGGGACAACACACGGTTGAGACAAGAACATGACGGATGACCACACGGTTGGGACAAGAACATGGGACATAAAGGGGTGACTAACAACATGTGCAAGATAACTAACAACACTCGGTGAGGGATAAAACAACATGTGTGGGACAACACGGTGGGACATAAACACATGACAAGGACACGGCGGGATAAAAGACATAAATAAATACGCTCTTCAATCAAAACCCAAGATCAAAATGAAGTAGAACCGCCAGGTTCATAATCGTGAGGCAAAGCCCTCTCATAAAGATATGATCGTTGCAAACAAAAGCTGGGAAGGACATGAGCTTCAGAACAGATCGAGAGTGGATCGAAAAAGGAAAGAACAGATCAAAGATGTTGACAGGAGACATAGCAAAAAGATATAGCAAGGAATGTCTGAGTACTTGCAACCTGCACACTTAGCAAACGGATTACTTATCTGTCCTTAAAACAAATGTAAATGCATGAAAAAGACACATTTTTTTAGATTTTTGTGATCTTTTTTAATTTTTTTAGATTTTCAATAGTATTTCATTTTTTGGATTTTTTTGAAGTATTTGATTTTTTAGGTTTTTGAAATATTTGATTTTTTTTTTGAAATTTTGAAGTATTTGATTTTTTTGGATTTTTGATAATATTTGATTTTTTTTTAGAAATTTTGATTTTGACATAGCAATCCGCATCACCTAAAGACGGGCTCAAACTACTGGCCAGGGATCGTCGTTCCTACCGCTTTCATTAAATGCTTCCGTTAAGCAGGGCGTGCATGTGAGGGTGGCTTACCACAACCAACCGCTTCTAAAGAACGGTGCCCCTACTAAGGCCATATCCGGGATACAACCCAGTCTAAGAGGGAGAAGCAGAAGAAAAATTGGAGATAAGCTTCGTACATGATGGGAGATATCTGTTGAGTTATGGTTTTGATGAATGTTGTGTTTGTTAAGTTATGGTTTTGATGATAACTAAAACTTAATGATGGCTTTAATGATGATAACTAAACCTGTGGTTGATTACACATATTCTTGATGATTGTGTTCATTCATCTTGCTGTTTATGCTGGGTTTGCAAGAGGCAAGAGGTTTCATAACCTCTTTAATGTGAACAAGCATGCAGTTAACCCTGAGTATCTTCCATGCAGGATCAAACTCATGGCAGTCACTTAGTGAACTAAAACTCTGCTCCTCTACAATCCAAAACAGGTGGTATATGTCATTTTCTGTCAAGGACCATTGGTGAGACTCTTACCTTGTCTTAGCATCGATCTCACCTTGTGTATCTTATGTTTAGCAATGATCTCACCATGTGTATCTCATATACATCTCATTCATGCACATTGAACATGAAACCCTTCTGGACAGCGTGCGCCCTCGCCCGTGGATCGACCTGCGCGGTCAGGTCGCGGGGATCGACCTGCCCGGTCAGGTCGCGGGGGTCAAGGGGGCAGCGCCCCTTGCAGGGGTTTCCGGGGGCGAAGCCCCTGGAACAAAATTTAGAAATGCTCAAAGCATATTCTAAGTAGAATTCAATTCCAGAAAGCATGGATTTGGTATGGACATGAAGCCCTTGAATTATGGACATGTTTCCTTTAGCTAACACTTCATTTTTGCAGGTATAGGTCTTTCCGGTCGACCTACACGCCTTGGCTGGTCGACCGGTTTTGCCAGAGCCTAAAAGTTGCGACTGTAGCAGGTTCCGGTCGGCTGCCCCATGATTCCGGTCGACCTCCAGCCCCGAGCCCCCTTTTGTTGACTTTTGTGTCAAGCTCGAGGAGAGGGGTTTCACCCCATTTCTTTAATCCTTTTGTCCCCAATTACACCACGATTCGTGGATCTGGTCTGGGGCTTGTCCAAGGGCCACTCAAGAGTTATAAAACTCTCATTTGGAGTCACAAACCCTAACCATCCAAGGGGATTCAAGAGGAGATCAAGAGGAGGCTATCAAAGTGAAGAAGGAGGAGTAGTGCTACTGTAGCATGAACAGTAGTCCGTGAATCAAATTCCATCCAGCAGTTGAAGATCCAAGATCCTTCTTGAAGCCTTCATCCTCCTATGAGCTGCAGAAGCAAGAATCCAACAAGAAGAGATCAAAGGAGAGCCTATCAACCATGGAGCCTATAAAGAGAAGAAGAAGAAGGATGCTACAAGGAAGAAGGAGCCATTCAAGTATCATCTGAAGGTACTCTAGCTCCGGTTGAAGTCAACAATCTCAAAGGAAGAGAACAAGCTCACAAGCATCAAGGAGATACAAGGATTATCCAAGTGAAGAAGAAGGGTACTGTAGCCGTGAACAGTACTCCGTGCAGCAAGTGTTCTTCATCCATTCTCAACCCCGCAGCATGCATTCAAGGGAACCCAAATTAGGGGATTTCTAAACTGTGCCTTATTGTGTTTTAAGTTCATGTTCGTGTTTTGTATAGACTGCAAAAACTTGTGTGTGTGTGGATCGTTGTTGGATCCGTGGTCGTGTTTGTGTGTGTCGTATTTGATTCGTGTGTGCGTGGATCTTCCTAGATCTACGTTTGTGTATGTGTGGGTCTGTTAAATCCTTTTTGTCACGTGTGTGTGGATTGCTGCACTTGTGGCAGCGGGTGTTTGTGTTGTTGATCTGGTTGTCAGATCGTGTTGGAAACTTTGTCTCCGTGTGTGTGTGTGTATTCGGGCGTGTCCCCGTGTGTGTGTGCAGGCGTCGTCGTGCGTGTGTAGTTGGAGCGTCGTCTCCGTTTGGGGATTTATCCCCGAGTGAAGCATCACCGGGTTTGGTGAGGAGTGGACGTAGGATTGCCGTCGTTGCATCCGAACCACCTTAAAAATCACTGTGCAGTATGGTTTGAATTGTGTGGTTTGATCCATTTCCTCTACCTCCATTCTACATGAGTGTTAGTGTAAATTATTGTTCTGGATTTATCTACGTATATATTGCATAATCTATATCTTATCACATAAAGTTTGATAAATCCAATCTGTGTTCAAATAGTTTTGTATCTCTTAACTAGCATTCTATCACATATTTCAAAAAGGCCAAAAGTTTTCATAAAATTGGTAAACACCCAATTCACCCCCCTCTTGGGTGTCATTGATCGCGGGACTTCAATATCAAGGCTCGAATTCCTTCCAGGACACTACCCCTCAAAGAGATAGCCTGTTGCGCTGGGGCTCTGTGTCTTTGATTTTTAGACCCATATTTATCAGGCACGCATGCGACCGGGCTCATGACGTCCCGCGGGGAACTGTACTGCCACTCTTGCCATGCCTTTGATTCATAATTTTGTATTGATTTATTTTCTCATTTTGGTAGCCCTTATTGGCCAGATATAGCGTGAAAGCTCACTTTTGAGGGTCAAGACTGCCCCTATTTGAGACCTCTCTCGTATTAGGGAGCGCCTAGGTTAGTCATCTTATACATCAATCTCTTGCCCCTGCACTTGGTCGAGCAGAGAAGAGAAAAGGCCTTCGTGCATACCCAAAGTATGGCCAAAGCAGCAATGGTGTGCCTTAGAGAGATAGGCTATGGCTCGCCGTGTAGTATGTGAAAAATCCATACTCATAGGTCACCCTCAACAATCGAGGAAAGAAACTAGACTCCCAGCGCGGAGCTATCACCAGCCTAAGGATGCTGCAGAAGCTAACTTTTTTATTTGACACAAAGTTAAGATCTAATTAAACAAAGACTTCTAAAGCCACTCAATCATGTTAAGGAATCATGTGTAGAAACAATAGAAATAATGGAAATGAAAGCACGTTCTTGCACAAAATAAAGATACCTTTGCAGATCCATGGCGTGGAAACCAGCATCCTGAAGCGATTTCGATCATCGAGCTTTGAGGAGCGCGAGTAGCTTTGCATTCCTTGCTTGCCAGGATAAAGGATGAAAGGAGAGCAAATGATTGGATTCCTCGACACAGAGGAGTGGCAGACATCATACTGGATGAATAAGGGATAAAAAGGAAGAGAGACGAGGGCTAGAACTCCCTCGTTAAGGCACTGAGGCCCTGATAATAAGAAACCAGATATAGAATAAACAAGGATTAACTGAGATCAAGGCGGGCTAAAGCCTCGAAAATAGCATAAAAAGGGTAATGACCCCGAAAGGGTGAGACAGAAAGAATAGACGAACCATAAGAAGATTGTGGCAAAGATAAGGGGGAAGAGGAGTGATCATCCGACGTGGTCAGAGAAAAGGAATTAGAATCACCCGACAGGGTCGGGGAAGGAGAATTAGAATCACCCGCCAATGACGGGGAAAGAAAATGATAGACACCCGATAGGGTTGGGGAAGAAGAATGATGGTCACCTGACAGGGTCGGGGAAAGAAAAGGGTAATCACCCAACATGGTCGGGGAAGGATCAAAAGTAGAGCCCGGGGATACCAAAAGAGAAGGATCGGAAGAAGTCCCAAAAGTGGGATGAAAGGATGACATAGGCCGAGGCCTTAAATCATGAGAGAACGGAGAATCTGGAGGCTCCGGATGAGTGGAGAAAGAAGAGTGGGGGTTTGCGGACCCGAAAAGAGAGGAGAAGAGCATAGAAACTGGATTAGAGGAAGGGAGGTACACCACCCAGGGGTGGGAGCTGAGTAGAAGAAAGGATGATTGGAGAGGAGGGGAAGACAGAGAAGTGGCCCCTCGAGTGCACAACACGCAACCTTTGTACTTGCGTCGCTGCCTCTTCTTAGCAGCAATCCCTTGAACACGGGCATGCCTGGTGCGGACCCGGACCTTTGGCCTTCTCGATCTATAATGTCTCCTCAAATAACGGGCCCATCTGACAGACGACCTAGCCCGGTCATGAATATGTAGCTTCGTCAGGGCGGTTGCCCCTAGACACCCAGTGCTAACCATTGGCGGACATTCTTGGATAGATGACTCCTTGGGATGAACATCAGAAAACCACGGAGTCTTGTCACTTGGCACTAGCAACATGAGATTCGGCATCTCCATTCGGCAATCGGGCCTGAAGCATAACTCCCTTACCAGAAGAGCAGGACAAAACTGAGGGAGAGTAACACACGGCGTTGACGTGGCCGACTCACCAATAAACTAAGGGAGATTGCATAACAAGTGCAGCATGTCATTGGAGGGTGCTGAAGATACAGCCAATTGCCCCTTGAATAGGGAGTCCATCAGGCTCCTAGCGGTCGTATGTGTTAGTATAATCCGAGTAGAGAACCCCTCTCGGCCAGTGAACTGAACATCAATCGAGCGAGGAGTAATAACAACATTAATAATCGAACCTCCGACAAGCAATGAGATTGCCAAAGGCCTCGCTTGTGAAGAAACTGGCACTAGTGCAAGGGAGCTCTTCTTAGCAACCGTCTCCATAGGAAATGCAGGCTCATTATCCCAAAGATGATCGGGGACCAAGACTCGGACTAGCATGCGGAAAATGAAATCTTGAATCTTATAGTGCAGAACTGGCACTGAATTGTCCTGACTTGGCTTGTCATTTCCCTGGGGACCAGACCCGAGGGGCACCAAAGGTTGCGCACACCCGCTCCGTGGGGTGGAAATGGATGGGGAAGAAATGGAAGTAATAGGTTTAGAAGGCGGAAGTGAAGGTTTAGAAGGCGTAAATGGGGGTAAGGGTAATGCGAGTGGTGGAGGGATAGCGGCAATGATAGGCTCAAGTGGAGGTAAGGGGAAAGGTGGAGGCGTAGGAGGGGGTAAAGGCGAAGGTGGAGGTGTAGGTATAGCTTGCTCAGGCTCGGGCAACAATGGCGAAGGGGATGGCAAAGGCGGTGGAGATGGTGGAAGTGATGGAATAGGAGTCTTCGGGGGAGGAGGCGATGAAGGCGGTGGTGATGGCGGTACGGGTAGTGGAGATGGTTATGCGGGCAATGAAGGTAATGGAGGTGGAGATGGAGAGGGTGAGGAAGGAGGTAAAGGGGAAATGAAAGGTTGTGGGACCCAACGTCGACGTATTGACACGACACGCCGAGCGGCATTGGGGGTAGGAGTAGTGGCGGTGGAAGTGGCAGAAGTGGAGGTACTAGCCTGAGTAAGGGACAGGGTAGGCAGAGTTTGTGGAGATGGGGTAGGAGATGGAGAAGGTGGTATAGATAATGGAACAGGTGACGGAGCAGGTGCATCGCTAGATGAGGGATCACAGGGGTGCCCCTGCTCTTGTAGTAGAGACGGCTACTTGGGCGGCGACTGTTGCTGCTGCTGGCTGAGGAGATTTATAATAGCTTCATGCATGGCGGCCCAATCGATCCTCTTATTATCTTCCAGGCCATAAATGTAACGACCCAAGTATCCGGTTACCGGGAAGGCCCAATAACCCGAGACTCGTACCGCCACCCACGAACCCGAAGGCTCGGAAGGGTTAAAGGAATGGTGTGGAGACTACACAAGTATCACAAATAATTGCAGAAGTGAACCGTTATAATATTAAGCAGAAAATAAATTAATAGTTTACATGATACATGGTCCACGAGATATAAAAATAACAACAGCAGTAGTCCACAACTAGTAAGGAGACAAGAAGGAAAAGTACAGCTACACGGGACATACCCCGGCTCTGACCTCTGGCACTAACGCTGGGCACCAGAACCACACTGTGCCTCAGACGCGCTCCCCTGAGGCCGCGACTCACCTGAAACACGGTGAAAACAAGTAGAGAATGAGTCTCGGAACAAGACTCAGTATGGATCACTCAAACCCTACCTCGCAAATGGAGAAACCGCTACACTAGCAGTAAGCGAGTACCTCGGAGGGGGAACCCTGGTGTCTACAAAACTCCGATCTTCCGGCACTAAAACCAACACACGTGCCACGGAGGAACGACCGGAACACCACGGCTAACACGACAAAACCCGAAGGTTGAAGTCTCAACGACTGACGGTCTGTCACTACCGACTCGACAGGAGTACCTCCCACTAGAAGCAAGGCCGAAAGCGTCCACTGATGTCTTAGTCCATGCCTCAGGTGTCTCCCTCCGGCCCAGCGGGAACTGAGACACCGTACAAGTAACCTCAAATAAGTGACTAGATGGGGTCACGCCCGTCGGCGTGGGTCCAACCGCCCCCAACCAAGTGTGCACACACAGACCGTGCGTCCCTGGTCTGGCCCTCTGACCGGTTTTCCCCTCAGTCAGACTCTGGCTGGTAGACGTGGGGCCCGACGGAAACCGGTCCACAAATCGTCTCTAAGGGTAGCCTCTCCACCACTCCCTGGTGGGACCACTCGCGTGTAAGCAGGCTACGAGTAGTGGAGGGTCACTACAGAGTAGACTATCAAGTCAACGGAAAACATCATCCGTATCCGACAACGTACAGGGACCGCCCCTGTAATATCCCGGACCTTTCGGATCCTTCTTCGTGGGTCCCGGATCTGGTTTTCGGAGTGTCCGGCTCCGTTGTGTCCGAAATTTCGTTTCGGACATCTTTCGTGTTCGGGTCGGCGCGATCCGGAGTTGTTTCGGAGGCCCGGAGGCGTTCCGCGGCTTTTCCGCGTGTGTTTTCCGATTCCCGGTGTGTGTTTCGGCTTTTCTCTTCGGACGCTCGTTGCGGGTGAACCGGGCTGTTCACACGGACACGAGTGGTACCGTTGCGATCGGTGCGTTCCGAGGATCGCGGGGGTGTGATTTCCTATTTTTTGGAATTTTACGGATTTCCCGGGTTTTTCTATAAAACCCTTTTTCTTTTCTCTCTCCCCCCCACCATCTTCTTCTTCCTCCTTCCTCCTCCACCGTGTCTCCCTCCCTCTCCCTCTCTTCCTCCCGGTTGGCCACGGCGAGCTCCCCTTCGGCTGCAGACGGCGGCGGGGCGACGGCGCGGCGACGTGGGCGGCGGCGAGGCGGTCGTGGGGGCGTGCGGCAAGCGTGGGAAGCTTAAGGAAGAACGAGGGTTTTCAAGCGTTCTTCGCGATTCGTGGACGATCCGGCGGAGCATTCGCTCCATTGAGGTAGGGTGACGTTCCCTAGCTCTTCGCCGTTCTTTTCCGTGGTTTGTAGGCCGCGGGGAGGCCGAGAGAGGCATGTTTGGGCGTTTTTGGGGTTTTTCCATGTTTTGGGGTGAGCCGCCCGATCTATGGTTTTAGCCCATGATTCTATGTTTTGGTGGCTTAGATGCATGCTAGGGGTCCCCAGGGGTCTTCCCCCTTGTTTTCCCCCTCTCCGGTGGAGGTACGGGGGCGTGGTTGGTGTTTTTTGGGTTCTCCCGCCGTAGCGTGCTCTGGGGCAAGCGACGGTCACTCCAGTGACCGTCACATGCTTGTAACGCCCCTAGAGGGGTGCGTTACTTCCCTGGGTGTTGGCCTTTGGGGTCGAGGGCTGTAACGGTCCTGCGACTGGCCGCCGTTTGCTAGTGACGGCCCTGGGCTGGGCCGTCACATGCTTTCGACCGTTGGGTTTTGACCGTTGGGGGTCAGGCCATGTAACGCACCGAGATAGGCGCGTTACATGCGTGTAACGCACTGGGGCAGGAGCGTTACTTCCTGTTGTCCCCCATGTGGATGGGCCAAGCGACGCACTGGGCCCAGCGCGTTACTTACAAGCGACGCGCTGGGGCAGGCGCGTCACTTCCCTTTCCATCCCGAGCGTGAGGGCCATGCGACGCGCTGGTCTAGGCGCGTCACATGCGAGTAACGCACTGAGCCCGACGCGTTGCTTGCAAGCGACGCGCCAGGGTAAGCGCGTTACTTTCCCTGTGGTTTTCGTGGGTGTGGGGTGCCATGTGACGCCCTGGCCTAGGTGCGCCGCTTCCAAGCGACGCACTAGGGTAGGCGCGTCGCTTCCCCCTACCCCCTGGCCGTGTGACGGTCCGCCTTAGACCGCTATTTCCAAGTGACGGCCCTAGAGTGGACCGCCATTTGGCAGTGACGGTCTGAGGGTAGACCGCCACTTCCTGTGTTGCCCCATGAGGGTGGCAACCTCGCTTTTCTCCGACCGTGGTCTCCGTGTGACGGGACTGGTGCGTGGGGTGATTCCCACACGTTGTCGGGCTTGGGTGTTGTTTTCCGTGACTCGAGAGTCTACTCCTTTAGCGACCCTCCACTAGTCGTAGCCCACCAGTGCGCGGTGCTGGTCTCACCTGGGAGTGGTGTACGGGCACCCACCTTTCGAGACGGTTTGTGGACCGGTTACCGTAGGCCCCTCGTCGGTAGCCAGAGTCCGGCTACGGGGGAAAACCGGTCAGAGGACCAGACCTAGTGACGCAAGGTCTGTGTGTGCACACGTGGTTGGGGGCGGTTGGACCCACGTCGACGGGCGTGACCCCAACTAGTTACTTGTTTGTGGTTACTTGTACGGTGTTTGCGCCTCGGGTAGGACCTACCATGTCAGGCGGTGCACCTGCGGTGCGGTGTAAGACGCCAGGGGACGCTACCGGCTGTGCTTCTAGTGGGTGGTACTCCTGTCGAGTACGGAGTGTCAGACTGTCAGTCGTGTGTTTCCGACCTTCGGGTTTTTGACGGTTCAACCGTTGAGTTTCAGTTTCCTCGTACCGTGGCACGTGTCTCGGTTTACGTGCCGTTAGGGTCTAGTTCTGTAGAGTACAGGGCTTTCCTTTCCGAGATACTTTTCTACCGCTAGAGTAGTGGTTTCTCGTTTTTCGAGGTAGGGTTCGAGTGATCCCTACTGAGTCTTGTCCCGAGACTCATTCCCTGCGTGTTTTCACCGTGTTTCAGGTGAGGCGCCACCTTCGGGGAGCGCGTCAGGAGCGCAGCGTGGTGCGGGTGCCCAGCGGTAGTGCCGGAGGTCAGAGCCGGGGGATGCCCCGTGTAGCTGTACTTTCCTTTCTTGTCACTGTACTAGTCGTGGACTATTGTTATTGTGTTATTTTCTGTTGTGGACCATGTAAAATGTTATTCTATTATAACTGTTTAATTTCTGCAATTATTTGTGATACTTGTGTAGTCTCCACACCATCCTTTTAACCCTTCCGAGTCTTCGGGCTCGTGGGTGGCGGTGCGAGTCTCGGGTTATCGGGCCTTCCCGGTAATCGGATTCTCGGGTCGTTACAGCTGGTATCAGAGCGCGGTTGTGGAATTACATGAGAATCATAGGTAATTGTAGTGGTCCACTAGTCCATGACGATGATGTACAGGTGACGCTGGCATTGGGCACCGCGTGTTTATTCTGACCTTGCCGTTTTTGTGTCTTCTGTCTTTTGCTTCAGGAGCGAGGATGGCGCCGAGGAGGAGTTCTCGCTCTCAGCAGGGGCAGTCGGCTGGAGGCCAGGAGATCCAGCAGGAGGTCCAGCAGAGGGACCAGGAGGAGCATAGCAGAGCACCACGGGGGGCTACCGAGGCCGAGGATGCTGCGAGAGTTCCGGGGGCCGAGGGTTTTCTCCGTGGCATGTACCATCTCATGGCTCAACAGTTCGGCAGAGAGGCCGGTGAGGGCTCGTCAGTCAGGGGTGGGCCAGGCCGAGCAGTGAGGGATTTCATGCAGTTCCATCCACCTTACTTTAACGGCCAGGCAGACCCTGATGCGGCTCGTGATTGGCTTGATGAGATGGAGCGGGTGTTCAGTTCAGCGAAGAGTGCTGCCGAGGACAGAGTGGTGTTGGCCTACAACCAGTTGCAGGGTACGGCTCGTAGGTGGTGGTCTTCCGAGTGGAAGACGTCCTTTCAGCTTCGTCCACTTGAGCAGATCGAGTGGGATGACTTTGTCAGTGCTTTCGAGCGTACGTACTGTCCAGACGTTGTTACTACGCAGCGGATGCGGGAGTTTCTGGAGCTGGTGCAGGGTGACATGTCCGTGCTGCAGTACAGGGCCCGATTTGTCGAGCTGGGTCGGTATGCACCTCATATCATGGAGCATGAGAGGGTGAGGACCACGCAGTTTGTGCAGGGCTTGAGGTTGGAGCTGAGGCACCATTTGATCGCGAATGGGGCCACTGATCTGGAGACGGCGTCTCGTGTTGCGATTTCCTTGGAGATGGATATGCAGAGGACTCGAGGACCGATCAGCCAGGGGCAGTCTGTGTCAGGTCGCAGCCAGCAGTCGGCTACCCAGCAGCAGGGTTCCTTCCAGCGTGTGTCGGGTGGTTCAGGAGTACCGGCATCGGCAGCTTCGGTGACAGGATCTGCGTCCTTCGGCTCGAAGGTCAAGAAGTTCTTGAAGAAGAGTCTCCGTAAGAAGCACAAGGATCAGGGGCAGGCTTCATCGGGCAGTGTACAGCAGCCGTTCTCTTTGCAGCGTCAGGGATCGGTGGGTGGATCGCGAGGACCTTATCCACGGTGTAGTGGGACCCACCCAGGCAGGCAGTGCACGGCGCCGATCATCTGTTTTCGGTGTGACCAGCCAGGGCATATGGCGCGCGACTGTCCTCAGAGGCCGCTGCAGCAGCAGGTTCCCCAGCAGCAGCAGCAGCAGGGACAGTATCCGCCGCTACCCAGGTCAGCTAGTGTGGGAGGCAGGCAGAGAGCTCGTGGCCAGATCACGCACTTGACCAGGGCAGAGGCAGTAGCGTCGCAGCTCGTGGAAGGTACCGTTCAGATTTTGGGTTGTGCGGCTCGGGTTTTATTTGATTCTGGCGCGTCTCATTCGTTTATTTCGGAGGATTTCGCGTCGAGCGTCGAGGAGCCGGTGACCCAGTTGTCCTGTGATTTGGCTGTGGAGTTGCCTTCGGGTGACTTTATGGTCACTCCGTATTGCTTCGACCAGGTTCCGGTGTGGATCGATGGACGGAGTATGCCAGGCAGGTTGTATGCGTTGCAGCTTCGGGATTACGATGTGATTCTAGGCATGGATTGGCTCGAGACTCATAGAGCGGTGGTGGATTGTGGAATGAAGAGGGTCTACTTCCAGCATCCGAGCAAGAGGACCTTCTATTTCCAAGGTATCCGTTCCACCTCTTCTCGATTTCTTATCTCTGCTATTCGAGCCCGTCGATTGCTTGATTCAGGTTGCCAGGGTTTTCTCGCGTCAGTGGTTGTGTCTGACCGGATGGAGCCGAATGTCGAGGACATTGCGGTGGTGTGCGAGTTTCCCGATGTTTTTCCTGAGGAGTTGCCTGGATTACCTCCCCAGCGGGAGATCAATTTCGTGATCGAGGTTGTGCCTGGTACGGGACCTTTGGCGAAGGCTCCCTACCGTATGGCCCCCGCTGAGTTGAGGGAGTTGAGGGCGCAGTTGCAGGAGCTGTTGGCCAAGGGGTATATTCGTCCGAGCTTTTCCCCTTGGGGTGCGCCCGTGCTGTTTGTGAAGAAGAAGGACGGTAGTTTGCGGCTGTGCATTGACTATCGGCAGCTGAATGAAGTGACCGTTAAGAACAAGTATCCGTTGCCGCGGATTGATGATTTGTTCGACCAGCTACAGTCTGCGCGAGTGTTCTCGCGGGTTGATTTGCGGTCCGGTTACTATCAGCTGAGAATTCGCGAGTCCGATGTGGAGAAGACTGCGTTCTGTACGAGGTACGGGCATTATGAGTTTCTGGTGATGCCGTTTGGGCTCACCAATGCCCCAGCAGCCTTCATGGACTTGATGCAGAGGGTGTTTCATCCGTATTTGGACCAGTTCGTGGTCATCTTCGTGGATGACATCCTTGTTTATTCGCAGTCTGCCGAGGAGCATGCGTACCATTTGGGTGTGGTGCTGCAGACGTTGCGAGATCACCAGTTGTATGCGAAGCTCAGCAAGTGCGAGTTTTGGCTCAGCGAGGTGCACTTTCTGGGGCACGTGATTTCTGGTGATGGCATTTCCGTGGATCCCGCCAAGGTCGAGGCCGTGATGCAGTGGCCGAGGCCGAGGTCGGTGACGGAGATCCGGAGTTTCTTGGGGCTTGCGGGTTATTATCGCCGGTTTATCCAGGATTTTTCCCGCATTGCGACCCCGATGACGAGGCTCACGCGGAAGGATGTGCCTTTCGTCTGGTCCGAGGAGTGTGAGCAGAGCTTTAGGGAACTGAAGAGATTGCTCACCTCGGCTCCGGTGTTGGTTTTGCCTTCTGGATCGGGAGGTTTTGTGGTGTGTACAGATGCTTCCGGCGTCGGATTGGGTGCTGTTCTGATGCAGCATGGTAGAGTGGTGGCTTATGCATCTCGGCAGCTAAAGCCCCATGAGGAGAACTACCCTACCCATGACCTTGAGTTGGCGGCAGTGATCTTCGCGTTGAAGATCTGGAGGCATTATCTGTACGGTGAGAAGTTCGAGGTGTTCACTGACCATCAGAGTTTGAGGTATGTGTTCTCGCAGAGAGATCTGAACCTCAGACAGAGGCGTTGGATGGAGTTCATGAAGGACTATGACTTCACCCTGTCTTATCAGCCGGGCAGGATGAATGTCGTCGCCGATGCCTTGAGTCGGAAGGTCGTGATCAGTGCCTTGATGTTGAGGAAGTGGAGGCTCTGGGAACAGGTGCCCGAAGTATCTTTCAGGCTCAAGATTCCCCAGGAGCCAGGGTTGGCAGTGCTTGCGAGTCTGACTATCACTCCTGCTATCCGTCGTCAGGTGACAGAGGCTCAGCATGCGGACCCTGAGTTGCCCCGGATTTTGGCGACAGCTGATGTGGAGCTTGGCGAGGACGGTGCTGCGAGGTTTCGTGGCAGGCTGTACGTCCCAGGGGAGGAGCAGGTTCGTCGTGCGGTGTTACGCGAGGCTCATGGGAGCAGGTACACTGTGCACCCGGGTGCGACGAAGATGTATCGGAACTTGCGGAGGCAGTTCTGGTGGCCTGGCATGAAGAGAGATGTGGCCGAGTTTGTGGCCAGGTGCCTGATCTGTCAGCAAGTGAAGGCGGAGCATCAGCGACCAGGCGGTACTCTCCAGCCCTTGGATGTTCCTGCTTGGAAGTGGGACCATGTGACCACGGATTTTGTGGTGGGGTTGCCCAGAACCCCGACTGGGCAGGACAGTATTTGGTTGCTGGTGGATCGGCTGACGAAGGTGACGCGGTTGCTACCGGTCAAGGTCAGCTGGAGCGTGCCTAAGTTGGCTCGTCTTTATGTGGAGCGGATCGTTCCGTTGCATGGGGTTCCCATTTCGATCGTGTCGGATCGGGATCCGCGCTTCACTTCTGGATTCTGGAGGAGTTTCCAGCGAGCTCTTGGCACGGAGTTGGCATTTAGCTCGGCGTATCATCCACAGTCGGATGGTCAGTCTGAGAGGACCATTCAGACTTTGGAGGACATGCTGAGATCCTGCTGCCTGGAGTGGCAGGGGAGTTGGATTCATCACCTACCGTTGGTGGAGTTTGCCTATAACAACAGCTTTCATTCGAGCATCGGCATGGCTCCCTATGAGGCTCTGTATGGGCGTCCTTGTCGGACTCCACTCGATTGGTTTGAGGTGGGTGAGCGTGTTTTGACGGGACCGGAATTGGTGCAGCAATATGTGGATGTTGTGCACCTGGTTCGTCAGAACATGTTGGCGGCCCAGAGTCGGCAGAAGAGCTATGCTGACCGTAGGCGGCAGCCCCTCGAGTTCGCCGTGGGCGATCATGTGTTCTTGAGAGTTTCTCCGATGAAGGGGGTGATGCGGTTTGGACGGCGTGGGAAGCTGAGTCCCCGCTATATTGGTCCTTTCGCGATTGTGGGGCGCATCGGTGAGGTTGCTTACCGGTTACAGTTACCCTCTGCGTTGGCGTCGGTGCATGACGTGTTCCACGTCTCTATGTTGCGGAAGTATATGCCCGATGACTCTCATGTGCTCGAGTTTTCCGTTTGGCCTGAGGTGACTCCAGATCTTTCTCTCCCAGAGTTTCCGATCCGCGTGGAGGATAGGCGAGAGCAGCGCCTGCGGAACAAGGTTATTCCCTTGGTGAAGGTCGTGTGGCAACGACACTCTGGTGGTGAGGCTTCGTGGGAACGTGAGGACGAGATGCGTCAGCAGTTCCCGTACCTGTTTGAGTGAGTCTTCCTCTTCTTTCCCCTTGGGTTGTTCTCAATTTCGAGGACGAAATTCCTTAAGGGGGGAGGGCTGTAATATCCCGGACCTTTCGGATCCTTCTTCGTGGGTCCCGGATCTGGTTTTCGGAGTGTCCGGCTCCGTTGTGTCCGAAATTTCGTTTCGGACATCTTTCGTGTTCGGGTCGGCGCGATCCGGAGTTGTTTCGGAGGCCCGGAGGCGTTCCGCGGCTTTTCCGCGTGTGTTTTCCGATTCCCGGTGTGTGTTTCGGCTTTTCTCTTCGGACGCTCGTTGCGGGTGAACCGGGCTGTTCACACGGACACGAGTGGTACCGTTGCGATCGGTGCGTTCCGAGGATCGCGGGGGTGTGATTTCCTATTTTTTGGAATTTTACGGATTTTCCGGGTTTTTCTATAAAACCCTTTTTCTTTTCTCTCTCCCCCCCACCATCTTCTTCTTCCTCCTTCCTCCTCCACCGTGTCTCCCTCCCTCTCCCTCTCTTCCTCCCGGTTGGCCACGGCGAGCTCCCCTTCGGCTGCAGACGGCGGCGGGGCGACGGCGCGGCGACGTGGGCGGCGGCGAGGCGGTCGTGGGGGCGTGCGGCAAGCGTGGGAAGCTTAAGGAAGAACGAGGGTTTTCAAGCGTTCTTCGCGATTCGTGGACGATCCGGCGGAGCATTCGCTCCATTGAGGTAGGGTGACGTTCCCTAGCTCTTCGCCGTTCTTTTCCGTGGTTTGTAGGCCGCGGGGAGGCCGAGAGAGGCATGTTTGGGCGTTTTTGGGGTTTTTCCATGTTTTGGGGTGAGCCGCCCGATCTATGGTTTTAGCCCATGATTCTATGTTTTGGTGGCTTAGATGCATGCTAGGGGTCCCCAGGGGTCTTCCCCCTTGTTTTCCCCCTCTCCGGTGGAGGTACGGGGGCGTGGTTGGTGTTTTTGGGGTTCTCCCGCCGTAGCGTGCTCTGGGGCAAGCGACGGTCACTCCAGTGACCGTCACATGCTTGTAACGCCCCTAGAGGGGTGCGTTACTTCCCTGGGTGTTGGCCTTTGGGGTCGAGGGCTGTAACGGTCCTGCGACTGGCCGCCGTTTGCTAGTGACGGCCCTGGGCTGGGCCGTCACATGCTTTCGACCGTTGGGTTTTGACCGTTGGGGGTCAGGCCATGTAACGCACCGAGATAGGCGCGTTACATGCGTGTAACGCACTGGGGCAGGAGCGTTACTTCCTGTTGTCCCCCATGTGGATGGGCCAAGCGACGCACTGGGCCCAGCGCGTTACTTACAAGCGACGCGCTGGGGCAGGCGCGTCACTTCCCTTTCCATCCCGAGCGTGAGGGCCATGCGACGCGCTGGTCTAGGCGCGTCACATGCGAGTAACGCACTGAGCCCGACGCGTTGCTTGCAAGCGACGCGCCAGGGTAAGCGCGTTACTTTCCCTGTGGTTTTCGTGGGTGTGGGGTGCCATGTGACGCCCTGGCCTAGGTGCGCCGCTTCCAAGCGACGCACTAGGGTAGGCGCGTCGCTTCCCCCTACCCCCTGGCCGTGTGACGGTCCGCCTTAGACCGCTATTTCCAAGTGACGGCCCTAGAGTGGACCGCCATTTGGCAGTGACAGTCTGAGGGTAGACCGCCACTTCCTGTGTTGCCCCATGAGGGTGGCAACCTCGCTTTTCTCCGACCGTGGTCTCCGTGTGACGGGACTGGTGCGTGGGGTGATTCCCACATGTTGTCGGGCTTGGGTGTTGTTTTCCGTGACTCGAGAGTCTACTCCTTTAGCGACCCTCCACTAGTCGTAGCCCACCAGTGCGCGGTGCTGGTCTCACCTGGGAGTGGTGTACGGGCACCCACCTTTCGAGACGGTTTGTGGACCGGTTACCGTAGGCCCCTCGTCGGTAGCCAGAGTCCGGCTACGGGGGAAAACCGGTCAGAGGACCAGACCTAGTGACGCAAGGTCTGTGTGTGCACACGTGGTTGGGGGCGGTTGGACCCACGTCGACGGGCGTGACCCCAACTAGTTACTTGTTTGTGGTTACTTGTACGGTGTTTGCGCCTCGGGTAGGACCTACCATGTCAGGCGGTGCACCTGCGGTGCGGTGTAAGACGCCAGGGGACGCTACCGGCTGTGCTTCTAGTGGGTGGTACTCCTGTCGAGTACGGAGTGTCAGACTGTCAGTCGTGTGTTTCCGACCTTCGGGTTTTTGACGGTTCAACCGTTGAGTTTCAGTTTCCTCGTACCGTGGCACGTGTCTCGGTTTACGTGCCGTTAGGGTCTAGTTCTGTAGAGTACAGGGCTTTCCTTTCCGAGATACTTTTCTACCGCTAGAGTAGTGGTTTCTCGTTTTTCGAGGTAGGGTTCGAGTGATCCCTACTGAGTCTTGTCCCGAGACTCATTCCCTGCGTGTTTTCACCGTGTTTCAGGTGAGGCGCCACCTTCGGGGAGCGCGTCAGGAGCGCAGCGTGGTGCGGGTGCCCAGCGGTAGTGCCGGAGGTCAGAGCCGGGGGATGCCCCGTGTAGCTGTACTTTCCTTTCTTGTCACTGTACTAGTCGTGGACTATTGTTATTGTGTTATTTTCTGTTGTGGACCATGTAAAATGTTATTCTATTATAACTGTTTAATTTCTGCAATTATTTGTGATACTTGTGTAGTCTCCACACCATCCTTTTAACCCTTCCGAGTCTTCGGGCTCGTGGGTGGCGGTGCGAGTCTCGGGTTATCGGGCCTTCCCGGTAATCGGATTCTCGGGTCGTTACAGCCCCACGTATCAGCACCGTCGCACGGTGACCACGGTCGAAACAGAAATGGGGTTGCAAACCATCCGGAGCAACTCAGAGCCTGACGGTATACCCTAGACGCGTCACAGGCTCTGACGGTCTATGCAGGACCATCACAATCTCCTGACGGCCCAACGCAGGGGTGTCACACGCTCGGTGCAAAACAGGGCGTAACGCACCTACCATGGTGCGTTATAGTCTGTGACGCGCCTACCCTGGTGAGTCACAAGACAACAGAGAACAGCTGTGACTCGGTGCGTCACAGTGTGTAACGGACCAACCCTGGTGCGTCACAACGTGGGAATGCGTCTGCTCTAACGCACCCACATAGGGGCGTCACATGGCTGTGACGCGCCAAGCCAGGTGCGTCACATGCCTTGACCCCCAACGGTCAAAACCAACGGTCGGCAGCCAACGGTCGAACGCCCCTAACGGTCCAACCTAGGTGTAATGCCCTAGATCCTTGGTTGGTCTTGCTGGATCTTCATTGGATCTTTTGGATTTGTTTCGGTGAGTTTCGGTTCGCTTTTGTGGCTTCCGAGTTGAGTTTTACGATCCGTGTGGGTTTTTCTCTCGTACTAGTTACAGAACCCTACGGTGAGTTTACTTGTCAGTTCCTCGACTCGTGGATGCTGCAGCGACGATGTACTCTTCGAGCATGTCATTTTGACTATTTTTGCGTATTTTTCGGAGATAGGGCCAGAAATCGGATTTTTTGAAAATTCGGAAAATTCCCGATTTCTTTTCCTTTTTCTTTTCCTTCCTCTCTCCTTCCTTCTCATTTCGCCGCCGTCGTCTCTCTCTCCCATTTTCTCTCCTCTCGAGCCTCCTCGGCTCTGGCTGCAGATGGGGTACCTAGAGGCACGTGTTGGGGATGCTGTGGAGCTGACTGGGTGCGCGACGGGACGAGGATCGAGATGGATTTGGCGCGATCCCGAACGGTGGATTCAAAGCCGACGTTTGAGCACGCGGCGTGATTTTCGGCGCGGTTTAGTCCCTTCGGGGCACGGTTTCTTCGGTAGAGGTAGGGTAATGGTTACTCACTTCCTCCGCTCCGTTTTCCCTGTCATTGCACGTCGTTTGGCGCAGAAACGGCCGAGTTTGGGCTTGTTTAGCCTAAACAGTGATTTTTGGGGTTTGTAGGGTTCGCCGGAAAATGGCAACTATTTGTAGCTCGGTTAATGTTGAATTGACCGTGGGGATGTTAGGATCCCATCCATGCTTGTTTCGTGTTGATCGGTGGTCATTCGAGGCCGGTAGGAGTTCGGGAACCTCGTTGACTCTTTTAGGGTCAATTTGCCCAAATCGCTCCGATCTTGCGTTTTGATGCTTGCATGTGGGCTTTTTAGCCTTCTAATGATGTTTTTCATCGTCGAGGGTTGTTTCCCTTGCGCTTTGGCGTGAATGGGGAGTGGAACGGGCCGATTTGGTCAACCCTCTGTTTTCCCGCCGTGATTGGTGTGGCGGTCGTTCCAGGGACCGTCACATGCCCTGACGGCCCTACGACAGACCGTCACAGCGTCTGGGCTTTTTTAAGCTTTTTGTGGTTTTGGGAGTGTGAGGGCCCAAGGGTGGCGCGTCACAGCCTCCTGACGCGTCCGGCGCGACGCGTTATGCCTATCTTGTCATTTAGTGCTTTGGTTTAGTCGGATCCCCTGACGCGCCTGCCCCTGTGCGTCAGGTGGGTGTAACGCGCCTGGTGTAGGCCGTTACATTCTGTTTGACCGTGTTTGACTGGTTGAGTCGGTTCGCCTAACGGTTGTGCTCTCGTGCGATAGGTGTGTGTAACGTGCCTGCCCCAGGCCGTTACACTTCGTTTTGGGCCGAGTTTAGGTGGCTGTGCCTGTTGATTCTAACAGCCATGCCCCTGTGCGTTAGGCCTGTGTAACGCGTCCGCGATGGACCGTTACATGTTGTTTTGGATGAGTTGGGTGGCTGCGCCGTTGGCTCTAACGGTCGCACCCCCACGCGTTAGGTGTTTGTAACACGTCCGAGATGGACCGTGACATTCCTGTTGGCCAGTTGTTTTCTGACTTGAGCCTGTTGGCCCTGACACGCCTGCTCCCATGCGTTAGGTGTCAGTAACGCACTTGTTCTAGTGCGTTACGTGGTTCGAGTTGTTGTTTTGGGTTTGAGGTTCGTTGGCCCTGACGGCCCGGGTTGGGCGTGTCAGAGCTGTGTAACGCGCCTGGTGTAGGCCGTTACGTGCCTTCTGTGTTCTAGGTGTCGGTTAGGGCGATGTGTGTGACGGCTCCCCTGTGACCGTCACGTGTCGGTGACGCGTCTGCGTTAGACCGTCACAGTTGGAGTGTAACGGCCTGAGCTAGACCGTCACGTTCGTGTAATGGTCTAGGGGTGGTGCGTTACAGTCCTTCTGCTCCGATTTCTGTCGTTTTGGTTTCTGCTTGTCTTGGCTTGTCCTTGTGGTCTGCCCGCTGTCCCGTGGATGTCTCCTGACGTCCAATGAGGGCTAAGACTACGTTGTAAGGTGGCTAGGAGTCTTCTTGCTTGTGGTAGGATTCTCTATCCTACTCTTGTGTGTGTGTCTTTGGTCAGGTTCCGGTCAACCCGGGGTGACCCAGGGGTTGAGATGTGACCTTGTGTGTGGGTGTCTTGGCGGTTCTGTCCAATCTGAGACACTGGTTCTGGATGCCTCGAGGTGCTATGTTACCTTGGGTTACGTGTCCAGACGTGTGCTGAGGGTCTTCGGCGTTCCCTCCGGTCTCCGTGAGTCATTTCCTGCGGAGTGTCGTTTCTTGTGGCTTAGCAATAGATCGATTGGCGGCTTGTTCCGCTGTTCGTGACGATCTTGCCCTTGAGTCGTTCGACTCGGGATCGTTACTTGGTAGGTCTAGTTGCCTGGTCCTGAGTCTTTCGGCAGTTGGCTAGCTGCCTGGGTGCTTTGTGGTGCCCGAGACAGGGCTTTCTTTGACTGTCTGTGCTTTAGCACCTGTGTTTCTGAGTTGTGCCTTGTGAGCCTCCACTAGTCATAGCCCTATGTCTTTGAGTGCCGACCCACCGGGAGTGGTGGAGGGGTGTTTCCCGTTATACGGTTTTTAAGCTAGTTCCGTGGGCCCCAGCCAACGGTAGCGTCCTACCGAGGGGAATACTAGCTAGAGGCCTGGCCCAGGTAGTGGTCAGTGTGTGCACACGTGGTCAGGGACTTAGGACATGCGCCAACGGGCGTGACCCTGACTAGTTACTCGTAGTTGTGGTACTGCGGTCTTGTATCCGTAGTTACCATTCTTCCTTGGGACCGTTGTTCCTTGGACCTGGTTCTTGGTGTGTTCAGTCTCCGTCGTCCTCTGGACGAGCTTGTAGACTTGACACTTGTGGTGCAGTGTAAGACGTCAGTGGACGCATCTGGCTATTCTTCTAGTGTGAGGGTGCTCCTCTCGCTTGGCCTGTGAGTTTTGGTGTTTCTCGTGGCTGAGACTCTCGGCGTTTCTTGGCTGGTGACTCTCGCGTCACTCGGTGTTTCTTGTGCGTCGTGACCTTTCTGGGTTGGCCTTTCCGTGGCTGTGCCCGAGGTCAGGGTTCTGTCACATGCATGATGTTTCGATCGTGCGTGGGACAGTGTGCACGACGTTCTAGTCATGTATGTGTGGCCGAGTTTGTTGATCGTCCGTGTGGGTCTTTTCTAGACCTGTCGTCTGTTCTTGCAGGTCTTCGTCTTAGACCTGGTGTTGTGTCGGCAGATCGGTAACTTCTGACTTTGTTAGATCAGAGTCGCCCTTCCATTGCTGCTTGGAGTAGTTTGGGGTGCCGAGGTTAGTTCGGCCACCGCTTGTCTGGCGCGGGTTCTTCCCCTTCCTTGCTTGTTCCCTACTCCTACTTCCCGTCTGTTTACTACTGCTTGTAGCGTAGTTTTACAGCTTTGTAGTGTTGTTTTCCTGCTTTACTACACATGCTGTTTTGTTGTTGTTGTTCCGTGTTACTGCGTATTTTTCTGTGGGGATCTGCGTGACCCCTACTGAGTGATGCGGGATGAGACCACGGACATGACAACAGTCCTCGGACTCTAGGTGAGCTCGTGATTGTCCCTTAACGAGGGAAGCGTCGGACGTGCACGGTTGAGAAACCGGCAAGAGCTAGGGTGGTCAATTCGCACTTTCGTGCCCAGATCGGGTCACGGGACGGTAACGCTCTCTCTCGCAGCAGCGGTGATATAAAAATATAGCGAGCTAGGTCCTAAAACATGCTCTCTAGAAGCGACATATAAAGCATATAGGAGATAAAGCAAGATGCCAAGTAAGGGAGCGAGTGCGATACCTCCACGCGCTCGGCGTGGGGAAGACGGACCCGGCCGAAAACCGTGCTCCCGGAACGATTAATACATGAAGATTACAACAATGAGTTACTGCCCACTCCACGCAGGGAGGTAAAGGGCTACACAAATGTGCCCGAGAGGACCGAATTCAGGTTGACGGGCGGCTTCTCACGTAGCTTCGGCAGCCCCCGAACTCGTGACTGTGGGGCCCGCGTGCTGTCCGGAGGGACCGTGTGGGACCGGGGCGGCACCACTGTGGTGAGGACAGCTGGAGGTGTGCTCCCAAGGATGGAGGTGCGTTGGTTCACCGGCCGGAGGCCGTGCGGCTCCGATCGGCACCGGTCGGAAAAGCCGGCCACAGATATGTTGTTTCTGTTTTTTAGCGCGCGCTCCGGCGAGAACGGACGCTGCGATCAGCCCCGATGTCGGATCGACACGAAACTAGTGTCGTTGGAAAGCTCTCTTAAAGTCCTTCAACCTAGACCTAGAGATCAGACCTGGATATGCACAGATCTGGGCTTTATTAAATTTTTTAGTTCCTGGTGTACAGTAGCCGAACTCTCAGATCGGTAGGGAAGTTATCTGAGAACTACCGTTGACCGCAAGGTAGATATCCGATTCAACTCCTGAGCTCTCACAAAAGTTATAGGATTTCGAACAAGAAAGATGAAAATATTTTTTGTGGACTGATTGGAGGTGGCTAAGAATTGATATGATTTTTGTACTGGACAGAGGTCGGATCTGGAAACAAGTGGGCATCACTGTAGCTATCTCTGATAACGAATTTTGAAAATTAGGTGGAGGGATGATAAAAATTCAGGAAAATTCGTGGTGGGAGGGGTTGATGCCTAGAACTCCCGGTAAAATCAGGAGCCCTAACAAAAATCACAAAAGTGGTCGAAGATGGAAAACTCAGAGCTAATGTCACTGTAGATAGAGACAAGACAGATCTGGGAGTGAAAGAAGAATGAAAATGGGAAATTACCAAATGAAGGATTTTGGATGTGAATTATTTTGTGGAGATGTGGATACGAGATAAAAACAACCTCTGAAAATTTCAGATCAAGAGGGCATCGTGGCTGACTACAGAATTTCGTGGAAGTCATCTTTGTCCAGCAGGACAGAACCTTGAAGATGGCTCCACGGCGGCTCGTAGGCGGCACGAACGGCGGCGACGGCGGCAGCACATATGATCACCGGAGATAGAGGGGAGGGGATTGAAGATAGAACTACTCTAGAATTTGGGGTTGGAGGAGATGAACACCAGGGGAGAGGGGAGGGGCTCAAGAATCACTCTTGAATTTCCAACAATTTTCTCTTCATTAATGCTAACAAATGGAAAATTCAACCTTTTATATGCCTTACATCAAACCTAATCTACACCATTAGATCTAGGGGAGGGGATTGGATGGTTGGGATCAAGTGTGACCAACACACACAAAAATTAAATAAAAAATACAAGGGGGGCGGCCTATTGACCAAGGGGAGACAAGGGGCAAGTTTGAAATGGTAGGTAGCCTACCATGGAATTTCTTACCCATTTGTCTACCCATGTGGAAATTGACATTCAACTCTTCTAGAAGGCCACCTAGGATGGTTGATCAGCCCCACATGGTCTAGGTGGACCAATGGGAAAGGGCTGGGAGTCCCCTTGCTTGGGTCCATGGGAATTTTACATATAAACCCACTAAGACTTACAATTGCGTACCCATATAACACAAGGGTATACATACAAATATGAAAGGACATAAATATAAACAAAATGCGGATGATCTTGCCTCGATGTCCCCATCAATTCTCCCCGGGTGGGAGGAACTCGACCCCGTCGAGTAGGGGTATGGATGCTCGAGTACTCCGGCGGATCTGTCACCGTGCCAAGTAACGCGGGTATGCTCCACTCCAAGTGACCGTCACCTGCTCATTCCATATATACTCGATATGCACAAGCTGCTATGGGCCAGAGGTGGACACTCCGAATGGGGCACTCTCAAAAAGGGAGGTGGCGGCTCGAAAACTCACTAGGAATCACCGCTGAGTCCCTGTAGGTGACTGATCCGGGTATAGATGTAGAACCGATCCCATACTCATCGAGTGAGTCGACTCGCTTCACACTCATAAGGGACTGACATCGAGCTTACACAAGACACATACAGACTCACCATGCACTAACACACATATGCAAACCACACAAAGAAAACACACTGACTCATCTATGACCCTAGACACACGTAATGTTAGTCCGACCCGTACATGGGTGACGGCGGACCAGGACACCCGAATATGTGCCATGCATGCATGTTATGTAACCGGAGATGGGTGGCATGGGGAACATCCAAACATCCAAGTATGACCCAATCATGTATGGATGGTCCTTTGGATTTGGGGAACTTGAGAGAGCTAGAAGACCCGGATGTGGAAGAGTCGGGTGTGGGTGTATCGAGTATGGGTTTGGTGGGTATAGATGGCCCGACCTGTGGGAAAGGGGTGTGAAAGTGGACTTCCCCGATAAGGTATGATGGAAGTGATGGATCACGGGGCCCACTAGAGTAGGGGTCAAAGAATATGTGACCCCTCGGTCCCTCCGTTACATAGTCCCATGTTTGAAATTCATGAAGGTGATGGTCACCTCCATCCCTCGTGGTAAATGGGACCGTGTATAAGAGATATGACTCCTCCCTCGGAAGAAAAGTAATGAAGTCGGGCTCGTCCGGTAGCGGGAGAAGTAGAAGAACCTCCGTGGTAACACAACCCATGGTACATACGGAGGTAATGGACCCTATGGCCGGATGGGTGAAGCTACGACTAGTGGGGTGGTCGAAGCCTCGGACCAATAAATGTGTAAATGTCAACTGCCGGTCTAACCCTTTAAGAAGGTCGTCCAATGTGTCCACATAGTGACTAGACCGGAAGGCGGTGTGAAATGAGTTGCTTGGCACTAGAGGTAGTGTGGGGTCCATAGATGGGAAGGGAGGTGGGACCAAGCCATCCTTGAGCCAATGAAGAAGCGGCTCGACTATGTATAGTGTTCCCGTAAGAAACACGGGTGGCTCGGGTTTTGGTGGCTGCCAATATGATGGCTCCGGATGAGGGTCGGAAGGTAAGGGTGGTAACGGAGCACTCACGGGTGGTGAAGGTAATGGGGTAGGCAGTCCGATCGGCTCGAGACTCGGTTGGGAGTTAGATGTTTACCGAAGGGCAGCCAGGGCAGCATCGGCTCGCTGTAGGTCGTCATTAAATGGAGACTCAAATGGCTCGACCTCAAGAGCGACCTTATAGGACTGCGCTAGAGAGAATGCATCGCGGACAAGACATTGGATTTGAAAGTAAATCCGCAAACCTCTCCGGAACTGAAATGCGGCTGTGGTGCTCTCCTCTCCCAAGCCATATTCCAACCAATACGTATGATATGCCCGAATGTACTCGGACACGGACCTATCGCCTTGGACGGGTCGACATGGGTTGGCCATAGTCGCCAAAAATGTGGGAATGGATCCCTAGGAATGGATGTGCAAGGGCATTTTTTTTTGTCTTATAGGCAAATTTTATGCAAACTAATGCAAGCACCTAGACACGACTTAAAATGCGATGCAAGTTGGAATGTGACTCGACTACAACCTAGACACAACCAAGACTCGGTACGTGGCGGAGATACTCGATCCGAAGATCACTCGCGCAAGTGTGCGGCCTTCCCGGTAGGCGTAGCCTAACGTTCGGACAACACCTTTTGATATACCAAGTAAAGGGATGCAAATGCAACTCCTAAGACCGACTTAGACACGTAGACTTGAATGACACTTTTTTTTTGTTTTTGTTGTAGACACCCTAGACTCAACTGGTGCTCTGATACCAAACTGATGCGGGACGAGACCACGGACATGACAACAGTCCTCGGACTCTAGGTGAGCTCGTGATTGTCCCTTAACGAGGGAAGCGTCGGACGTGCACGGTTGAGAAACCGGCAAGAGCTAGGGTGGTCAATTCGCACTTTCGTGCCCGGATCGGGTCACGGGACGGTAACGCTCTCTCTCGCAGCAGCGGTGATATAAAAATATAGTGAGCTAGGTCCTAAAACATGCTCTCTAGCAGCGGCATATAAAGCATATAGGAGATAAAGCAAGATGCCAAGTAAGGGAGCGAGTGTGATACCTCCACGCGCTCGGCGTGGGGAAGACGGACCCGGCCGAAAACCGTGCTCCCGGAACAATTAATACATGAAGATTACAACAATGAGTTACTGTCCACTCCACGCAGGGAGGTAAAGGGCTACACAAATGGGCCCGGGAGGACCGAATTCAGGTTGACGGGCGGCTTCTCACGTAGCTTCGGCAGCGCCCGAACTCGTGAATGTGGGGCCCGCGTGCTGTCTGGAGGGACTGTGTGGGACAGGGGCGGCATCACTGTGGTGGGAACACCTGGAGGGGTGCTTCCAAGGATGGAGGCACGCTGGTTCGCCGGCCGGAGGCCGGGCGGCTCCGATCGGCACCGGTCGGAAAAGCCGGCCACGGATCAGTTGTTTCTATTTTTTCAGCGCGCACTCCGGCGAGAACGGACGCTGCGATCAGCCCTAATGTCGGATCGACACGAAACTAGCACCGTTGGAAAGCTCTCTTGAAGTCCTTCAACTAGGCCTAGAGATCAGACCTGTATATGCACGGATCTGGGCTTTATTGAATTTTTGAGTTCCTGGTGTACAGTAGCCGAACTCTCAGATCTGTAGGGAAGTTGCCTGAGAACTGCCATTGACCGCGAGGTAGATGTCCGATTCAGCTCCCGAGCTCTTCACAAAAGTTATAGGATTTCGAATAAGGAAGATGGAAATATTTTGTGTGGACTGATTGGATGTGGCTACGAATTGATATGATTTTTGTACTGGACAGAGGTCGGATCTAAAAACAGGTGGGCAGCACTGTAGCTATCTCTGAGAACGAATTTTGAAAAATAGGTGGAGGGATGATAAAAATTCACGAAAATTCGCGGTAGGAGGGGTTGATGGGCAGAACTCCCGGTAAAATCGGGAGCCCTAACAAAAATCACAAAAGTGGTCGAAGATGGAAAACTCAGAGCTAATGTCACTGTAGATAGAGACAAGATAGATCTGGGAGTGTAAGAAGAACAAAAATGAGAAATTACCAAATGAAGGATTTTGGACGTGAATTGTTTTGTGGAGATGTGGATACGAGATAGGAACAACATCTGAAAATTTCAGATCAAGAGGATGTCGTGGCTGACTGCAGAATTTCGTGGAAGTCATCTCTGTCCAGCAGGACATAACCTTGAAGATGGCTCAACGGCGGCTCGTAGGCGGCACGAACGGCGGCAGCGGCGGCAGCACAGATGATCACCGGAGATAGAGGGGAGTGGATTGAAGATAGAACCACTCTAGAATTTGGGGTTGGAGGAGATGAACACCAAGGGAGAGGGGAGGGGCTCAAGAATCACTTTTGAATTTCTAACAATTTTCTCTTCATTAATGCTAACAAATGGAAAATACAACCTTTTATGTGCCTTACATCAAACCTAATCTACACCATTAGATCTAGGGGAGGGGATTGGATGGTTGGAATCAAGTGTGACCAACACACATAAAAATTAAATAAAAAATACAAGGGGGGGGCGGCCTATTGACCAAGGGGAGACAAGGGGGCAAGTTTGAAATGGTAGGTAGCCTACCATGGAATTTCTTACCCATTTGTCTACTCATGTGGAAATTGACATTCAACTCTTCTAGAAGGCCACCTAGGATGGTTGACCAGCCCCACATGGTCTAGGTGGACCAATGGGAAAGGGCTGGGAGTCCCCTTGCTTGGGCCCATGGGAATTTTACATATAAACCTACTAAGACTTACAATTGCGTACCCATATAACACAAGGGTATACATACAAATATGAAAGGACATAAATGCAAACAAAGAGCGGACGATCTTGCCTCGATGTCCCCATCACCGAGCCAGTGACACGTGGCTCACCCCTGCTTTTCAGGTGGGGTGGCGTTGTTCGTTTGCTTCCGCGTGGTTCCTGGTGCGCGTGCTCGTTGCGTGCCGTTGCTGCCAGCTGGTACCTGCGTCGGGTCTCCCCCGACTTCTCGGTACGTCTTTCCTTACTGTCGACTGTATTGTGCTAGACTTGTTGTCTTTAGCTTTGGACTGACTCTGGTGGTGTATAATTGTTAAATTGAAACTGTTAATTAAAAAGTAATTTTATTTCTGCTACTTTAGCAAACCGATCTAATGAAATTTAATTGCTTCTGTTATATCTCTGTGGCTTCAATGTACTCTACACATGCATTTTTCCCTTCGGAGCTTTCCCGCTCTTGGGAGGCCTCGCGGGTTCCAAGTGGTATCACGTGTATTCGGTAGTTCTATCGGGTACATCTGGTATCCGGAATCCGGGTCGCTACACTAGGTGCGTCACAGCACCGTGGCGGTTTATCGTAGGACCGTCATAGCCCACAGACCCCACTTGGCTGCACTCAGGGTTGTAACGCACCCATCTGGGCGCGTTATATAGTGTGACGGTCATTGGAAGGACCGTTACACTCGCCCGAGGGCGAAACGGCGGGAAATGCCCAAAAAAACTGGCAACGCCCCCATGCCTCCACCGGAGAGGTGGAAATCAAAGGGGAAGACCCCTGGGGACCCTAGCATGATTCTAGGCCATCGAAACATGAAATCATGCATCAAATCCATAGATCGTGCGAGCTCTCCCCAAATCATGGAAAACCCCAAACCCGCAAGGAATCCCATCTCTCGGCCTCCCCTCGGCCTACAAATCGCGGGAAAGGAAGGCAAGAGGCTAGGGAACGTCACCCTACCTCAATTGCGTCCCGAGACGCGCCGGATCAACCACGAATCGCAAAGAATGCTTAAAAACCCGCATTCTTCCTTGAGCTCCCACGGTTCACGTACGCCTCCACGATCACCTCTCCGTTGCCGTCGTCACCACGCCGTCGCCCACAGCCGTCTGTAGCCGGAGGGGCTCGCCGCGGTCTCGCCGGACGAAGAAGAGAGGGAGAGAGGGCGTCGCACGGTGGGGGAGAAAGGAGGAAGAAGAAGAAGAAGAAGAGGGTGGGGAAGAGGGAGAAACAAGGGGGGGGTATTTATAGGAAAATTCAGAAATTCTGAAAAATATCAAAAAATAGAAAATTACATTTTCGCGATCCTCGGAACGCACCTATCGCAACGGTACCACTCTCGCCTAGGTGAACGGCCCGGTTCACAAGCAACGAGGTTCCGAAGGAATTACCGAAACACACACCGGTAATCGGAAAACACGTGCGGAAAAGTTCGCGGAACGCTTCCGAGCCTCCGAAACAACTCCGGATCGCACTGATCCGAACACGAAAGATGTCCGAAACGAAATTTCAGACACAACGGAGCCCGGACACTCCGAGAAACTAGATCCAGGACCAACAAAAAAGAATCCAAAAGGTCCGGGATGTTACAGCCCTCCCCCCTCAAGGAATTTCATCCTCGAAATTCGGGGCAACCCAAGGGGAAAGAAGAGGAAGACTCACTCAAACAGGTAAGAGAACTGCTGACGCATCTCGTCCTCACGCTCCCAAGAAGCCTCACCACCAGAGTGCCGCTGCTACACCACCTTAACTATGGGGACGACCTTGTTCCGCAGGCGCTGCTCTCACCTATCCTCTACGTGGATCGAAAACTCTGGGAGAGAAAGGTCTGGAGTCACCTCGGGTCAAACAGAATCCTCAAGCACATGAGAGTCATCAGGCATATATTTCCGTAACATCGAGACGTGGAACACGTCATGCACCAACGCCAACGCAGGTGGTAACTACAACCGATAAGCAACCTCACCGATGCGCTCCACAATCACAAAAGGACCAATATAGCGGGGACTCAGCTTCCCACGCCGTCCAAAGCACATCACCCCCTTCATCGGAGAAACTCTCAAGAACACGCGATCTCCCACGGCGAACTCGAGGGGCTGTCGCCTACGGTCAGCATAGCTCTTCTGCCGACTCTGGGCCGCCAACATGTTCCGACGAACCAAGTGTACAACCTCTACACACTGCTGCACCAACTCCGGTCCCGTCAAAACACGCTCACCGACCTCAAACCAATTAAGTGGTGTACGACACGGACGCCCATGCAAAGCCTCATACGGAGCCATGCCGATGCTTGAATGATAGCTGTTGATATAGGCAAACTCCACCAACTGTAGGTGGTGAATCCAACTCCCCTGCCACTACAGGTAGCAGGATCTCAGCATGTCCTCCAAAATCTGAATGGTCCTCTCTGAGTGACCATCTGACTGAGGATGATACGCCGAGCTAAAAGTCAAAACCGTGCCAAGCGCTCGATGGAAACTCCCCCAGAATCCAGAAGTGAAACGCGGATCCCAATCCGACACGATGGAGATGAGAATCCCATGCAATGGAACGATCCGCTCCACATAAAGACGAGCCAACCTGGACACGCTCTAGCTGACTTTGACCGGTAACAACCGAGTCACCTTCGTCAGCCTATCCACCAGCAACTAAATACTGTCTTGACCGCTCGGAGTCCTCGGCAATCCCACCATGAAATCCGTGGTCACGTGGTCCCACTTCCACGCAGGAACATCCAAGGGCTGGATAGTACCTCTCGGTCACTGATGCTCCGCCTTCACCTGTTGACAGGTCAGGCACATGGCCACAAACGCGGCGACATCTCTCTTCATGCCAGGCCACCAGAACTGCCTCCGCAGGTTCCGATACATCTTCGTCGCACCCGGGTGTACGGTGTACCTGCTCCCATGAGCCTCGCGCAACACCGCACGATGAACTCGCTCCTCGGCTAGGACATACAGCCTATCACGGAACCTCACGGCACCATCCTCGCCGAGCTCCACATCAGCCAAAGCCAATATCCGGGGCAACTCAGGGTCCGCATGCTGAGCCTCTGTCACCTGACGGCGGATAGCAGGCGTGACCGTCAGACTCGCAAGCACTGCCAACCCTGGCTCTTGGGGAATCTTGAGCCTTAACGAAACTTCGGGCACTTGTTCCCAGAGCCTCTACTTCCTCAACATCAAGGCACTGACCGCGATCTTCCGACTCAAAGCATCGGCGATGACATTCATCCTGCCCAGCTGATAAGACAGGGTGAAGTCATAATCCTTCATAAACTCCATCCATCGCCTCTGCCTGAGGTTAAGGTCCCTCTGTGTGAACACGTACCTCAAACTCTGATGGTCAGTGAACACCTCGAACCTCTCACCGTACAGATAATGCCTCCAGATATTCAGCGCGAAGATCACATCCGTCAACTTCAGGTCATGGGTAGGGTAGTTCTCCTCATGGGGCTTTAGCTGCCGAGAGGCATATGCCACCACTCTACCATGCTGCATCAACACAGCACCCAATCCGACCCCAGAAGCATCTGTACACACCACAAAACCTCCCGATCCAGAAGGCAAAACCAACACCGGAGCTGAGGTGAGCAACCTCTTCAATTCCCTGAAACTCTGCTCACACTCCTCAGACCAGACGAAAGGCACGTCCTTCCGCGTGAGTCTAGTCATCGGGGCCGCAATGCGATAAAAATCCTGGATAAACCGGCGATAATAGCCCGCAAGTCCCAAGAAACTCCGGATCTCCGTCACAGATCTCGGCTTCGGCCACTGCATTACTATCTCGACCTTGGCGGGGTCCACGGAAATGCCATCACCAGAAATTACGTGCCCCAAAAAGTGCACCTCACGAAGTCAGAATTCGCACTTACTGAGCTTCGCATACAACTGGTGATCTCGCAACGTCTACAGCACCACACCCAAATGGTACGCATTCTCCTCGGCAGACCGCGAATAAGCAAGGATGTCGTCCACAAATATGACCACGAACTGGTCCAAATACAGATGAAACACCCTCTGCATCAAGTCCATGAAGGCTGCGGGGGCATTGTTGAGCCCGAATGACATCACCAAGAACTTATAATGCTCGTACCTTGTACAGAACGCAGTCTTCTCCACGTCAGACTCGCGAATCCTCAGCTGATAGTAACCGGACCGCAAATCAATCCGTGAGAACACTCGCGCAGACTGAAGTTGGTCGAACAAATCATCAATCCACGGCAACGGATACTTGTTCTTAATGGTCACCTCATTCAGCTTCCCGTAGTCAATGCACAACCGCAAGCTACCGTCCTTCTTCTTTACAAATAACACGGGCGCACCCCAAGGGGAAAAGTTAGGGTGAATGTACCCCTTGGCCAGCAGCTCCTGCAACTGCGCCCTCAACTCTCTCAACTCAGCGGGGACCATACGGTAGGGAGCCTTCGCCAAAGGTCCCGTACCCGGCACAATCTCGATCACAAAATCGATCTCCCGCTGGGGAGGCAATCTAGGTAAGTCCTCCGAAAAAATATCGGGGAACTCGCACACCACCGGGATGTCCTCGACATCCGACTCCATCCGGTCAGTCACAACCACGGAGGCGAGAAAATCCAGACAACCCGTATCAAGTAAACAATGAGCTCGGATCGCAGAAATAAGAAAGCGGGAAGAGGAAGACCTGATACCTTGGAAATAGAAGGTGGTCCGTGAAGTCGCCGAAAATAAACCCTCTTCGAGTCGCAATCCACCAACGCATGATGTGTCTCGAGCCAATCCATGCCCAAAATCACATCAAAGTCATGAAGCGGCAACGCATAGAGCCTAGTCGGCAAACTCCGCCCTTCCACCCACACAGGAACCTCATCAAAGCAATACGGAGTGATCATAAAATCACCCGAAGGTAACTCTACTGCCAAATCACAAGATAATTGGGTCATCGGCTCCTCAATATTCAGCACAAAATCCTCCGAAACAAACGAGTGAGACGCGCCAGAATCGAACAAAACCCGAGCCGCACAACCCAAAATTTGAACGGTACCTTCCACGAGCTGCGACGCCACTGCCTCTGCCCTGGTCATGTGCGTGATCTGGCCTCGAGCTCTCTGCCTGCCTCCCACACTAGCTGACCTGGGTAGTGGCGGATACTGTCCCTACTGCTGCTGCTGCTGCTGGGGACCCTACTGCTGCTGAGGAAATTGCTGTTGATGCTGCCTCTGAGGACAGTCATGCGCCATGTGCCCTGGCTGGTCACACCGAAAACAAACAATCGGCGCCGTGCACTGCCTGCCTGGGTGATGCTCACTACACCGTGGACACGGTCCTCGCAATCCACCACTGATCCTTGACGCTGAAACATGACCGACTGCTGTACACTGCCCGATGATGCCTGCCCCTGATCCTTGTGCTTCTTACGGAAACCCTTCTTAAGGAACTTCTTAACCTTAGAGCCAAAAGACACAGATCATGTGGCCGAAGCTGCCGGTGCCAGCGCTCCTGAACCACCCGACGCATGCTGAATGGAACCCTGCTGCTGGGTAGCCGACTGCTGGCTACCACCGGACAAAGATTGCCCCTGGCTGATCGGTCCTCGAGTCCTCTGCGTATCCATCTCCAAAGAAGCCGCAACACGAGACACTGTCTCCAGATCAGTGGCCGCATTCGCGATCAAATGGTGCCTCAGGTTCTGTCTCAAGCCCTGTACGAACTGTGCGGTCTTCACCCTCTCATGCTCCATGATATGAGGTGTGTACCGACCCAGCTCAACAAATCGGGCCCTGTACTGCAACACGGACATGTCGCCCTGAACCAGCTCCAGAAACTGACGCATCCGCTGCGTAGCAATAAACTCTGGACAATAGGTACGCTCGAAAGCACTGACAAAGTCGCCCCACACGATCTGCTCAAGTGGACGAAGCTGGAAAGACATCTTCCACTCGGAAGACCACCACTCCCGAGCCGTACCCTGCAACTAGTTGGAGGCCAACATCACTCTGTCCTCCGCAGTACTCTGCGCAGAACTGAACACCTGCTCCATCTCGTCGAGCCAACTCTGAGCCACATCAGGGTCTGGCTGACCGCCATAGTAAGGTGGATGAAACTGCATGAAATCCTTCACTTCTCGGCCTGGCCCACCCCTGGTCGATGAGCCCTCACCAGCCTCTCCGCCGAACTGCTGAGACATAAGCTGGTACATGCCACGGAAGAAATTCTCGGCCCCCGGAAACCTCGCAGTATCCACTGCCTCGGTGGCCGCCGGTGGCACTCTACTCTGCTCCTCCTGATCTCGCTAAACCTCCTACTGGATCTCCTGACCTCCAGCCGACTGCCCCTACTGAGAGCGATTGCTCCACCTCGGTGCCATGCTCCCTCCTGAAGCAAAAGACAGAAAACACGGAAACAACAAGGTCAAGAAAAACACACGATGCCTGATGCCAGTGTCAATTGTACATCATTGCTGTGGACTAGTGGACCACTGTAATTACTAATGATTCTCGTATAATCCCACAACCGCTGCTCTGATACCAGCTGTAACGACCCAAGTATCTGGTTACCGGGAAGGTCCGATAACCCGAGACTCGTACCGCCACCCACGAACCCGAAGGCTCGGAAGGGTTAAAGGAATGGTGTGAAGACTACACAAGTATCACAAATAATTGCAGAAGTGAACGGTTATAATATTAAGCAGGAAATAAATTAATAGTTTACATGATACATGGTCCACGAGATATAAAAATAACAACAGCAGTAGTCCACAACTAGTACGGAGACAAGAAGGAAAAGTACAGCTACACGAGACATACCCCGACTCTGACCTCTGGCACTAACGCTGGGCACCAGAACCACGCTGTGCCTCAGACGCGCTCCCCTGAGGCTGCGACTCACCTGAAACACGGTGAAAATAAGTAGGGAATGAGTCTCGGAACAAGACTCAGTAGGGACCACTCGAACCCTACCTCGCAAATGGAGAAACCGCTACGCTAGCAGTAAGCGAGTACCTCGGAGGGGGAACCTTGCTGTCTACAAAACTCTGATCTTCCGGCACTAAAACCAATACGCATGCCACTGAGGAACGATCGGAACACCACGGCTAACACGACAAAACCCGAAGGTCAAAGTCTCAACGACTGACGGTCTGTCACTACCGACTCGACATGAGTACCTCCCAATAGAAGCAAGGCCGAAAGCGTCCACTGACGTCTTAGTCCGCGCCTCAGGTGTCTCCCTCCGGCCCAGCGGGAACTGAGACACCATACAAGTAACCTCAAACAAGTGACTAGCTGGGGTCGCGCCCGTCGGCGTGGGTCCAACGGCCCCCAACCACGTGTGCACACACAGACCGTGCGTCCCTGGTCTAGCCCTCTGACCGGTTTTCCCCTCAACCAGACTCTGGCTGGTAGACACGGGGCCCGACGAAAACCGGTCCACAAACCGTCTCTATGGGTAGCCTCTCCACCACTCCCTGGTGGGACCACTCGCGTGTAAGCAGGCTACGACTAGTGGAGGGTCACTGCGGAGTAGACTATCAAGTCAATGGAAAACATTGACCGCATCCGACAACATACGGGGACCGCCCCACGTATCAGCACCGTCGCACGGTGACCACAGTCGGAACAGAAACGGGGTTGCAAACCACCCGGGGCAACCCAGAGCCTGACGGTCTACCCTAGACGCGTCACAGGCTCTGACGGTCTAGGCAGGACCGTCACAATCACCTGACGGCCCAACGCTGGGGCGTCACACGCTCGGTGCAAAACAGGGCGTAACGCACCTACCATGGTGCGTTACAGTCTGTGACGCGCCTACCCTGGTGGGTGCGTCACAAGACAACATAGAACAGCTGTGACGCGGGCCACTCGGTGCGTCACAGCGTGTAACGGACCAACCCTGGTGCGTCACAACGTGGGAATGCGTCTGCTCTAACGCACCCACATAGGGGCGTCACATGACTGTGACGCACCAAGCAAGGTGTGTCACATGCCTTGACCCCCAACGGTCAAAACAAACGGTCGGCAGCCAACGGTCGAACGCCCTGACGGTCCAACCTAGGTGCGTCACAGCACCGTGGCGGTCTATCGTGGGACCGTCACAGCCCACAGACCCCACTTGGCTGCACTCAGGGCTATAACGCACCCATCTGGGCGCGTTACATAGTGTGACGGTCACTGGAAGGACCGTCACACTCGCCCGAGGGTGAAACGGCGAAAAACGCCCAAAAAAATTGGCCACGCCCTCATGCCTCCACCGGAGAAGGGGAAATCAAAGGGGAAGACCCCTGGGGACCCCTAGCATGATTCTAGGCCATCAAAACATGAAATCATGCATCAAATCCATAGATTGGGCGAGCTCTCCCCAAATCATGGAAAATCCCAAACCCGCAAGGAATCCCATCTCTCGACCTCCCCTCGGCCTACAAATCGCGGGAAAGGAAGGCTAGAGGCTAGGGAACGTCACCCTACCTCAATTGTGTCCCGAGACGCACCGGATCAACCACGAATCGCAAAGAATGCTCGAAAACCCTCGTTCTTCCTTGAGCTCCCACGGTTCACGTACGCCTCCACGATCACCTCTCGGTCGCCGTCGTCACCATGCCGTCACCCACAGCCGTCTGCAGCCGGAGGGGCTCGCTACGGTCTCACCGGACGAAGAAGAGAGTGAGAGAGGGCGTCGCACGGTGGGGGAGAAAGGAGGAAGAAGAAGAAGAAGAGGGTGGGGAAGAGAGAGAAACAAGTGGGTATTTATAGGAAAATCTAGAAATTCTGGAAAATATCAAAAAATAAAAAATTATATTTTCACGATCCTCGGAACGCACCGATCGCAACGGTACCACTCTCGCCTAGGTGAACGGCCCGGTTCACCCGCAATGAGATTCCGAAGGAATTACCGAAACACACACCGATAATCGGAAAATACGCGCGGAAAAGCCGCGGAACGCTTCCGGGCCTCCGAAACAACTCTGGATCGCACCGATCCGAACATGAAAGATGTCCAAAATGAAATTTCAGACACAATGGAGCCGGACACTCCGAGAAACCAGATTCGGGACCCACGAAAAAGGATCTAAAAGGTCTGAGATGTTACAATAAACATACTCTCAAAATTCGGGGTAGTCCTCAACCAAATGTCCCTGCTGACAATGAAATTCACAATACTGAAATACATTCCTGGCCGTGAGTTGGCAAGGCACAACCAGAGGGAGTTGCAACGCATGAGCGGCCATCAAAGCCCTAAAAATGTCTGTAAAAGACTCTGGCAACGGCGGAGAAGGTGCCCGCTTCGGGTACGGTGGATGCCGAGGGATATGGGAAGGTGATAGAGAAGGTTACGGGGATGGAAGCGGAGGTTGCGTAGGCAATGGCGCATGGCTAAGGGAAGGATTTGGTGTAGGCATATGCAGAGCAGGATGAGGGGGTATATAGACGGCATCCACCTGCTCAGGGTGTGGTGTTTCCTTGACCGGAGGTGGGGGTTCATGCGGGTATGAAGAGGCAGAAGGCTGACTCATGGAGGGTTGATATGTGGAGGTATATGGATATGTGGAGGTATATGGGTGTGGGGGAGCGGAAGGCTGACTCATGGAAGGATATGTGGTGGAGGGCTGACTCATGGAAGAATATGTGGGAGATGATGGATATGAGGCGTATGTGGGCGTTGAAGGTGAAGGGGACTCTGGGTCAAGGAAACCTAAAAGTTGTTGGTAGATGAAGCGGGCTCGGTTATAAAGCTGTTGCCAGGAGGTGATGTCATTCAAGGCTAAGATGAACCGATACTCGGGCGTTGCATTAACAATGATCATTTTGATTTGCTCTCCCTCCGGAATATGCCTCGGGACTTGCGCAGTTAGGCAACGTCAGCGGTCGGCGAAGGTAGAGAACTCCTCGTCGGGCTTCATCTTCTCATGCGCCAGATCAACCATGGAATACCTGGGCCCAACCTTGTCTTGATATTGCTAAAGAAATTTCTCTTGAACGGCCTGGAAATTCACCACTTGATCTTACGACAATGCAAAGAACCAATCACGAGCCGGGCCTTCTAGAGACGGACCAAATAAATAAGCCATCAACCGTTGGTCATGTCGGAATTGGGCCCACTCACAAAGAAACTCCTTCAAGTGCACATAGGGGTCACCGACTCCACCATAGCGGCGATATGCGAGAATTTGTGAGCGCGGTGGAAGCTAAAGACCTTGGAATGCAAACGGGACACTCAAAGAAGTTTTGGGATCAATTTGACGTTGAAGTTCATCAAGCTGGCGTTGGGTTTGAGCAATCATCTCCTCGATGGGGAGAGACTGAGAAGGATGCAAGCCAACCTGAGCAAAAGAGGGTGAATTTGGACCAGGATTATGATAGTGGGTTGGATAAAGGGATCCAGATTGAGAAGAAGAGAAGCCCATTCCAAGAGTGACAGGATACATGGGCTTGGAAGAATCATGATCATAAGAATGAGGACCGATTGGGCCAGCATCAGCATGGGCAGGAGGAGCGGTCCCATTAAAAGAAGTGGGCCCATTAGGAGAATAAGAAGGCCCGCTAAAGAAAGGGGGTCCATTAAGAGTAGAAGATGGAGGCCCATTAGAAAGATGAGGCCCATTGAAGGGATAAGGCCCGCTTGGAGAATGGTACCCATTAAAGGAATAAGGCCCATTAGATGAATGAGGCCCGTTATAAGAATGAGGCCCATTAAGGTGATCAACAGTGAGTTTTTGGGCCTGGACCTGGTCCATTTGGCTAACAAGAGGTGATGAGTGGGCCATGAGATTCGCTTGTGAGTCAGAAGGGCCACGAGGAGATGGGCCCGCGTGGAAAGAGGAATCCACGCGGGAATAGGAAGATGGGGATGAAGAAGGGTAATATACAGGAGAAAAAATGACGCTCCATGAAGGCAAATGGAGACTTTATACATGAAAAATCAAGGGAATACAATGAGGGAAGTAAGAGGGCTCGAGAATCAGAGAGGGGGCTGACTCAATAATGTAAAGGGGAAAAAAAAGGACCCATGACAATGTGACTAGACAAATGGACACACAGAATGGACTAGCCTAAGTGTGCCTAATGACAAAACCTATATGGATAGTGGGGATGCAACACAAAATGACACAAATGAGCTTGGACAAGCCCAAACAACACAAACAATATGTAGAATTTCACCCAAGTCAACCAAGTTAATATGATGGGAAATATTTTATTGTGAAAATTTTGGTGGGCCTTTAAATGTCTTTAAATTAAGATTAATTCCCTCAAGATAGGTATCCAATAGGGAATAAGATCCAAACTTTGGGTTGACTAGGGTTAACTCCTTCACAACGTATGCAAATGCAAGCCTAAGGGGTGGAAAGGTACAACCGGCCCGACGTCCGTGTGGGAATCCACGGCTCGCGGGGACTTATGGAGATCCCGGATAAGATCACCTAGTCGAGCCCAAGGAATATGGGAGCGAGAGGGTCACTTACCGAGGGGAATGCAACTACAATATGTAAATATGCATGATCCTATGTGCACCGGAGTGCATGCAATTTCTAGCATAAAACTAGCAAATCAAGATATATTGAACACATGCAAACATAACAAGATAGATGCAAACAAGATGAACAATATGAAGATGTGAAATGCTATCTAAACATGAATATACACACCAAGATCGCAAGAAACCATGAACAAAGTGATGGGCACTAGAGGACCCACCGTGATCGCCAAAAAAAGCTGATGACGTGGAAAATGTGGAGCGTGGTGTCACAAGTCACATAGACAAGCATATGTTCATAAGTGATAACACAATGTGCATATCAAGTGAACATCATGAACATGTGACTATGTAAACATGGTAGCATTATCATACAGCAAGACAAAGGCGATAAAAGATGTAAAAGAATACCGTGATCGCCACCAAGGAATGACAATGCCAAAAGAATATAAAATACTAAGTGCGTTGTGTACCTTGGAAAAAGAGGATGATCACGTTCAATATCAAGATGCGGGGAATATGTGGATTACCTCTCTTTGCCTTCCATCCGGCTAGAAGGTAAGGGCCTCACTTTCCATGCTTTCCTGCGAAACAAACACAAAACAAGAGGTAAAATCCATTAGAAAATATTAAGTGTAGAAATCTGCCCAAGTGTATAAAGTAGCATGAAAGATTGAGGACAAACTTACCCGGGGAGGGTTTTTAACCCCTATGGAAGGGTGCAAACCATAGGTGTGTATATTGTGATGAGAATAGAGTGCAAAGATTGATTTAATATGCCATGATGAACATAGATAAAGAAGGTGCAAAAGTGCAAGTCACAAGAAAAACTGTGCAAATAGTGTAAATTGGGTGCAAATACTGATGCAAACAGTAGGGAAAATGAAGTCCAAATGGGGAGAAATTTGAGATGACAGAAGACTTGAGTGTTGTGAAGAAGCAGGAACAAGAATCACTCTAAAAGGAGGCCGGGACAAAAAGTTATGACACCGGAGATTTGGCGAAAAATACAGACTGTGCAGAAAATGCAGAACAGTGCACAAAGTGGACTCAAAGAATGATGAATATCTCACAAGATAGAACACCAAAAGAGGAAAGAGGGGATGCTATGGAAAGGTGAGAATGTTGTGGTGAAACTAGGGCAGAAATGAGAGTTTAAAACGGGGAAGACAACAGTGAAAAATGGGGTGGAAAACTCAAGAAAATAGAAGGGTGCAGAACATGGGAGAAAAATGACTAAGTGTAAAAACAGAATGAAAGTGTAAAACTCATGGACAAAATATGCATGAAGATGACGAGGTAATGAGCCCAAAACCAAGGAACACAAAGATTATACTTCCCTCTAGAGTCTGGAGTTGAAAGGACGGATCAAGAGTGCCCCACGGCCTCGCACCGGCGACGCAAACATGCCCCGTCGCAAGAAATCTGAGTTTCAGCAAAGTACAGAACAATGTGGTGAAACCTCAAAAGTTGGGGCTTGGAAGAGAGAGAAAAGATATGAGCAATAAGTCAAACATATAATCAACGTGAATCTAATACTCCCCTCTTCAAGATGAAGTCAAAGGAGGACAAAACGGATGAAGTATGACTCCGCCCCGGCTTGATGAACAGGCCCCCGTTGCAAAGTTGTAGCAGAAAATCAGCAAACTATGATGATTTGCCAAAAGTAGGGGCGAAGTTAGGAGTGCAAACGATGATGAAATCGAGCAAATAATGAATCAATGGAAAGACAATACTTCCCTCTTCATGCTAGGGTCGAAGGATTGAGTAAAAAATCTGGCATGGCTTCGCCGTCGCCTTGAAAACACGCCCCCATCGCACAGGAAATCTGGGCAGGTTTATATAGAAAAGTGGTGAAACCTCCAACTTTCTCCCACGATTCCAGAAGATAGAGTCCACCAAATCTCGAGATTGAATCTCGAGATCTCTGGATCAATCTCGAGATAATAGATAGGATAAGAGCTAGGAACAAATTGGACTCTTTTTGGTTGAAGGATCTGGAAGATAGAGTCCATGGAAGGTGGCCCCGGAGCCTAATCTGGAAGAGTTTGTGTGACACGAAAATGTATAAAACCTGATATTGCGGCCAAGATTCCAGGAGATATAGTCAATTAAAAACCGTGTTCCATATACCAAATTCAAGATAATACAAAGGGGAAGACACAGCAACAAACGGGGCTCAATTTTGTGGAGTATTCTAGAAGATAGAGCCCTAACAAGGAGGCCCCGTTGCACAGGTTCGGCCTTAGAATCCGACGGCGAAGAAGACGGAGTTCAGAAACTTTTGGACTCTTTGGGGTATAAACGGTCGCACGGTAGACTGTTCAACGAATAGGGCGGTCTAGGGGTAGACCGCTCAATGAACCAGGGGGCGATCGGGAGACTTTTGGCACAAAAATGGATAAACGGTCATCCACATACCATTTTTTGACATAAGCGGTCTTTAAAAGACCGTTTATTGACATATCAAAATTAATAAAAATAAAATAAAAAATTAATAAATTAATAAATTACAAAATTTACTGTTCATATGGTCAACTGTTGACTGTTTATCATGTTAAGCGGTCCACATTGGACCGTATGAAAAGTAACAGTCAACAGTTGACCGTTTATCAAGGTTTGACTGCCAAGCTCGCGTGAATTTAGAAATAAGAGAATATCTTGAAAATGGTGCAGAATTAGAAAACATGGTAGAAGAAGAAATTGTAGATAACTGAAAAATGAACAACTTTCATGAAGAGAGCAAGATGAAAATATGATCATAAGAGAGAGAAAATGGGGTGAGAAAAGAGAAAAATATTGAGGCTTGAAAAATGTGAAGAACTAGATAATTATGTAGAAGAAGAAAATGTAGGGCTTTAAAAATGGAACAACTTTGGTGAAGGACATTTAATGAATAGAGGAGCATAAGAGGATGAAAAATGACCACTTTAAGACTACGCAGCTAAAGGGGCCGCATTTCTGAGGGAAGTCGCCCTAAATGGGCCGTAAGTCGACTTGAAAGGCCGGAAGGTGAAAAATAGGCTCCAGGGCTCTAAGAAATCAAGATATCCAATGCTCAAAGGGAATGGAACAATGAAATGGGCTCGAAATCCATCCAAGGAATGCTCCAAAATAAGGGTTAATTTGGGACATCAAAAATGATGAACAAGAGAAATGACACAACTTGCGGGCTAAAAATGGGTGTCAACACCTGTCAGGATGAATGTCTTTGCTGACGCCTTGAGTAGGAAGGTGGTGGTCAGCCAGATGCTGTTGAGGAAGTGGAGGTTATGGGAGCAGGTGCTGGCCATGACATTTAGGCTCAAGATCTAGAGCAGTTGGTCTGTGTGTGCACGCGTAGTTGGGGGCAGAAAACCCGTGTTGACGAGCGCGACCCCAGCTAGTCCTTGTTTGAGTTCTTGGTTACTGTTGTGTGTGTCAGTCTTCGCGTGGGGCGTTGTAGGGAGACACTTGTGGCGCGGTGTAAGACGTCAGGGGGCACATCCGGCTGTTCTTCTAGTGGGTGGTGCTCCTGTCTCCGGGCAGGTACGGACTTGTCTTTCCGCCGGTTTGAGGTTGGTTGGCTTGGTACTGTTAGTTGTAGGGAGTTTTTCTGTTTATTTATTACTGCTTGCTGCTTCTACCGTACTCCTGTTGGGTAGTGTTATCTTCCGCAGTTGTTTGCGCCTTGTTGTCGTTTTCCTCGTTGTGCGGTGGAGGTCTGAGGGATCCCTACTCGGCCAATGAAATGAGACTCACCCCTTCTTTTCAGGTGAGGCGGGGTAGTCGAGAGGCGCAGCGGAATTTCAGCGTGGTTCCTCTAGCCAGGGTTAGTCGCCAGTTTGCCAGAGCTGGGGTATGCCCCGTGTACTTGTACTTTTCTTTATGTTGACTGTACTTAATTTGGACATGAGATACACTGAACCTTGTAGCAGTTTATTTATTTATTTTATTCTGTGTATTTTATTTTAGATTAATTATGCTATCTCTGCAGTTATTTCAGCTTCTCTTATATTCCCACACCATCCTTTTAACCCTTTCGAGTCTTCGGGCTCGTGGGTGGCGAGCCGAGATTCGAGATGCATCGGTTCCTTTTCGGTACTCGGATCCTGGGTCGTTACAGTTTCGATGGGAGTTGTAAAAAGGAAGGGGGGTTGCAGAGAGGGGGGGTTTCAACTAGAGTTGTAGGGGTAGGGGGGAGGGAGGTCACAAGGGGAGAGGGGGTGAGAGAGAGAGAGATGAGTGGCGGGGAGGCGAGGAATATTTTGGTTATTTGACGACCAATTAATAGGAATCTTTGAATCTTTTTATAGTTAATAATATTTATATATATTTAATGATACATATTTACAAATATGTATAAAAATTTGATATAACATATTGATAAACTTATTAAATATTAATTTAAAATTTAAATTTAAGAATGTAGAATTTAATACATGTTAAAAGTCAAAATATTTAATATTAAAATTTAAAAAAAGAGGCATAAATATAAATATAATATATATACATTTATCACATAAATTTTAACGATGAATTGTCATCTCACCCACAAACCTCACATAACAAATTAATGACGTGAATTGAATAGAGTGTGTGTGCAACAATATAAGGGAGGGAATTGCAAATGGTGTTGTCGTGGGATTGACCTCAACATTAGTCGACACATATAATACCAATAGAGTAATATTTTGGGCACTGAATCAAATGCACAAAGTCACGTGATTATGTAACATCCCTTCCCATTAACTTAAAAATAAGATGACATGATCATTTATGCTCAGAAAATAGTGCCTCGTGTCAGACCCATATAATTCACTTTTTTCAAACATTAAATACGGAGTGCACTAAGTTGAAAAATATATGATTGAAATATTTTGTAGGAGTGACATAGTTTGCTATATGAACGAAACATTTGCTTTAGGATTGAAATATTTTATTAAGCTTTGTTCTTATAATAAAATATATTATTTTATAGTGATTTATCATTATAACAAATATTTCATTTATGTAACCAAATATTTCATTTATATAAAATATTTCATTGATTTATTTATGTAGTTAAACAAAATATTTTATTATTGTAACAAATATTTCATTCAGGTGATAGAATGTTTTATTCTACAAAATATTTCATTGATTTATTTATGTAGTCAAATATTTTATTCATGTAACAAAATATTCCATTCATGTAAAAAATATTTTATTATTATGATAAATGTTTCATTCTTATAACATAATGTTTTATTTCTACAAAATATTTCATTAGATTATTTTTATAATCAAATAAAATATTTACTTTTATAACAAAATATTTCATTCATATAACATAATATTTTAGTTCTATAAAATATTTTATTCTTATAATTTTTTATCCAATGTGTTTCGTATTTAATGCACAAAAAATAGATCGTACGAGTTTGAAGCGTGACACCGTTTTATGTGTGGAAATGATCATGTCGTCATATTTTTAGGCCAATGAACATGTTACATAATAACGCGACCTTCTGTATCGAATTTAGTGCCCAAAACTTTATTCATACCTATATTATGTCTAATACTTTAACAACAATTGGAAATAATGTTGAAATTTTTGATTCGTTCAAAATTACTTTAACACCATTTCGGTTAAAAAAAATTGATTCATACTCGTTAAAATTTGTACCCAAAGTTTTCTTTGAAAAAATTGTTACCTATAAAAGTTTTATAAGGTGTTTGGGAGCATTCTTTTTAGAAATTATTTCTCTCTAAAAAATCAGTTTATGTTAATTTTTAATTTAAATTTTAAAATTGATAAAAATCAGTGTAAGATGTTCGGTAAAAATAACATAAATTTTAAAAAAAAGTATAGACTGTTTGGGAGGGTGCCTTTCTCTGCCTCCGGTTCTCGGCGAAACAGTACTTTTTCCCTTTTCGCGTCTCGCAGGCATCAGGGAGCACTCGCGCCGTTGATTGCAATGGTGACGCCTCTGCAACGATGGGTCATCTCCCCGCCGAGAGAGAAAGATTAACTAAATAAGCGAAAAGTCAAATGAGGAATATTAATATAACGCATGCAATCTACTGTAAGTAATTTCTGTGATATCCCAGAGAGATGACGAGGGCTGTGCTCTGTAAGAGGGATGGAGAGATGGAGATGACGTGGGGAAGTGGGTGGTGAGGGACAGGGTGGGTGGAGGTGAACAGTAGATGGTACCTCGGTGTCGTAGCCAAGAGGCAACTGGGAGATGAAGTTGTGGGCGTTGGCGGCCTTGGCGGCGGCGATCACCTCGTCCATGGTGGTGTCCTCCTTGCCGAAGAGGATGTTCTCCTTGATGGAGGTGGTGAACAGGGCGGGCTCCTGGCTCACCAGCCCCAACTGGGACCGCAGCCACTTAAGCCTCAGGCGCCGTATGTCCACCCTGTCCAGCAGCACCTCCCCGCCCTGCGGGTCGTAGAACCGCTCCAGCAGCGCGATCACCGTCGACTTGCCGGAGCCCCATCCCCCCACCAGGGCCACCGTCCTTCCCGCCGGCACCTGCAGGTGGAAGCTCTGGAAGACGGGGGTCTCGGGCCGCAGGGGGGAAAGGCAGGGGGAAGAGGGAGGCCTCCCGAGACGGACGGTTTAAAAAAAAAAATAATTCAGGAGTTATTTTATTTTAGAGAGAGATTTGAATGAAGTTGATTTATCTTCTAAAAATTAGAGAGTATTTATTAAATACGATTAAGTGAGTTTTTTCTCTCTTTTTTAAATTTGAGATAGAAAGAAGGAAAAAAATCGCAACCAAACACTCTATTAAAATAAACTTTATTTAAAAGTCCATCACCTATTACAATTGTACCATATTTTTTGAGAATTTCAAAGAATGGGTTTAAATGCCTTTTACTTTTAAATTCAACTCAAAAACTATCTTGTGACTGATTTTTTTGTGAGACGAGGGGAGAGATAAACATCAGTATATCTCACTCTCCTCTTAATGAGATTTTGGATAATTTGGAATCTAAGACATAGCATGCCCATTTGGAATAAATAAAAGATATTTTTACCATAAAAATTAAGATTTGATGTATCAGTCCGATACCTGACGTATCGCACGTATTAAATTGTACTAATCGGAGATCGGTATGATTAGTGTGTGATACACAATCGATATGTTATTTATCTTCTTTTAAATATTATATATTATTTATGATAAATATGTTTTGATAGGTAATTTGTTTCGGAGTGTTCCTTTAGACTGTTTGAAATTTATTTATTTATTTTTATTCTTTAAAAAAAAGAAGTAAAAAAACTCGTGTCATTCGTGAGATTTGAACCATTTACCTCACATGTAATTAACATGTTTATTAATTATCGAGTTATACATATAATTTTTTATTATATTTTTTTACAATATATATTTATTAAATAAGTCTACATTCTTGACACACGATGATACAGTGTGGTGTGATATCATACCGTATCATATCGATAAAATATCAATATAACTAGTACGATCGGATTGATAAATCTCGACGAAAATGATTAATAAATCATGTACCCAAATGTTGCCCGCACAATTCAAGTTCTATAATAGTGACGTTAGACTACTTTTAAATAGCCCACTTTTATTGGAGGTGGTCTCACGAAAGCGAATGGTTATTAGGCCAACCAAGTTGTAAGTAATTTTGGTTACCTATATGTTGCTTTTAAGAAATTAATTTTATTATTATTTATTTACAACTAACTTTCGTGAATTCAAATCTGACTCTTTGGTCATATATGAGTGGTAAAACTTGTCATTTGAAAGTAATCCCATGGCATGATGATTTAAAACATGCCTTCCAAGCCTTTTCTTATCGGAAGTTAGTTTACATGTTTAAATTTTTTATTGTGAAAGTGAGCATTAAATATCTCTAAAATCTTCAAGCAATTAAATTACTAGAAGCACGGTTAAATTATTTCCCCACTTTCGTACCCACTTTTGAACATCTAAAGCGACCCCAAGTCTTAAAGATATTAGTATAAATATTCTTTTTGCAGAATTGGATACATAGTTCCAAGGTTCATTTTTTCGGGTTCAGATCATGATTCTATTCATTTATAAGTTTTTGATATTCCTTAGATTTCTTGATAGGACCACTTTGCTAATCGATTGCGATTAGCGTATTTGGCCCCGAGAGTCGAGCACGCTAACGGCCACCGGTTAAGATGTTTGTGTGTGAGAAGAGAGCGGAACCCACCACTCTCTCCCTCTCTCGTCAGCTCCCGTATCTTACTCGGATGTCAAAGGGGCCCTATGAGTCTAGGGTTAAGGAAAAGAAAGGAGGCTATATCACTTCCCTTTGTTTGGGTGATATCATCCAACAACAATACCACCATTATAATTTTTAAGCCGATTTTTTATTTAGTTTTTACTTTGTGCATTTATATAATAATTTGACTTGATTTTCATTGTAATTTATTTGTCATTAAATGAACATGTCGGTTTGTTTCCACAAAGGCTCAATGTGATTTCTACATAAGAAAGGTGAAAGTAGATGAGCCATATCGAGACAGAATGATAAACGTAAGTTTCGTATATGTACAGATTTTGGTAATCTGCATGATATGCAATTACTCTCCTTAAAGGCGTGTTGTTAGAGATCTAGATGAAGTAATACATTTATTCTAGATTCCATATAGTAGATCAAATTGGAGGTGACTCACTTAACACGCCAATAGGGTTGTTTTTTTTTTAGTCATAAAATCGAAGTCGGGGAGGAGATCGAGAGGAGGAAGGGGCGGAGGGGAGAAACCTGTCTAAGGAATGTGGATATATTATGTTCGAGACGTCATTAATGACGCCACATGCGTAGTTAAGCCTGACATTTCGTCTCATCTTTCACTAAAAGGTACCAAATGACTACTATGTCCTTGTGAATCTGAATATCCATTCCTGTACTCAAAATTCCATGCACTGTGTCAAGTAAATGTAAGAATCAACGTGACAGTGATTGTTCTCGAGGCACCGTTATTTTATTGCGACACTCCGCGTTGGTTCAAAAGATCCTAATTTTAAATGGCAATGAACTAGAGTATAAAATGAAAATAAGATTTTGCCTTTCAAATTTTCAATAGGTTCCAGAAACAATCTTTTTAAAGAAATATTATCTCTATATCTTAAAGATCTTATGGAACTATCTTTAAATCGTTATGTTATCATATTTATCATAAAACCCTTAAAATTATTAATAAAAGATTTATTATGTTCCTATCCGTCTCTATTCTTAAAACATAAAAACATCTTTATACTCTTGCGAAAAATTATAATGGCTATTTTTTAAGATTTTAAAGATATTACGATGAATACGATAAAAATAGAAATATAGAAATAATTTTGGATGATTTCAAGAGTATAAAAATAAATTTTAATAACTTTTTGTGGCTGACTAAAAATCCAAATTTGCATACGATTCACTTGACCTCGTGGGTCCAACTCCAAGTGCTGTTGAGTTTATCTAGAAATCACACGAAAATACGAGGACCTGGCACTTTAGTTGAACTGCAGTCGATCGTGGCCATGGGATGCACGCATCCAAATATTCCAACACATGTGGGCGATGTCCTCCCTTTAGTGAGATGCTTCCAATAAAGTTTAGCCGGTAATTTCATTTTTATTCTTATTTGAATTATTCGAAGTCTCATATTTCTGGATTTTCATACAGTGGAGGGACTTGTTTTTTCTCTGCCCTCCACAACTATCATTAATGCGCTACCGTATATCTTAATGCTTTAAACGTGTTGTCATTAATGCATTCAAGACTTAATGCATACGTATCAACATATATTAATTAGTGTTCAAGTATCAATATATTAGTATATCAAAATATGAATATGTCAACATAAAGTATTAATGTGGTTACACAATAAATATTGAAGCATCAATGTAGCAAGGGTTAATATGCTAATATAGCATTGTTCATATTTGCTAAATATTAGCATATTAATATGTTAATATATTAGTATATTAAGATGCGTATTTTATTATATTATAATATGTTGACATGTTAATATATTTAATGCTTTAATACATTAACATGTTAAAGTTCTACTATGCTAATATGTTAACATTTAACATCTTAGTATACTAATATTTGTTGATGTTAATGAATTAACGTAGGATTTTCTGCATGAAAATTATTGTTAAAATAGAATTTGTAAAAAAACTATTTTTGAAAATACATTACCAGACATATCTTTGTCTAAACTCATATTGTGCAAAAATATCATCGCAATAACAGTCTGTTACCACCCGTGAAATTAACTATAGTTACCTTTGACTAGATCGGTAAAAAGACTAAGATACCCTTAGTCAAAATAAAATAAAATAAAAATACCCTACACCCACCCCTCTCCTCCCTCGTGCCGGAACCCCCATCCCCCTGTCGGCCCCCCTCCCCGAGAGAGAGAGAGAGAGAGAGAGAGAGAGAACTGCGTGAAGGGTGGCCGGCGAGACTCCCCCACCGCCCAGAGTGAAGTGACTCTGCGACACCACCGGGTGACACTGCCCGGTGAGAGTCCCCCATCTGCCGCTTCTAGTTAGATGGCGTGGCTTCTAGCTACTGTCTCATCTCCTCCGCCCTCATGGTGTCATCCACGACCTCTGACACAATGTCTTCTTGCATCGCCACTTCACAGGGCTCTTCACCATAAATCTTCATAGGGCTAGGGTTCGGTGCGGTGTGGAGGATCGACCCTCTAATGGAGGGGCGCATGGTGAGACTTTTGGTGTTGTATAAGGGGGGGTTTTCGATGGGGGGATGGGGTAGAGAGTAGAGGGTGGGGTTTCTAGTGTTTGCAGAAGGGGGAGATGCGTCTCTGGTGGGGAGAGGGGTGTAGTGGGTGAGGAGGAGGGGTTCTGGTGTTGCAGAAGGGGGGTGCATCTTCGACGTCGAGGGGGGAGGGGTAGCAGGGGGGCAAGGGGGGTGGCAGGGTTGGGGGGTTTCCAATGTTGCAGAAGGGGGGTGTCCGGTCGGGGGGAGGGGGTGGGGTTTCTGGTGTTTGCAGAAGGGGGAGATGCGTCTTCGGCGGGGGAGGGGGTAGTAGGAGAGGGGGGATTCTGGTGTTACAGAAGGGGGGTGCATCTCCGGCCCTGAGGGGGGTGGGTAGTGCATAAGGGGCAAGGGGTTCCGGCGGGGAAAGGGGGATGGCAAGGCTAGGGGGTTTCCGGTGTTGCAAAAGGGGGAGGTGCATCTCTGGCGGGGAGGGGGTGCCGAGGGGGTGAAAGGAGTTGTAGGGGGAGAGGATTTTGGTGATGTTGCTGGTGGCGATCAACAGGGACACAACAATTGGAGGAGGTGCCGATCAGTGGCGATGTACCTGTCGGAACCCCCTCCCACCCCTACCCCCTCGCCCTCTCTCTCTCTCTCTCTCTGAGTTTACAAGGAAGAAAGATATTTTCGTCATTTCTCAACTAACTAACGAGATATTGAAATCTTCGTGAAATATTCATCTTTTACATAATTTGAATTTACATAGTGATGCGATTGCTAATATATTTATCGAATGACTTTTTTATAAATTCTATTTTAACGATAATTTTCACGCAAAAAAACTCCCCTAATGTATTCATGTATTAATATTTAGTATATTTAGACTATGAAAACACAAATCCTTTATTAAAGATTGTTACATAAAGTAAGTGGAAACTAATTACTCCACAAAGCAGATATCTGCCTATCAACAAAAATCTATTAGGAGCAAAGATATGGCGCCACTTTTTTTTCGTACTCCTTGTCAAACTTTTTTTTATGATCGCTAGATTTTAAGAGTGAAAAATAAGTGCTCCATCAAGCAGAATAGTGCTGATCAACGCCTCTCTTTGGTATTGGTTTATCTCGGGGTTAGTTCTAAGTTAACTCCGGGATAAGTTTTTTTGTGTTTTGGTAAAGAGTTAGTGTTAGTAGGATTAGGTTAAGGACTAACCCATAGATATTCTTGAGTTTTGAAACCTACACCCAAGAGTGGGTTAAGGTGGGTTAACCTCCTATCTCAATAAATGCTCAATTAAATGTGCCTCTCTCTCTCATAATAAATGATATTTCTCTCTCTCATTATTACTAGGTTAAACTACTATTTATCAAATCATACTAGATTAAAATTAGGTTAGCTCACATCCTTACTCCCAGATTAACTACCCTCCTACCAAATTAAAAATGGGTTAATTCCGAACTACTTTAATCAGATTGACTTAGTCCATCTTTAATCTAACTCCATACCAAAGCCACCCCAAAAGTCTATTAGCCTCCGTTTGATGTTCAAATCAGACTCTAATTTTTTATCCATTAGATATATTAACGAGGAGGTTCATATCAGACTCGAGTTAAATAATATCGAAATTAAGTCGGACAGCTCGAGCCAAAAGTGGTAAAAATCTAAAAACAACGGAGACACCATAAGTAACATTGCTAATCTATTTAGAGAGCGCATCACGTGGTGATACTCTCCAAAAAAGGTGATAATTATTGGTTATTGTCCAAATATCAAAAAAGCCGACCAGTGGGCCCTTGCTACCGGCCTGCAAAAGTCGTTCGGACCTTGAATGCGGCTGTCTCGGTCAGCCGACAGCCCGGGCGCCTCTGCCCCGGTCAACATGCTCTCCTGGCGGCGACTATTGACCAAGTAAATGACCGTATTGCCCCTCCACAGAGGTTTTTTTTTTTGAAAAATTAGATGGCCGACGCGCGCGGTTCCATAGTATAAGGTTCGAGTAGACCGTGTAAACATAGCCAGATTCTTGATCAAGCACTGCGGCAGTTCCCCCGCAATGCCAGCAGAGACCTGATCCAAGACGCAGTAGCTCTTGTTGGAGAAATGGGAATCTCTCTTTTTAATTGAGGACGGGTCAAAGCTCCTGTGAGCCGGACCCCAGAGAAAGAGGCAAGCCTTATGATCAGATATGAGAGAGAGAGAGAGAGAGAGAGGGCGTCAAAAGGTTAAGTTTTTGGTGGGTACGGGAGCTGTTCGAGGAATTGCCGCCGAGGATGTTGGCTCTATTGGGGTCGGGTGTTGAGTCCTGCCATCACTTCTATTATCGTTGCTATTATGTTGGTTCTTGCCGATGCTGCCATTGGATGCCGCCTCCTCGAAGTCCAGTGGCCAATCATGCCAACGCTGTTAGGTACAAAGAGGGGGCAGGGAAAGGGGGGAAGAGAGGACTTTAGGGGTAATGATTCGTGTGAAAGAAGTCCTCAAGGTCGGTTTGAAGTGCCTACCCTCATGCTGACAATAGAATAGACACATATATATATATATATTGTAAGAAAAGTGGTGTAAGAAAACTAGAATAGCTGCCTTAGTGCAGGTTATTTTTATATTTTTTTATGTTGGTTCTCTCTCTGGTTAGATATTGTAAGTTCTATAAGTATCCTGTATACCAAATCATTGAGCAGCCTGTGAGTGGGTTTTGGCCATTATTGAGGCACTTGATGCCATACTTAATGAAATTTATAACCAAAAAAATAATAGTCGAGGAAAAATTTTCAGAACATATTTTGTGACCACCATCTGCCTTACCACAACATTGCTTAATTCATTAACATATACAAGTCTATCACAACTGGCCACCCTCACTAGAAAGGTTGTGCACAGATCTTTTATATGAAGTGAAATTTGAACATAATTACATAATTACTTGATAACACAAAGTCTACAAACAATAACAAATGTTAACTATATAATTACATGCTAGTTAGGTTTTTGCTCTTGAGTCCCAGACGAAGCTAGGCATGTGTGTGGTAAGTAAGATCTCTCTCCATAAGGCTACATTACTATGGCTTTCACCCTCAAAGGTCCATTTGTTGCGGCTGCCCCAAATCTTAAAAAGAGTGTAAGCATTGATGCTTTTTGTGTAAATACTCATGAAGTCAGATTGCTCTCCTGAATTGCAGCGGGTCCAAATATCTGTCAAATCTGCTGGCATGTATGAGCAGTTAAGGTGTGCTGATGCCAAATTCCACACATAATTTGCCTTGGGGCAGACAGAAGTGCATGCTTGATGTCCTCTGGATACATTCCACATCTGGCACAATCTTCTGAAGGCGAAATCTTGCATCTGTGGAGATGGCTGCAGGTCGGTAGTCTAGTCCAAGCAACATTCCAAGGGATAGTAGCCTCTGAGAAAAAAATTTACTGGGTTTGGAAATGTCCCAGTTACCCTGATCATCTAGAAGTTATGAAACATCAGTATCTATTGAGATACTTTGCACATTATATCCTCAAGGAAATTCATTAAGACTTTTGCCCCAATACCAACCATCTTTGAGAATCTTAATATTGTTTCCTGCTCCTGGTAACCAACCCATCGAATGCCTGTGCTTCTGGTAAATAGCTTGCACTCTTTTGAAGTAGTCAGTCGAAGGCAATGTTTTAAAGGCTTTTTCCAGGTTGTTATGTCTGAGATATTTTTCTTTAACCAGGTTTGTCCAAATACTGTCCTCATTGCTACAAATTCGGAATGCCAATTTCATCAAGAATGCTTCATTTCTTGGCCTTAGATCTGTGAGTCCCAGGCATCTTGCTGCAGTGTCCATGGTTGGACTGCTTCAATTGATGAGGTATAATCCCTTTGTCTCATGATTGCCTTTCCTGATAAATTTTCTGCACAAGGATTCAATTTTCAAAACTTTGGCTTCAGAGAAGAATGAGCAGGTCATCCAGTAAGAAGGAACGGAAAGTAGCACAGATTTGACCAGTCTTTCTCTCCCTGCCATGGAGAGATTCTTCCTTTTCCATGTAGTCAATCTGTTATTGATCCTTTCAAACACTCCACTGTAGCTGCCAAAGCTGGTTGCATGTGGGATATGGTGAATTACCCAAGTTATCATCCACTTTGATAAAGGGGTAAGCCCGGTTAAGGTGGGTTACCCGGGGTGGGATTTGGCCTTTTTTTCCTCAACCGGGGTGATTTAGAGATAATATTGAATTTTTTAAATCCAACCAAACGAGTGAAATAAGTCACCCGAGATAGATTAGGGGTGGGTCACTCTGGATGGCATATCTGACTCTAACCCACCCCTTTATCAAAGTGACCCACCCATGTGGATTTGGCAGTGTTAATTTTTTGCCCTGACCTGTTGCAGTATTCATCTAGAATTGCCCTGACAATTGATGAATGGAGGTGCTAGTTGGTTTTTGCGAGTGTTCCCTGATCCTTGCTCAGCTGGCAATTTCAGAGCTGCTGTAAGGGCTTCCGATGCCAGCACAAACTGATAACGGGAGAGCGGGTCCCCTTGTCTGATGCCCCGGGATGGTTTAAACCATTTCCCCGGAGTTCAGTTAACAAGAATAGCCCTAAATGTGATGTGAAGGCAAGTGCTGATCTCTCCGTTTCCAATCAAATCGTAATGCTTGCTGCACTGCGCAACCCCTGATTGGATGCCTTCTGGAATTATTTCTGGCGTAATGTGCCAAGGCACAGTGACATCTGGTGCCGTGAAGAGTATTATTACAACAAACTACTTATAGACAAATGGGCGAATTAAGGGGCATTTTTGCGCACGGCAACAGCGAGAAGCAGGTTTCGCACAACGGTAAAAGGATCACAAACAAAAAGGAAGAAAAAAACATTAACAAAAAAAAACCTGCCTGACGCGCGTGTTTGTGCAGGTCAGAGAGAGGGGTAGGGGGGCAAAGATAGATGGATAGATAGATAGAGAAAGAGGGGGGGAGGGGGTAGAGAAAGGGAGAGGGAGGGAGGGAAAGAGAGGGGGGATGGGGAAGGGGAAGACTCGCGGAAGGGAGGAGCATTGACCACCTCTCCCTCTCTCTCCACCTCCCTCACGGCGGAATCCGGACCGGGGCGAGTCATCTTCCCCATTGTCTTCCAAGGAACACTCAGTCTCCATCTCTTTAAACCCACATACGTTCCCCACCTTCCCTTCCCAGGAGCCCGCGGCGCTTCCCCCAATCCGGCTCTTCTCTATTTCCACGGAGAGGCGGTCGCGTTCGAGCGACGAGCTTGGGTCCCGTGCAGGTAGCGCTCGATTCCGGGGAATTACTGAGCTTGATTTCTGGGTTTCTGTTGGGACACTGCGGGATTGCCCGGGGAGGAGGCCGGAACTGGGGCCGGGCCTTCTTGTCTGCGGGCTTTTCTGGCTGGAAAGATCGCTAAAAATCTGATCTTGGCGGGGGGTTTGCTCCGAACGCGAATTGGGTCTGCTTCGCCGGAGGGGATCTGAGAAAGATCGGATCTTGGCCCTCTCCATCATGGGGAATTGCTGCGCCACCCCCGCCACCGGCTCCGGGAAGAAGAACCCGGCCAAGAACAAGGAGAAGAAGGCGAACCCCTTCTCCTTGGACTACAACAGGACCCCTCCCCCCGGCAGCAAGCTCACCGTGCTCAAGGACCCCACAGGGAGGGACATAGGAGGGCGGTACGAGCTCGGCCAGGAGCTCGGGAGGGGGGAGTTCGGCGTCACCTACCTCTGCACCGACCAGGAGACCAACGATGCCTACGCCTGCAAGTCCATCTCCAAGAAGAAGCTCCGGACCGCCGTCGACATAGAGGACGTGCGGCGGGAGGTGGACATCATGAAGCACCTACCGTCCCACCCCAACATCGTCAGCCTCAAGGACACGTACGAGGACGACAGCGCCGTCCACCTCGTGATGGAGCTGTGCGAGGGAGGGGAGCTGTTCGACCGCATCGTCGCCCGGGGACACTACACGGAGAGAGCGGCCGCGCTGGTCACCAAGACCATCGTCGAGGTGGTGCAGGTCTGGTCTCCAGAATACAATTTTTCCCACTATCTTTTGTGCTGGCTCCTGTGGAGATGATTTTAGACTAAAATTTTAGGTTCACTTTCTCTGGAATCTTAAATTTGTCTTAATTTTATAGTTTTATTCAGGCCAGACACACTTTATGGGTGGGTTCTTCCATCTTGCTAGAATTCTTTCGATCCTGAGATTACATTTTAGAATAGAATTTGATGTCCAGTTCTCTAGGATCTTCATTTTTTAGAAAACTTTATACTAAGTCAGTTCCGGTGACACTTGGCGGGGTCTTCCATATTGTTAGAGTTTATGTTGGAGGGAATTTGTGATTACTCTTTTCTTGTAATATATAGGGACCTGTTACATCGATTCCTCTTTAATGTTGAATAAATTGTATCCTGAAAATATGAGAATTGTTGGGCTAACATTTATTCAAACTTCAGAGGGTGCTCTCATTTTGGCATTTGATGATTATTTTTCTTGCTGAACTAAGCGAGTGATCTTAAAGTGGCTAATCTCTTTGATACTTTATGTAGTGGAAAGTCTAATCTAAAGCACTTTTAGGTGCTTTACTTAATTGTAGGGGTCATTCTGCTTCCCATATCCATCACGTGCTCCAGGTCCCACAGACACCAACTTTTCCTTGGGAAGTGGGGAGAGGGGGGCATAAGGGAAGTGGAGTTCCTTATGCAGGGATCTTTTTCAAGTAGTGGCATCTAATGGTTTATGGCTGTTATCATGATTGGAATGCCCATATTCAGCTCAAGTTCTGTCCAATAGATGCACTTTAACTCTGTAGGATAGTTTATCACATTTGTTGATTGAGAGGCACTCACTGCTTCTCTTTGACTTAAGCATTTTCATGTTGTTAAGTTTGACTTGTATTTCTTTCTGAATCCTGATACAGGTATGCCACAAGCATGGGGTGATGCATCGAGATCTCAAACCCGAAAACTTTTTGTTTGCTAACAAGAAGGAAACGTCTCCACTGAAGGTCATTGATTTTGGGTTGTCTGTAATGTTTAAACCTGGTATGCCCTAGAACTTTCTCCGCGTCAAATTAGTTAATTATGTTGATAAATTTGTCTGAATGCACGGTACTTGTTTATCACGGAGCATTTACACATGCAAGTATTCCATTCTCATGCCATTATCCTTCAGAATATCTCTAATGGGATGCACCATTATATTTGTCAAATATATCTGTGGAGATGACCATGTTTATCTTTTGTTATTTCCTCTTTCACAGGTGAACGATTTACTGAAATTGTTGGCAGCCCTTACTACATGGCTCCAGAGGTCCTGAAACGAAACTATGGACCTGAAGTTGATGTGTGGAGTGCAGGAGTGATCCTTTACATTCTTCTTTGTGGTGTGCCACCATTTTGGGCAGGTCAGTTTCTCTGTGGGAGTGGACATGCATGGCATGCATTGACCAAAGAAAATTCCAAGCAACTTTCTTAACATCCTCACACACTATTAAGTAGTTATATCTACCATATATTTGAACTTTGCAGCATTCTTATTTTTCTGAAATCTGTGTCCCTTTTTTCCTTTTAATTCCAGAAACTGAACAAGGAATTGCCCAAGCAATCATTCGTTCTGCCATAGACTTCAAGAGAGATCCTTGGCCCAAGGTTTCTGATAATGCAAAGGACCTTGTGAGTCGAATGCTTAATCCAGATCCTACCAAGCGGCTAACGGCTCAGGAAGTACTTGGTAACATGCATGCCTATTGTCTTCCTTGCATTTTGTTTAGTTGTGCTGAGGTCTGGTCAGGTGTTTCAATGGAATAACCATCCACTGGTGTCATTCATTATATCCCATGCAGTGACCAAATTCAGACAAAGTCTAACTCATTCTTAATACTAATTTTGCAGCGCCTTAAGTGACACATATGTACTATTCATTTACACTTTACATTTCTTATGCATATTCATGGACATGTTTGAACATTATAGGCACTGTCCTTTATATATGCTTTTTGTTCAAAGTGGTAAAGAACTGCCTTTTCATTGTGTTCATCATCGATTTATCTCCAAAAATAAAGCACATAAGTTGGTTTTAATAAAGAATTTACTCACTTTATGGTTGCAGATCATCCATGGTTGCAGAATGATAAAAAGGCTCCAAATGTTTCTCTTGGTGAAACTGTTAGAGCAAGACTGAAGCAATTTTCTGTGATGAACAAATTCAAAAAGAGAGCTCTCAGAGTAAGACTTGTGCCGTTACTAGGTTCAGTTTAGGAAAACAGCCATTTTTTCAGTACTTATGTTTTCAATCAGGTTATTAGATGTATAGCTACTTGTTAGTTATTCTCTAGCTTGTGCATTCATTGAAAGATGGCACATGTTGCTACAGGTAATCGCTGAACACTTATCAGTGGAGGAAGTTGCAGGGATTAAGGAGATGTTCCAAATGATGGATACAAATAACAATGGAAAGATAACACTAGAGGAATTAAAAATTGGTCTTCATAAGCTTGGACAGCAGATTCCAGACCCTGATGTTCAGATATTAATGGATGCTGTAAGAATCCTACTCTTGTGTACTGTAATTTTGTTTTTCTTTCTCTTTCTTGTTCCTTTTTTACTGCACTTTGTAGTTGTTTCAAGATTCTTGTCCTTAATTGACAGTTTTAGGATGTCTACTAGGTTTTATCTGCTGAAACTATCCACTAAACATTTTATAAATTCTTCCACTAAAATACATGATAAATATCTAATAAATCCCCTCCCAACTTTCAAAAAAGAAAACTTAATTTATTTTTTTCCCACCTATTATTCTTCCACATCAAAAATTTTATTACTCTTTTGCCTCTTGCTTGATTAAGAAATCTGTCCATTATTCAATATAGCCCTGGCCAGATATACATGACACGATACTGTTGTAAGCATCACTTTAGGATCGTGACATCTAGTTTGAGAAACTATATTGAGTTGGAATAGTGCCCAATTAGTTGAGCATCTACTGGGTTTTCAATGTCAGTGAAATTGGTGATATGTGAGATTTGCCAAATGGGAAACAGAACAACATCCTACCTCAAAAATATTTGCTGCCAGTTTGAGTCCAGATTGGTCTGCGGTGCTTCAGATCCACTCTAGAGTCTAGACTCAAAGTGTGCCTCACCTTGAACTTGGCCTGATTATTGCAAAGTCATGGGGAAGTGTGCTGGCTCGTGGGCAGGAACCACTTTGAGTTCATACTACGGACCTGATGAAACCCACCAATTCGACACAGGATAACATGTTTGCTGTCTAAATTGTTATCATTTGCAAATTTGGAATAATCTGTTCTCTGAAGGTTTGCTGTGACCAAGAGACTGCAAAGAAAATATCAAAACCTACAGAAATTGAGAAGATGTAGACAAAAGTGTCAAAACCTACAGAAATTGAGAAGTTGTAAACGATACTTCATCAGCTCCTCCATGCACAGATCATTTGTGTGTCTGCACGCTAAGGATTTTTATGCAACTAACTTTTTACTTCGATCCTGGAGGTATCCACTCATTTATGGCATTTATCTCCTGTCAATTTGTTTTATTATGTAGACAGAAAGCTGTATTGTACACTACTTTCATATATTTTGGCACATCTTGAGGTCATATTCGTGAATGCATATCAAACAATGATATTGTTTTTGCATATCTATTCTCTGTTGTTTCCCCACTCCTGTATCAGAATCCTTGTGGCTTCTGCTCCTTACAAAGAAATTAGAGCAACTGGTAAATGGTACTTGGTTGGATTGTTGTGCTGTCACAGGCTGATGTTGATGGGAACGGGACTTTAGATTATGGAGAATTCGTTGCTGTTTCAATTCATCTAAGAAAGATTGAAAATGATGAGCATCTGCATCAAGCTTTTGCATACTTTGATCGGGACAAGAGTGGGTATATAGAAATTGACGAGCTAAGAGATTCTCTGTCTGATGACCTGGGCCCGAATTATGAGGAAGTCATCAATGCAATTATCCACGATGTAGATACAGACAAGGTCAGCTAGTATACTAATTTCAGAGCTCATTTGCTTCCTTGTTTTTTATTACCTTGTTGGATTAGGTGGTTTATTCCTCACACATTGGAACATATGATTCCAGATCTTGGATATTTCTCAGTACCCAATATTTAGAGAAGAAGGAGAGAATGAAAATAAGACTTGGAATTTTTGTTTGTTGCCACAATTTAGAGACACTGATTTTGAAGTTTTCTGTTCCAGGATGGGCGGATAAGCTACGATGAATTTGCGGCGATGATGAAAGCGGGTACGGATTGGAGGAAGGCATCGAGACAGTACTCAAGGGAACGATTCAACACTCTGAGCTGGAAGTTGATGAAGGATGGATCATTGCAGATTCAAAATGGTGGTAGATGAAAGACCGAAGACGTAGTGCAACTGCAAACTCTTGTGGCAAGCATATTGAAGAAATTCCTTCTCTTGTTGCTGTGTTCTTGAAAGATTCTTTTCCATTCTCTTTTCCGGGTTCCGCCTCATGTGGGGATTTCCATTCACCTGGGGCAACAACAAGGCTTATTTTTGTCATAATTGTGTAGATATGTTTTTTGGTTGAGGAAGCAGGTGGGGGGGGGGGAATAGAATGGTGGGCTTTCTGAGGGTTTATGGTTTGTAAATATATGTTTGCCGCCTCATCTTCAAAACAAAATTCATGTATTGACCTGATCTCATACTAATTTGTATACTACTTGTGGTTGCTTATATTATTTTCAGGTGGTAGCATGGTAGAGGGTGGTAGTTGGTTTGGAACCAGTTGCGATCTGGCCTTTTGTGTATCCAGGGGGACCAAGTCGTTAGTGTTTGGTAGAGATGGAAACAGAAGGAAGACCTTCTAGACTACAACGTGTGGCTCTGCTGCACCTATGGTGGAACCAAAAGTCAATAGTCTTGCAAGCGTTTCCTTTTTTGGGTCTTCTAGATAGAAGCTTTAGACCCATTCTTTTAGTCCCCTCTTTGGTGGAGGGATATCCCCTGTTTGTCTTGAAATAAGTCCTATTTTATTCGAGATGTAGTTTGATAGGGTAATAGAGTTAATTCGATTATAATAAGGGATAACTCTCGTGCATTCCGGTTAAATTGATCTGACAAAATTGGTGGAATAGTTTATCTTTTATCAAAATAAATGAAACTAAATTTTAAGATAAATTAATTCACAAGAGATATCTCTCCATTTGTCTCTCTCTCTCTCAAAGAGGAATTTAATAATTTCAATTTCAAGTCTAAGCATCGCTTTCGACGGGGTTATCCCTCATTTGTTCTCGGGATATTCCGTCCTTGGCACAAAATGTGCTTTGGTCAGAGGGATTAGTTAATTATCCGACACAAGTGGGAGTTAACTTTGGATTGAACCCTCCTAGTTTTACTCATCTCTCAAGGTGGAACGAAGTTAATCCCCTTTTGACCCATTGCGCCCTTTTAACTTAGGGTTAACCTTTAGTTAACCTGGGTTAGTCATGTCCCTCTATCAAAGCGGTTGTAAATTAAAATAACAAAATTTTAGGTGCTGTTTGGTATCGGGATAAATTTTGAGGAGAATAGGTGTAAGTCATTCTAGGATAATTTATGTCTAGTCTTATTCTCATGTACGTTTGGTACACAAGGGGTGAAATGGGGTTAGAAAAATGGGGATAAGTCATTCTAACAAAATGTTGGAATGATTTATCTCCGTTTCTAACCCCAAAATCGGGGTTAACCTTATTTCCCTTAACCCGACTTATCTCCGCCCGTTTTAACCATACCAAACATAGAATGGGGTTAGAGCGGAGATATCCCCGCTCTAACATCATACCAAACGGGCCCTTAAGTGCTGTTTGGTATCGGGATAAAAGTTGAAGAGAATAGGTGTAAATCATTCTAAGATAATTTATGTCTAGTCTTATTTTCACGTACGTTTGATACACAAGGGGTGAAATGAGATTAGAAAAATGGGGATAAGTCATTCCAACAAAAGGTTGGAATATGTTGGAATGACGTATCCCCGTTTTCAACCTCAAAATCGGGGTTAACCCTATTTCCTTTAACCCAGTTTATCTCCGCCCATTTTAACCATATCAAACGTAGAATGAGATTAGAGCAGAGATATCCCCGCTCTAATCCGATACCAAACGACTTTTTAGTGTCACATGGATCAACTTATCCCAATTGTAATATCATACGGTGAAACGAATAAGCCAAAGATGCTTTGAAATGATAGAGTTACAGAGTTTTATAATGTTTTACGACGAAACAAACAACCCCGTAATATAACACTCCACGAAATATTCAAAAATACTATCATACAAATGTTGTATTTTACACCATGTTTACATCCAACCAAATAGACCATAACGCAAACCAATGCTCTGTCCAAATTGACGTTCCAAAAGTTTTTGAATTTTTTAAATCTATATCCCTATAAAATATTATATTTATATTTATCTCCATACTTTTTTACAAATTATCATGAATATCCTTGATATATCTAATATTTTTATGATTATACCCTCATTGTAACCATCGTTTCCTTAACTAGAGAAATGTGCGAGTTAAGAGAGACAATTACTAACATGCCGTCAAGTTAGCATACTCTTTCTCTCTCTCTCCATTCATGACAGATGTCGGCGACAACAGAGGCCAACTGGCCGATGTTATGACCACCTCCCTCCTACGTACTCTTCCTCTCTCCCGGAAGATGTGGGGACCGAGGGAGAAGAGTTACCAAATGGAGGGGGTTGGGGGTACTTGTTTCATAAGAGAGAGAGCTGGATAGGGGGCTGGGGGAGGGAGGTTGCAGAGCTGTGAGAGGAGGGAGGGGGGTCGAGGGCTAGAGCTAGGGGGGTTCACTGGGGGACGGGGGGTTGTAGAGGTGCGAGGGGAGAGATGGGGGTTGAAGAGATGTAAGGTGTAATATCCCGGACCTTTCGGATCCTTCTTCATGGGTCCCGGATCTAGTTTTCGGAGCGTCCGGCTCCGTTGTGTCCGAAATTTCGTTTCGGACATCTTTCGTGTTCGGATCGGCGCGATCCGGAGTCGTTTCGGAGGCCCGGAGGCGTTCCGCGGCTTTTTCCGCGCGTGTTTTCCGATTTCCGGTGTGTGTTTCGGCTTTTTCTTCGGACGCTCGCTGCGGGCGAACCGGGCAGTTCCCCGAGGCACGAGTGGTACCGTTGCGATCGGTGCGTTCCGAGGATTCCGGAAATGTATTTTTCTAATTTTCGGTATTTTTCCGAAAAATCGGATTTTCTATATATTCCCATTTTCTTTTCTTTTCTTTTTTCTTCTTTTCTCTTTTCTTCTTCCTCCTTCCTCCTCCACCGTGTCTCCCTCCCTCTCCCTCTCTTCCTCCCGGTTGGCCACGGCGAGCTCCCCTCCGGCTGCAGACGGCGGCGGGGCGACGGCGCGGTGACGTGGGCGGCGGCGAGGCGATCGTGCGGGCATACGGCGAGCGTGGGAGGCGTGGAGAGGCGAGATTCTAGCGGCGTTCTTCGCGACTTCGAGCTCGGATCGGAGCGTTTCGTCGCGGACCGGAGGTAGGGTGACGTTCCTTAGCCTCATGTCTTCCGTCCCCGTGAGTTTCAGCTCGAGACGAGGTCGAGAGGGGTTTATTTTGAGCCGGGAAGGGTCGATCATGCCGCGGGGTGAGTTCGTCCGATCCATCGTTTTGAGCCCCGATTTCACGGTTTAAGGGCGTAGGAGCATGCTAGGGGGCTTGGGGGTTCTTCTCTCGCCATTTCCCCCTCCGTGGGGTTTGTTTTGAGGCCGATTGGGCGATTCCGGTGAGGTTCGCCATTTTCTCGCCGGTGAGCGATGTGCGGTCGAACCAGTGGCCGCACAACCCCTATGCGGTTCCGTTCGGACCGTTCATCGGCTCGGCGCGCTTTGGGTGAGGCTTGGCGCGCAGTGGGCTTGGGCGGTCTGTCGTGGGACCGCATATCCTAATGTGCGGCCCCACAGCTACCGCCCAACCCCAAGGGTTTTGACCGTTGGTTGTGACCGTTGTGCAGTGCTCTGGGATGTGCGGCCAGGAGCTGACCGCATAACCCCTTGCACGGCCAGGTGCTGGCCGTACATCCCCTAGCGCTATGGTTGGATGTGCGGTCTGGCCCTGACCGCACAACACCTGAACGGCTAAGCCGTAGCCGCCCTTCCCCAAGTGCGGCTAAGGACTAACCGTCCAGGCTTTTTACCGTTGGGAGACGAGCGGCCAGTAGGTGACCGTTCCTCACCCACGTGCGGTCAAGAGTTGGCCGCACATCTGTTTGAACGGTCCTGTGTTGGCCGTTTATCTGTCGTTTGGACCCTGGGTGGAACGGTCCTGATATGACCGTTCTAATCCTTGTGCGGTCCCTGTGAGACCGTACTTCCGTGGGCGGCCCAGTGTGGACCGTTCAAGGGTACGGGTTGCGTCGGTGTGTCTCTCGTCGTACAGAGTGTACCGGGAGATGTTGTTGGCAGCTGGTCACCGTGCGTCGGTGTTGGTACAAGGAGCGTTCCTCGTACCTGCAGTTGCACCGTTGTTTTCCGAGACTTGAGAGTCTACTCCTTCTGTGACCCTCCACTAGTCGTAGCCTACTAGTGCGCGTGTGCTAGTCGCACCAGGGAGTGGTGTACGGGCTGACCTTTAGAGACGGTTTGTGGACCGGTTACCGTTGGGCCCCACGTCTTGCAGCCAGAGTCCGGCTGAGGGGAAAACCGGTCAGAGGACCAGACCAGGGACGCGCGGTCTGTGTGTGCACACGTGGTTGGGGGCGGTTGGACCCACGTCGACGGGCGTGACCCCAGCTAGTCACTTGTTGTAGTTACTTGTACGGTGTTTGCGCCTCGGGTAGGACCTACCATGTCAGGCGGTTCACCTGCGGTGCGGTGTAAGACGTCAGGGGACGCTACCGGCTGTGCTTCTAGTGGGTGGTACTCCTGTTGAGTACGGAGTGTCAGACTGTCAGTCGTGTGTTTCCGACCTTCGGGTTTTGACGGTTCGACCGTTGAGTTTCGGTCTTCTCGTACCGTGGCACGTGTGTCGGTTTGCGTGCCGTTAGGGTCTAGTTCTGTAGAGTACAGGGCTTTCCTTTCCGAGGTACCTTTCTACCGCTAGAGTAGTGGTTTCTCGTTTTTCGAGGTAGGGTTCGAGTGATCCCTACTGAGTCTTGTTCCGAGACTCATTCCCTGCGTGTTTTCACCGTGTTTCAGGTGAGGCGCCACCTTCGGGGAGCGTGTCAGGAGCGCAGCGGAAGCGTGGTGCGGGTGCCCAGAGGTAGTGCCAGAGGTCAGAGCCGGGGGATGCCCCGTGTAGCTGTACTTTTCTTTCTTGTCACTGTACTAGTCGTGGACTACTGTTGCTGTTGTTGTTATTTTATTGTGGACCATGTAAAATGTTAATTCATTCCCTGCTTAATATCATAACTGTTTAATTTCTGCAATTATTTGTGATGCTTGTGTAGTTTCCACACCATCCTTTTAACCCTTCCGAGTCTTCGGGCTCGTGGGTGGCGGTGCGAGTCTCGGGTTATCGGGCCTTCCCGGTAATCGGATTCTCGGGTCGTTACAGCTGGTATCAGAGCGTGGTTGTGGAATTACATGAGAATCATAGGTAATTGTAGTGGTCCACTAGTCCACAACGATGATGTACAGATGACGCTGGCATTGGGCACCGCGTGTTTTATTCTGACCTTCCGTTTCTGAGTTTTCTGTCTTGTGCTTAAGGAGCGAGGATGGCGCCGAGGAGGAGTTCTCGCTCTCAGCAGGGGCAGTCGGCTGGAGGCCAGGAGATCCAGCAGGGGGTCCAGAGGGACCAGGAGGAGCATAGCAGAGTTCCGGGAGCTACCGAGGCCGCGGATGCTGCGAGGGCTCCGGGGGCCGAGGGTTTTCTCCGTGGCATGTACCATCTCATGGCTCAGCAGTTCGGCGGAGAGGCCGGTGAGGGCTCGTCAGTCAGGGGTGGGCCAGGCCGAGCAGTGAGGGATTTCATGCAGTTCCATCCACCTTACTTTAGCGGCCAGGCAGACCCTGATGCGGCTCGTGATTGGCTTGATGAGATGGAGCGGGTGTTCAGTTCTGCGAAGAGTGCTGTCGAGGACAGAGTGGTGTTGGCCTACAACCAGTTGCAGGGTACGGCTCGGAGGTGGTGGTCTTCCGAGTGGAAGACGTCCTTTCAGCTTCGTCCGCTTGAGCAGATCGAGTGGGATGACTTTGTCAGTGCTTTCGAGCGTACGTACTGTCCAGATATTGTTGCTACGCAGCGGATGCGGGAGTTTCTGGAGCTGGTGCAGGATGACATGTCCGTGTTGCAGTACAGGGCCCGATTTGTCGAGCTGGGTCGGTACGCACCTCATATTATGGAGCATGAGAGGGTGAGGACGACGCAGTTTGTGCAGGGCTTGAGGCTGGAGCTGAGGCACCATCTGATCGCGAATGGGGCCACTGATCTCGAGACGGCGTCTCGTGTTGCGATTTCCTTGGAGATGGATATGCAGAGGACTCGAGGACCGATCAGCCAGGGGCAGTCTGTGTCAGGTCGCAGCCAGCAGTCGGCTACTCAGCAGCAGGGTTTCTTTCAGTCTGCGTCGGGTGGTTCAGGAGTACCGGCATCGGCAGCTTCGGTGACAGGATCTGCGTCCTTTGGCACGAAGGTCAAAAAGTTCTTCAAGAGAGGGTTCGGCAAGAAGAAGTCCAGGGATCAGGGGCAGGCTTCATCGGGCAGTGTGCAGCAGCCGTTTCCTTTGCAGCGACAGGGATCGGTGGGTGGATCGCGAGGACCTTGTCCACGGTGTAGTGGGACCCACCCAGGCAGGCAGTGCACGGCGCCGATCATCTGTTTTCGGTGTGACCAGCCAGGGCATATGGCGCGCGACTGTCCTCAGAGGCCGCCGCAGCAGCAGGTTTCCCAGCAGCAGCAGCAGCAGGGACAGTATCCGCCGCTACCCAGGTCAGCTAGTGTGGGAGGCAGGCAGAGAGCTCGTGGCCAGATCACGCACTTGACCAGGGCAGAGGCAATGGCGTCGCAGCTCGTGGAAGGTACCGTTCAGATTTTGGGTTGTGCGGCTCGGGTTTTATTTGATTCTGGCGCGTCTCATTCGTTCATTTCGGAGGATTTCGCGTCGAACGTCGAGGAGCCGGTGACCCAGTTGTCCTGTGATTTGGCTGTGGAGTTGCCTTCGGGTGACTTTATGGTCACTCCGTATTGCTTCGACCAGGTTCCGGTGTGGATCGATGGGCGGAGTATGCCAGGCAGGTTGTATGCGTTGCAGCTTTGGGATTACGACGTGATTCTAGGCATGGATTGGCTCGAGACTCATGGAGCGGTGGTGGATTGTGGGATGAAGAGGGTCTACTTCCAACATCCGAGCAAGAGGACCTTCTATTTCCAAGGTATCCGTTCCGCCTCTTCTCGATTTCTTATCTCTGCTATTCGAGCCCGTCGATTGCTTGATTCAGGTTGTCAGGGTTTTCTCGCGTCTGTGGTTGTGTCTGACCGGATGGAGCCGAATGTCGAGGACATTGCGGTGGTGTGCGAGTTTCCCGATGTTTTTCCTGAGGAGTTGCCTGGATTACCTCCCCAGCGGGAGATCGATTTCGTGATCGAGGTTGTACCTGGTACGGGACCTTTGGCGAAGGCTCCCTACCGTATGGCCCCCGCGGAGTTGAGGGAGTTGAGGGCGCAGTTGCAGGAACTGTTGGCCAAGGGGTACATTCGTCCGAGCTTTTCCCCTTGGGGTGCGCCCGTGTTGTTCGTGAAGAAGAAGGACGGTAGTCTGCGGCTATGCATTGACTATCGGCAGCTGAATGACGTGACCATTAAGAACAAGTATCCATTGCCGCGGATTGATGACTTGTTCGACCAGCTTCAGTCTGCGCGAGTGTTCTCGCGGATTGATTTGCGGTCCGGTTACTATCAGCTGAGAATTCGCGAGTCCGATGTGGAGAAGACTGCGTTCAGTACGAGGTACGGGCATTATGAGTTTCTGGTGATGCCGTTTGGGCTCACCAATGCCCCAGCAGCCTTCATGGACTTGATGCAGAGGGTGTTCCACCCGTATTTGGACCAGTTCGTGGTCATTTTCGTGGATGACATCCTTGTTTATTCGCGGTCTGCTGAGGAGCATGCGTACCATTTGGGTGTGGTGCTGCAGACGTTGCGAGATCACCAGTTGTTTGCGAAGCTCAGCAAGTGCGAGTTTTGGCTCAGTAAGGTGCACTTTCTGGGGCACGTGATTTCTGGTGATGGTATTTCCGTGGATCCCGCCAAGGTCGAGGCTGTGATGCAATGGCCGAGGCCGAGGTCGGTGACGGAGATCCGGAGTTTCTTGGGGCTTGCGGGTTATTATCGCCGGTTTATCCAGGATTTTTCCCGCATTGCGACCCCGATGACGAGGCTCACGCGGAAGGATGTGCCTTTCGTCTGGTCCGAGGAGTGTGAGCAGAGCTTTAGGGAACTGAAGAGATTGCTCACCTCGGCTCCGGTGTTGGTTTTGCCTTCTGGATCGGGAGGTTTTGTGGTGTGTACAGATGCTTCCGGCGTCGGATTGGGTGCTGTTCTGATGCAGCATGGTAGAGTGGTGGCTTATGCATCTCGGCAGCTAAAGCCCCATGAGGAGAACTACCCTACCCATGACCTTGAGTTGGCGGCAGTGATCTTCGCGCTGAAGATCTGGAGGCATTATCTGTACGGTGAGAAGTTCGAGGTGTTCACTGACCATCAGAGTTTGAGGTATGTGTTCTCGCAGAGAGATCTGAACCTCAGACAAAGGCGTTGGATGGAGTTCATGAAGGACTATGACTTCACCCTGTCTTATCAGCCGGGCAGGATGAATGTCGTCGCCGATGCCTTGAGTAGGAAGGTTGCGGTCAGTACCTTGATGCTGAGGAAGTGGAGGCTCTGGGAACAGGTGCCCGAAGTATCTTTCAGGCTCAAGATTCCCCAGAAGCCAGGGTTGGCAGTGCTTGCGAGTCTGACTGTCACTCCTGCTATTCGTCGTCAGGTGACAGAGGCTCAGCATGCGGACCCTGAGTTGCCCCGGATTCTTGCGATGGCTGATGTGGAGCTCGGCGAGGACGGTGCTGCGAGGTTTCGTGGCAGGCTGTACGTCCCAGCGGAGGAGCAGGTTCGTCGTGCGGTGTTACGCGAGGCTCATGGGAGCAGGTACACTGTGCACCCGGGTGCGACGAAGATGTATCGGAACTTGCGGAGGCAGTTCTGGTGGCCTGGCATGAAGAGAGATGTGGCCGAGTTTGTGGCCAGGTGCCTGATCTGTCAGCAAGTGAAGGCGGAGCATCAGCGACCAGGCGGTACTCTCCAGCCCTTGGATGTTCCTGCTTGGAAGTGGGACCATGTGACCACGGATTTTGTGGTGGGGTTGCCCAGAACCCCGACTGGGCAGGACAGTATTTGGTTGCTGGTGGATCGGCTGACGAAGGTGACGCGGTTGCTACCGGTCAAAGTCAGCTGGAGCGTGCCTAAGTTGGCTCGTCTTTATGTGGAGCGGATCGTGCCGTTGCATGGGGTTCCCATTTCGATCGTGTCAGATCGGGATCCGCGCTTCACTTCTGGATTCTGGAGGAGTTTCCAGCGAGCTCTTGGCACGGAGTTGGCATTTAGCTCGGCGTATCATCCACAGTCAGATGGTCAGTCTGAGAGGACCATTCAGACTTTGGAGGACATGCTGAGATCCTGCTGCCTGGAGTGGCAGGGGAGTTGGATTCATCACCTACCGTTAGTGGAGTTTGCCTATAACAACAGCTTTCATTCGAGCATCGGCATGGCTCCTTATGAGGCATTGTATGGGCGTCCTTGTCGGACTCCACTTGATTGGTTTGAGGTGGGTGAGCGTGTTTTGACGGGACCGGAATTGGTGCAGCAATGTGTGGATGTTGTGCACCTGGTTCGTCAGAACATGTTGGCGGCCCAGAGTCGGCAGAAGAGCTATGCTGACCGTAGGCGGCAGCCCCTCGAGTTCGCCGTGGGCGATCATGTGTTCTTGAGAGTTTCTCCGATGAAGGGGGTGATGCGTTTTGGACGGCGTGGGAAGCTGAGTCCCCGCTATATTGGTCCTTTCGCGATTGTGGAGCGCATCGGTGAGGTTGCTTACCGGTTGCAGTTACCCTCTGAGTTGGCGTCGGTGCATGACGTGTTCCACGTCTCTATGTTGCGGAAGTATATGCCCGATGACTCTCATGTGCTCGAATTTTCCGTTTGGCCTGAGGTGACTCCAGATCTTTCTCTCCCAGAGTTTCCGATCCGCGTGGAGGATAGGCGAGAGCAGCGCCTGCGGAACAAGGTTATTCCCTTGGTCAAGGTCGTGTGGCAACGACACTCTGGTGGTGAGGCTTCGTGGGAACGTGAGGACGAGATGCGTCAGCAGTTCCCGTACCTGTTTGAGTGAGTCTTCCTCTTCTTTCCCCTTGGGTTGTTCTCAATTTCGAGGACGAAATTCCTTAAGGGGGGAGGGCTGTAATATCCCGGACCTTTCGGATCCTTCTTCATGGGTCCCGGATCTAGTTTTCGGAGCGTCCGGCTCCGTTGTGTCCGAAATTTCGTTTCGGACATCTTTCGTGTTCGGATCGGCGCGATCCGGAGTCGTTTCGGAGGCCCGGAGGCGTTCCGCGGCTTTTTCCGCGCGTGTTTTCCGATTTCCGGTGTGTGTTTCGGCTTTTTCTTCGGACGCTCGCTGCGGGCGAACCGGGCAGTTCCCCGAGGCACGAGTGGTACCGTTGCGATCGGTGCGTTCCGAGGATTCCGGAAATGTATTTTTCTAATTTTCGGTATTTTTCCGAAAAATCGGATTTTCTATATATTCCCATTTTCTTTTCTTTTCTTTTTTCTTCTTTTCTCTTTTCTTCTTCCTCCTTCCTCCTCCACCGTGTCTCCCTCCCTCTCCCTCTCTTCCTCCCGGTTGGCCACGGCGAGCTCCCCTCCGGCTGCAGACGGCGGCGGGGCGACGGCGCGGTGACGTGGGCGGCGGCGAGGCGATCGTGCGGGCATACGGCGAGCGTGGGAGGCGTGGAGAGGCGAGATTCTAGCGGCGTTCTTCGCGACTTCGAGCTCGGATCGGAGCGTTTCGTCGCGGACCGGAGGTAGGGTGACGTTCCTTAGCCTCATGTCTTCCGTCCCCGTGAGTTTCAGCTCGAGACGAGGTCGAGAGGGGTTTATTTTGAGCCGGGAAGGGTCGATCATGCCGCGGGGTGAGTTCGTCCGATCCATCGTTTTGAGCCCCGATTTCACGGTTTAAGGGCGTAGGAGCATGCTAGGGGGCTTGGGGGTTCTTCTCTCGCCATTTCCCCCTCCGTGGGGTTTGTTTTGAGGCCGATTGGGCGATTCCGGTGAGGTTCGCCATTTTCTCGCCGGTGAGCGATGTGCGGTCGAACCAGTGGCCGCACAACCCCTATGCGGTTCCGTTCGGACCGTTCATCGGCTCGGCGCGCTTTGGGTGAGGCTTGGCGCGCAGTGGGCTTGGGCGGTCTGTCGTGGGACCGCATATCCTAATGTGCGGCCCCACAGCTACCGCCCAACCCCAAGGGTTTTGACCGTTGGTTGTGACCGTTGTGCAGTGCTCTGGGATGTGCGGCCAGGAGCTGACCGCATAACCCCTTGCACGGCCAGGTGCTGGCCGTACATCCCCTAGCGCTATGGTTGGATGTGCGGTCTGGCCCTGACCGCACAACACCTGAACGGCTAAGCCGTAGCCGCCCTTCCCCAAGTGCGGCTAAGGACTAACCGTCCAGGCTTTTTACCGTTGGGAGACGAGCGGCCAGTAGGTGACCGTTCCTCACCCACGTGCGGTCAAGAGTTGGCCGCACATCTGTTTGAACGGTCCTGTGTTGGCCGTTTATCTGTCGTTTGGACCCTGGGTGGAACGGTCCTGATATGACCGTTCTAATCCTTGTGCGGTCCCTGTGAGACCGTACTTCCGTGGGCGGCCCAGTGTGGACCGTTCAAGGGTACGGGTTGCGTCGGTGTGTCTCTCGTCGTACAGAGTGTACCGGGAGATGTTGTTGGCAGCTGGTCACCGTGCGTCGGTGTTGGTACAAGGAGCGTTCCTCGTACCTGCAGTTGCACCGTTGTTTTCCGAGACTTGAGAGTCTACTCCTTCTGTGACCCTCCACTAGTCGTAGCCTACTAGTGCGCGTGTGCTAGTCGCACCAGGGAGTGGTGTACGGGCTGACCTTTAGAGACGGTTTGTGGACCGGTTACCGTTGGGCCCCACGTCTTGCAGCCAGAGTCCGGCTGAGGGGAAAACCGGTCAGAGGACCAGACCAGGGACGCGCGGTCTGTGTGTGCACACGTGGTTGGGGGCGGTTGGACCCACGTCGACGGGCGTGACCCCAGCTAGTCACTTGTTGTAGTTACTTGTACGGTGTTTGCGCCTCGGGTAGGACCTACCATGTCAGGCGGTTCACCTGCGGTGCGGTGTAAGACGTCAGGGGACGCTACCGGCTGTGCTTCTAGTGGGTGGTACTCCTGTTGAGTACGGAGTGTCAGACTGTCAGTCGTGTGTTTCCGACCTTCGGGTTTTGACGGTTCGACCGTTGAGTTTCGGTCTTCTCGTACCGTGGCACGTGTGTCGGTTTGCGTGCCGTTAGGGTCTAGTTCTGTAGAGTACAGGGCTTTCCTTTCCGAGGTACCTTTCTACCGCTAGAGTAGTGGTTTCTCGTTTTTCGAGGTAGGGTTCGAGTGATCCCTACTGAGTCTTGTTCCGAGACTCATTCCCTGCGTGTTTTCACCGTGTTTCAGGTGAGGCGCCACCTTCGGGGAGCGTGTCAGGAGCGCAGCGGAAGCGTGGTGCGGGTGCCCAGAGGTAGTGCCAGAGGTCAGAGCCGGGGGATGCCCCGTGTAGCTGTACTTTTCTTTCTTGTCACTGTACTAGTCGTGGACTACTGTTGCTGTTGTTGTTATTTTATTGTGGACCATGTAAAATGTTAATTCATTCCCTGCTTAATATCATAACTGTTTAATTTCTGCAATTATTTGTGATGCTTGTGTAGTTTCCACACCATCCTTTTAACCCTTCCGAGTCTTCGGGCTCGTGGGTGGCGGTGCGAGTCTCGGGTTATCGGGCCTTCCCGGTAATCGGATTCTCGGGTCGTTACATAAGGGGAGGGAGGGGGTCGGGAGCTGTGGATGGGGGTTCATTGGGGGCCCTAGGAGTCGCGGTGGTCGAGAGGGAGGAAGGCGACGATAGTGGCTGCGGCTACTCTTGCACAACGGGTCTAGAGTTCCTGACATTGGCTCCTCCTAGTACTGTAGCACGTTGTTGGCGTCCTCCCTACAACGCTCTTTGAAGGCGGACCGCAGGCACTCCATCAGGGGAGTCCTGCTCTGCCGCTTCTTGGTGGGGGAAGGGGGGCAGGGGGAAGGGGGGAGGGAGGAAGGGGGCGTCTTGGGAGCTAGGGTTCTCATCGTGGCCGTTGGGCTGCAGGAGGGGCCAAGAGAGTGAGGAACTAGAAGATGAGAAGGAGGGAAGGACGAAGAGGGCCGCCATGGGAGGGGGAGCTTGAGGAGGTGGAGGCGATCGCTATAGATGAGAAGAAGAAAAAGAGAAGAGGGTGAGGGGTAATTGTCCGAGGCATAGGGGGTGAGGCGCTACAGGGAGAGGTGGGGGGGAGATCAAAGATGTGTAGGGCTGGGAGACTTGCTAGCTGGTCGGAGCCGAAGGGGGAGAGGGCACTGGGAGAGGTGGGGGGGCGCTGCTCATCGGGAGGGGGAAGATGGTGCCTGAGCTCTCCGAAGGTGGGGGAGAGGGAGGGGGAAGGAGAACTACCCAAGGTGAGGGAGGGGCCATAAGTGACACACTTTTCTCTCTCTCTCTCTCTCTAAAATATAAGGTTATTTTGAGATTTTATATTGTCAAACAATTTTTGTGAGGATATTTTCATAATATTCATTGGCGTTGATAGCCCGAGAATTATACGGATATAACAGCAACAATACGGGGTATATGAGAGATATACATGATAATATGATAAAATAAGGGAATAAATATGAATACTATATTTTGCAGGGGTATAGATGTAAAATTTTCAAAGTTTCTGAATATGAGCTTAATAGTATATTTCATTCATTTTTCATATAGAGGCTGTTGCATTATTAAGCTAATGATAGAGCTTATTTGAGCTGTAACAGTGTCTATATGTATGTATACGCTAAAGCTCAGATACCATATATATATATATATATATATGGTGCTTGAGCTCTCAGGAGGTGGGAGAGATTGAGAGAGGGGGAAAGAGAGCTACCGAAGGTGAGAGAGAGGGGTTACAAGTGGCACATTTCTCTCTCTCTAAAATATAAGGATATTTTTGAGATTTTATATTTTTAAATAATTTTTGATATTTTAGAGAGTTTATATTTTTAAATAATTTTTGTGAGCATATTTTCATAATATTAACTGCGTTGATAGCCTGAGAATCATATAGATATAACCGAAACAATATGAGACATACGAGAGATAGACGTGATAATATGATAAAAGTAAGGGGATAAATATAAATATAGTATGTTGTAGGGGTATAGATGTAAAAATTTCAAAGTTTCTGAATATGAGTTTAATAATATATTTCTTACCGGCTGTTGCATTATTAAGCTAATGATAGAGGTTATTTGAGCTGTAACAGTGTCTCTGTGTACGCTAAAGCTCAAATACCACACACACACACACACACACACACACACACAGAGAGAGAGAGAGAGAGAGAGAGAGAGAGAGAGAGAGAGAGAGAGAGAGAGAGAGAGGTGAGTAAAATCTAACTTTGTATGTGTAGGTATCAACAATAAATTAGCCGAGGGAGATCGCCCCAAATGGTCTTAGATGTAGGATGGCATAAACGGGCATTGGGTGGGTCCATTTCGGGCGATTGGGCTGTGGTTGCATGATTAAACGAAGCATGTAATTAGGTGCAGTTCCCCTTAATTGAAGGGGTGGGCCCCTACTTGAATTCAAGTTGCGTTGGGGCATGTTCAATTAAGTTGGGGATTAGGTAACTTTGTTCAAACTTAGAGTGGGGTTTGCTGAACCCAAACTGAAATTTGACTTCGCCTAAAGTTAATTAGTTAGTTTAACCTCACACCCTAATCCAACCTAATTCTTCTTTTATTATTTTGCAGCTTCAGTCAGTTTGCATTGTATTTACTAGTTTATCATGGAAAGTAGGTTTTAACTTATATTTACATTCTATTAATGCATATAAAGCAAGAAATATATGGTTATTAACTCAGTCGAAGAAGTTCACGGAATGTTCACTTGTGTATCAGTGGCATTGCATTAAGCTAGCTGATTATACAATAATATCATCACATCTTGGAATCATAGATATATATATATATATATATATATGTTATTTCTTACTACACGTCGCTGAATTTGAACTCATGTCTCTGGTACTCCACGTAGACTCGAGCATAGAAATGGCTCAATCGGCCATGTAAAGCCAGCCACCAAACTGCATGCATGCACTCCATCGGACACACTGCGTTGGCATCAAACTGCAAATTAAGCCCGGTATTTCTCCGGTTAAATGATCTTCTCATGTACTATTTTATGAGATTACTTTGTTGTGGTGCTAAGAATTTAATTGTTTCACCATTTTACGGCAAACTCAAACTGTCGAGACCCATGCATGAGCCACAGTTTGGTTCCCCAAGCGTTTTCAGCAGCAATTTCAAAAGACATGCCGATCACGGCCAAGGTTATATATGATATTATTTTAAAATTCACGTAATCACAATGTTGAGATACACATAATTAAGATTATAAACATATGAATCACAATCGATTTAATCAATACGAAGCTATTATTCAGAGACTATGTCTAAATTTCAACTCTCTATCTCTCTCTCTTACACGCACAGACATTCATCGACCTATCTATCCATAGCTATGGATTTGTTCCGCTAGACATACCCATAAACATTTCAAAGACTAAAGCTTTTAAAATGTCCAGTCCAAAGAAAAAGAAAAGTATGATAACTTATGTGAATGATAGCATATGCAAGTTAAATGAGCCATCAGCAATCGCTGGATGACAACACATCCTCCCTCCTCGCTGAATTCCCACCAGACCCAGAGAACATTCCAACAGGGTCCTCCCTGCAGACGTTACAACAGAGGTAAACGAGCCTGTCCCAGTACAGGCCGAGGAAGACGACACCAAAGGCCACCAGGGCTACGACTGCGACCACTACCCCGGCTATATGATATGACCCTTCCCGAGAAAGTGCTCGAACAGCCATCCACAATCTGGGAGAGGGAAGGTGCGGTTGCTGGAACGATGTGTTGGTACTGCTGCTGTAGCAGAGCCCATGGAAGAGTAAGCAGGAACATGAGGACGACCGGCTTCATTTCCCACTGAAGAAGAGCATGCATGCAGAGGCCTCGGAGCAGGCAGAACTTGCTCTACTTTAAGCTACCTCCGTCAAATTAAGGAAGCATCGGACAGGGGATTAAGAAGAATATGTTAGGTTGAAGTGGATTAGATTGGGAGTGTTCTTAAGAAAGGGAAATTCAAAGGTTTATCCAAAGGGTGCTACCTCAAGTGTTGTATTCTGTATGGGGACTTTTGTCCCACATTGGAAAACACAAAGAGGTGAGGGGACCTTATAGTTCCTAGGGCCCCCTAGACTTTGTCTTATAGACAATAGTGGGGGTAAGCTATGACCTATCACAGGCACGCACACGTCGGGCCGGGCGAGGCTGGGCAGACGCGCGTGTGTGTGAAGTGCTGCGGGTGCTTGTCTTGGCACTCTTTTGGATTTCTTTTTACTGTTTTGCCCTTTCTTGGAGAGAAAGAGGTGTTTTGCCCTTTCTTGGAGAGAAAGAGGGGTCTCCGAACGATTTTTGTTTGGAGGCGGACCGTCGCGGACGTGTGTATAACAGGAGTGATTAGCATTACCCTAATAACGGGTTATCCTGTTCTGCTGTTTTTTACTTCCCCGAGGAATCGCTCGCGCTCCGCTCTCTATCTCTCGTCTCTCCGTCGGTTGCAGCCGCTGCTCCGTTGCTCTGCCTCCCTTGCATATCACCAACATCGTTCGGCCGTCGACGTCTTCTTCGTCGGTGTTCGCGCACAGACGACGCTCTCTACTGCTGTCTTTCGTCGGTGATCGGTGCATGTTCTTCGACCTACATATTTTCCCTTTAAGAAGAGATCTAGGTTTTTCGCATAGCATTTTTTTTACTAGATTCTTAAGAGTGCGCTTAAGGGTCTTGTGTTAGTAGTCGTATCCTGGGGGAAGACCGCCATACTCATCGCACCGTTCTTGTGAGGGGTGATATCTTCTCTAAGGGGAGTCTCTTTGAGACGCTTCTACTACATATTTAATTGTTCTACAACCATGTTTTACACTATAATCATGTTTATTAATCTTGTTTCTTGGCCGTTCTTTGTTGAATCAACCCCATATGCATGTATGCTCTGATTTGCCTTGTATGTATTATGGTCCGGTTGTTGCCATGATGTCACCCCGTTACACTGTTTATTCCCAACAGAATAAAGGAGGGAAGAAACAAGAAGAAGAAGGGACCTTGGAGGGATCAACCCATGGCCGCATGCCGTGTTATAAAGAACCATGCATGGTGCTGGTAATTAAATCGCAAGATCACCTTGTGATGTTTGCATGCTTAATTGTTAATTATTACTATTATAATGGATGCGAGAGATTTGCCCATTTGAAAACCTTTTTCCAACGTGAGCTAGCGGTGATCCGAAAGTTACCCCACTGGACGCCGCGGCGATGGCGCCGGAACCAGCCCCGCATGGCCTCCTCCCAGCACTGGTGCGTACGTCCAGCTGCGAGATCCGGATCAAGCTTGGGTGGCGCTTCGTCTCCGAAGGCAACCCCACCCCCTGATAATTTAGGCAAGCTCACCCGGTATCAAGACGGCCCTCACAGATGGTTCGCCGTCTCGTGTTGAAGATGCCAGCCGGCCCTCACGACTGCCATCGCAGCTGGGGATGGCAAGTCGACGATGGATTCTCCTCCGTAGGGTCTCCCAGGCCCGGCTGTCTCGCTGGTGAACCTCACGAACGGAAAGGAGAGTTGCCGCCGTTCGCACCTACCCCAGTTGGCCAGGCTCCGTTGATGCGCCGGTCGCCGTTGATGCCGCCGCTGCAGAAGCCGGAAGGTGCTCCCCCCGAATATCCGGCACTGCCCCTGATACGCTCCCCCTGGATACTCCTGGCGGTGAAGAAGGGTCCACAGGACCGGTGCCCGCTTTGGCCCACGGTCACGGCACAGGTCCGAGCGCGTCTCCCATCGAGCTGGGCCTAGCGAGCAGCCCATCCAGCCCAGCACCCACGGGCCCGACATCTTTCTCCTCAGCTGAGACAGACAGGCGCACCGCCACCGCAACTGATTTCAACCCAGGCCTAAAATATTTATTGCAAATCCTTTCTCCTGGTTTGCTGCAGTGCAGGTTGCCTTTCAAAAATTGGGGTTAGCACTACTAAACGATAAGGCCATAAAGAATCAAATTTCAAAGACTACTCCTCATCTTATATTTTATTTGTATGCTAAATAAAAACCTAAAATGTATAATGATATAAATAATGAAAATATTAAATAGGTTTAGACCCGGCCAAGTCACATATATGGGTTTTACCGGGTTGAGCGGGTTATATAAGATCTGTCCGGTTTAACCGAGTTTTATTAGGTTTTGGGTGTTGGCCGGTCTAAATAATGGGCCGACCCTATTTTGGGATCGAGTCGTGTGCGGTTCAACTGGTCGGATTGACCAGAGATTTTAAAACACTGCGATTAATACACCATACTTCATAATTATAAAGACCTAAATGATATTATCATCATCATCATCATAACCTTTGTTTTGCAGTTACTTGCCAAAGGGTTTCAAAGGAGAGAAGCCTGGATCAGCATTTAACAACTCAAGTTTCATACTATTTGGGGGTGGAGATGCAAATTGTCTCAATGATTTTTCCCTCTTTCCCTCTTTCTATGTCTCTCAAAGGTCAAAAGAACGAACATAAGTTTTACCTAATCAGATGAACATAAGGTCAAAAGAAACATTTCAGATGAACACCAACTAGCCTCCGGAAGGCTAGCTAATTAATCATCATGTGCCTCATTACACTAACCTCAACCACGCAACCAATATTAACTACCCGTTCATCATTGCAAAGCCAATAAGAAAGAAAGAAATTAATCGGACTTTAATTTGTCCAACTCTTTAGCTCTCAAAATTTTCTTTGCTTTTCTTTCAGGATCATCATATCTCAAGAGAAAAGTAAGAATACACCGACGATGCTCTGAACACACGGATACTGTACTCAATGGCATTTCTCTGATCCGTTTGATGATTACGCTTGCTTTCAAGTGAGAAAGTACCACCTGAGGAACCTTCAAATCTTTCTAAACCTTCTCTGCAATCATTACATAAAAGCTGGGGAGCGTATCTCGGCTGCAAGTTGGGCCAAATCCGGAGAGCTGCCATGTTAATTTGAATTCTTTTTTTCAAAGTTTATATATAGAATTAAAGCAGTCCAAAGTAGAAGATTTTTTTTTAAAAAAAAAGAAATTTCCTGAGCGAGGGATCATTTCATTGTTAGCACCAACGAAATGTCGTCAAAATTAAGAAGATCATAACAGTGATGTTCAAGCAGCTGTTTCGCAAAATATGATGGTGTGATACGACGGCGTTAAGTTTCTCAACTCATCCGCGGGGTTGCTTTCACATTTGAGAAATACATATCGTCCTTGAGATGCACAAAAACGAATGATACACATCTGCAATATCTTATTCATCGATATATGAGACACCTTATCAAGTATCTTCATAAATGTTTACATCTTCATATATACTTGCAAGTTGCACGTTGCCCAGAGGCTACAACTTCTCCATGAACACGAGCCATTTTCTCTCTGCAAACGTGAACAGTTCTTACAACAAATTGCCCTCGATCGACATCGAGGAAAAGAAGGCAAAAAAAAAGAAGAAAACAAAAGATTCTTTTAGTGGAAATGAAGGGGGAAGTTTCCATAAGGAGAAAGAAGGAAACCCTTGTAAGTTTTGTAGTTATTTTTTTTTCCTATCTGACTTTTATTGATTGAAAAGTGTGGACAGGTTGGTTTGATGAAGCAATCAAGCGAAGCTTTAATTACAAGGACAAAATAAAGGCAAAAGAGGTTAAACAGCCTATCAAAAGCAGCGCTAGCTGATCATTAGGGTTCTTGTGGTACCTAATCGGTTGCCTTCTAATTCAAAGTCTCCTAGCTTCTCAAAGAAAGAAGAGACCGACTTAATAAAGTATATATATCATGATTCCTCAATTAAGAATCAATAGGCTCTCGCTAATCATTCAACTTGGAAATCAAAGAAAGGGAGGGAAGAAATATCTTCTATCAGATCTCCCAAATGCCATACCTCCGTCCCCATGTTTTCAGCTCCCCAGAAACACCCCTTCCCTTCCACACCCTGGTCACCACTGTAGGTATAATGGTGACTGTTTCCACAAGAATTACTGAAACCTGCAGTGCTGCTGCCGTTGTGGTAGCTACTCTCCTCAGTACTGTTCTTCCCAACGGAGCTATAACCATCAATGCCATCCGCTAAGTTTATGCTTTCCGTTAATGGAGGGACGAAGAGCTCACAACCATCCCCCATGGAGCTGCCGTCTGGAATCCCTAGGCTTCCATGGAGTCCATCACCGAACATAAACTGTGGGAAGTTAGTGGGGGGATCGAAGTAGCCGGTGTTTAGCCCTGCGGCTTCTTGGCTGCTGTTTTCAGGGATAGACAGAGGATCGAACAGGCTGTACGGTGCCACGGCGTGCATCGAAGACGAGGAAGAGGACGGTGTCCCCAGACAGGTGCTAAAGACGGCGTTGGTCGACATGAGCGCTCCTGCGGCTTCTCTGGGCTCTGAAGAGGAATCAACAAGGTTTGGGGAGGGCGAGGACAGCGGGTTCTTCAGCCTCTTCTTCACCGTTGAGTTCCAGAAGTTCTTTATTTCGTTGTCGGTACGCCCTGGAAGGCGCGCGGCGATTTGAGACCACCTGCGCGTTGTTTTGAGTAGAAACACATCAAAGAGACGAATAGGGGGAGAGAGAGAGAGAGAGAGAGTGTGTGTGTGTGTGTGTGTGTACTTGATAGGACCGGACCCCCAGCAAATGACCAACAGCATATGGAGGTCGTATGTTTCCCGTATGCAGATAAACATGCAACGAAATAATACATCTGATTCGAAGAAGGAATACTGGCCTAGAACTCGATGCATGTGAATAATTTAATTAATTTGGCACCTGGGAATGAAGGAATGCTTTCATGGCCAAAACTCTCGTGTTATTCGATCTCATTATATTGAGATCTTGTTCTTTCAAAAGTTATCATGCTATATGTTGAAAGAATAGATAAGGTGTTGCAGCTTTTCTGAGATTGCAAGAGCAAATCCCATCTAAAGGTGTATGCTTATGTTGCATGCATTTGCATGCATGGATACGCTTACGTCCGTACAACAATATCAGCAATGTTGGATGAGAAGGTAAGAGAAGATGAACCATAATGCAAGGAGAAGACAAATGGATGATCATGATGATGATGATGATGATGATGATGAGAGAGAGAGAGAGAGGAACCTGTTGCCGAGGATAGAATGCAGATGGATGATGAGCTCCTCCTCCTGCGGGGAGAAGGCCCCCCGCTTGAGGTCGGGCCTCAAGTAGTTGATCCACCGCAGCCGGCAGCTCTTGCCGCACCTCTGCAGCCCTGAATTCCGGGCCACCTCGCTCCAGCACCCCTGCCCCCTGGTCAGCATGTAGCACATCAGCTTCTCGTCCTCCTCCGGCGACCACAGCCCCTTTCTCAGCTTCACAACCCCGCCATTGCCGGCGTTGCCGCCAGCGGCGTTCGAGCCATCCTTGCCTGCAGCTGCGTCCGGCTTCCTCATCTTCCAGGTCCTCCACAAGCTTTCCCCTAGGAATGAGTGGGCGAGCTTCAGAGCTAGCTCCAACTGGCTGGAGAGGGTGGAGGAAGGATGACACATCGATATTTATACATGGAGAAGAAGAGTAGGAGGAGGAGACGGCAGGGGGATCGAGAAGGCGAGAGGCTTCATGGGGAGGCGGGGATGACGGCGATGAAGGTTGATGGGTGACGATGATGGGGATGGGTGTGTAGGGTTTGCTTAGAACATGGAGATCGAAAGGAGAGAGAGAGGGAGGTTTTTTTTTTTCCTTTTATTGTTGTTTGGTGGGGAAGTGAGAAAACGGTCCGGAGGTGGACAGATGGAGATGTGTGAGAGAGGAAGGGGAGATTTGGGGGGGGGGGGTTGGGGAGAGGGACTCTTCTTGTCTTTGACTCCAGCTCTGGTCCTTTTTTTTTCGATGCATCTTTCTTCACTCACAAGGTAATCATCATCATCGTACAGATTTGGGGTGTGTGTGTTAGAGAGAGAGAGAGAGAGATGGGGGTGCGGAGGGTTGCTTGTGTATGTCTCTCTGTGAGGAGAGAGAGAGAGGGAAGGGAAAAGAGAAGCTTGTCTTGTAACGAAGTCTGATGTATTTGCTTTCACTTCACATAATCTCCCAATCCGGCCGATATATCCTTGCATTTTATGAGGCTCGCGTTTAAAAACTACAAAAGAACATAAAAAAAGGGAAAAAATAACCCTGGAAGTTTGGTTAATATTTGAAACAATGTATTGGTAACACTTTTTTTTGTCTAGATTCTTTGTAAAATTTTATATTTTTTTGAAGGTTTGCAATCGATTTAAGGAGTTTAAACTGCGAACTCTTATTCCCTGTCTACTGTTCCTACGAGCCCGTGGAGTGTAAGGCGGTGTTTGATAACGGGTTAAACTCGGGTAAGATAGTTTAATTGGGATCAGGTGGGTTATTTTTGTTTAACATTTTTTTTCTTAACCAGGGTTGGATAGAGTTGAAGTAGATTATTTTATTCTTAAGAAATAGGTGGAATAAATTAACCGATCCTGATTAAGATTAAGAGTCGGTTGAGTCACCCAGAATAAGTCACCCGTCTCTAACTTACTCCATTATCAAACTCGCCTTAAAGATTTTATATATCTAAGGTTTTGCATTGTCCAATTACTTGCCTAGGTAAGGCAAATATATATATAGTTGCTTGAAAAATTGTCAAGCTTTTGAATCATTCATTAGCCAGTTTTAAATTTGACAGGATTTGGTGTTGTCGATGACGGTGATGATGATGATATTGATAACGATTAGGATTATAAGAAAAGAAATTAATCAATGAAGTAGATCTTTGTGATTCACCGATTTCCATGTTGTTACAATTAAGTAAAAGTAGAAGAAGGCATTTCACAATTGTACCAAGGTAACGTTAGTGAAGTGTTAGCCCAATTCTTTATGGCCATGTTTGTTTGGGAGATAAATCGGGATATCTCACTGAAAGTTCTTCTATTCACTTTAATTACTCATACAAGATATTCCATTTGAGTTAGGATATATAGGCTCTTATCTTGATTTATCTCGAGATAAATTGTTCTACCAAAAAGGTGGAACAAGGAGGGTTAAATTATTTCATAATTTTTAGAAGATATTTCGAATTATCTTATCTTTCAATTAAAACATTTTGATATATTTTATGGAATACACTACTTACCGTTTAACTTATCATCTTAACCTATTCCGCAATCAAATAGTGCTTTATTTGTTTTGGAGGACTCGATCACCCTTATCCATCCTAATTGATTTGGGTGTTCATGCAAGTTATTCAGATTGAGTTAGGATATGTATATATAAAAGGCTCTAAATTGATCAAAGTAAATAAAAAAGAATCTATGGAAATATATGCATACGCTAGAAAAATTGTGGGGGGGGGGGATCAACAAAATATTGTCAATGATATATATATGGATCAATTTTAGTTTCCTCTCCTCACAACCGATGCCATATAATTCCTATGTGCATATCCTCAGCACCAGTCCATTGCACTGCATGCGCGTGTGCTTTCTTTAATTATCTACGTACTCTCCATTTTTTTTATAAATCTCTATCACCTACCTGAACAAACTTGACGTTGGATCTAGCTATGTACGTATCCTGAGGGCAGCTAGCGACCGATTCAGACGCACAAGGAGCACGAGATACATATGATTAGACGATGAAGTTATGTTATCATCTCGGTTGTTAAGCTTTTACCAAATTAATGACTATAGCTAGGACTGCTTTTCTTGAGCAAAGCGTCAATAAGTTTGCCGAGTGATGACTGAAATGACTACCGATATCAATCGCATGATGCGGTGCAAATGAAGTACGAGACATTTCCTCGTATCCCTATAATATGATGGCAAATGGAATCGAGGCAGCACAAAACCAATCTCTAATCAAACATCATTATGATTATTATTATAGTCGATTGATACATTTATGATGAAAAATGGAATCGAGGCAGCACAAAATCAGTCTCTCGTCAAACAAACGTCGTCATTGTTGTTATTGTGCTTGACGATGATACACTTTGTAACACAAGTACTGATCATTAAGGGCGCTTTGTTAACCGGATAAGGTTAGCGCAAACGGCTCCTAAGAGTCGATTATACTAATTGACTCCGATTAACTTTCGTGTGTGCGAAGAGAGCGGTGAAACCCACCGACTCTCCTTCATCCGCTCTCTCCCTCTAACCCGCTATCAAACATGCCCCTAGAGATCTTTTACGAGTACAGTCGTGTTCTCAGGTATCAATTTGTGTGGAGCAGAAGTTGAAGGATGGCACGGAAAGGGTGGGGCGTGTACAGCTCGAAGAAGCACCAATAATTAATGTTTCATGGTTTTGAAGCCATTTATTAAAATTGATTTTAGCACCACGTCATGTTACAAAGAGAAATATTAAAGGGCCACATCTCCCATGTGGCTTATACGTCCCATTTTTTTTACCATCCAATTTACAAAAAATAAAAATAAAAAAATTGCAAAGGCTGATATGAGAATGGCACATCAAATGACAAAGTTATAGCATCATACATAGCTTTCCCCTTTTACTAGTAATGAAGTGAAATTAGTCTAGAGAGTCTATTTAGGCCCGCTTTGATAGCGGGGTGGTCGATCGATTGTCGAGAATCGGGGAGAGAGAAATCTCGACGGGACCCACCTCCCCTCACATAAAAGAGACTAACCGAGGGTGATTACCATGCTCAACCCTCCGGAGTCGAGCACGGTAACCGTACTCGATTAACAAACACGGCCTTAAAGGTCAACTAAGCCAACCTCCGACTTGACCAGCCATGCCATGGGGCCGTTGGTTCAGGGGAAGCACGCAAGTAAAACATGGAAGAAGATCACATCAACAATTATATTACCTGCGAGCGAATCCCTACCAGCGTCCATTTTGGAATACGCAGCCGCAAAGATGGGCGTCCCAGTGTTCCAACATTCAAAAGAGAGTAATGATGTGCAACACCACCCCCACGTACGTACAAACACGAGTGTTAACACGTGCAACAGTTTTACTTTTAACTTTTTTTTTTCAAAGTGACTCTCACTCCAAATTAATTAATTTGATGTGCCCCATCTCGTTATCAAATGACGTGACGTGAAATTCACACAAAAAAATATCCAATGTGAATAATAAAAATAAGATATTTTCACTATACATAAGATTTGAGATTTATTTTTACGTGTCTATCTCATGTCACGATGTGATCGACACCACATTAAATTGACATTAAAGTCATTAAAAATCAAAAAAAATGTTAAGCATGCAACAACAACCCATGTGTAATTACAGGTGGTGTTTGTGTAATTACAGGTGGTGTTGTACAGAACAATACTTAAAAAAAAGGGTATAGTTTTCATTTTGGAGGGACATTTTACCGGACCATATCAAACATAAGTCGGGCACCAAATTTAACTAAACCAAGAAAAGTCAATTTGTTTTGGTCATCATGTAATGTGTATTTATAATTAGAAGTTTGTGTGCATTTTCCTAAACGTAAAAAATCCATATGTATATTTATTTTTTGTATACCTCGTTTTTTTTATTCTGTTTTGGTTTCCAGGTCCCTTGAAACAAAGAGCTAAACCAGGTTTCGTTTCAAGGTGCTTCCATTGAATGGTGGGAATCTAACGACACGCCTCTATGGCAAGAGGGATTTTTCTGAAAAGATTGCATCTTTCTGATCACCGGTCAAGAAATGCCATGAGGTCGCATGGCAGGAGGTACAGACATTTGTATGGTTATTGGAACGACAACAGTTGGATAAAACCCAGAACAATTCTCCTACTGTTAAATAAATTGCCAGGAGATCCTCGCATTGTAGACTTGCAGGAGATGAGTAGGACTGAAGTGAGTTTCATAGAGCTGAATTAGAATGAACATAAGACAAGAATAAATATCTAGAGGATAAGCTACAGTAAGCTTAAGCAACCACCCCTTTTGAATTGGTGGGTGGGGGAAGCCCCCTCTGGAACATAAAAAAGGTCATGCTCATCCATAATTAAGATTTGGCCACAAGAGAAGCCATAAGGCAGTGATTAGATCTTACGTACATCCTTCATCACAAGACTTGAGACTCAAGTAAACTCCTCATTAAGACACAATTATGTGTAAATGAAAGAGAAGACTTGGAAGTTAAGCTAAACAATTTAGGACTCCCGGCAGAACTAGATTTTCCATCTTTCGTCACCAGTCCAGAGTGCACAAAATAGGAGGAAAAAGACTACAGGAGCTACGTTTTGTGCTAGAAATTTCTACACAGTGCAAGAGGTAGTCATATCCACATGTTTTGCTTGCAAGGGAACAACCAGAATAAAGCAGCAGGAGCTAGGCCCAGGTGGCCAATGCACCTCTTGCACCAACTGGATCGCTTCATAGTGAAGCAGGTTCCTTTTTATTCCAAAACAGAGAAGTACAAGTGAGAACCAAGGGCAAACATGCATAGGAAAATAAGGGCAGAAATGAAAACAAAACCAGACCGTAAAAGCTCCCGTCGTCGACTCATGATTGGGAAGATGAAATGGCACACAAAAATACTAGTGTACCCGCACAGGAGCTTTCGAAAACAGAGATGAAAATACCACGTCTCTTTTACAGCTTTTATTTTTAAGGCAGCGAGGGGGGGACTTCAAGACTGATACGACTTTACCACACTGATGGCAGTCACGGCGATATTAAAATGAGGAAAAAGGAAACCATTGTTCCTGCTGCCGCAGTAATGAAGCTTCTAAAGGCTGTCAAAATTGATGGGTTCCCTCAGGAACCTCTCCATTTGTTTTGCCCTCGTCTTTATCGACATGTCAAAAACCTTCTGCCCAAATTCAACCACTAGTCCTCCGAGGATGCTTGGATCAATCTGCACGTGTCAGAACCACGAGAATTGTGATTTAGACAAGAAGAAAATTTGTGAATAGGGCTAAAATGTACCAAATGCAGCAGAAATAAGCACATGGGAAATGGATTTATGGATATTATGGAGAAAGCTCCTGTTGCAAACGCCACAGCAACAAACAGTTTGCTTTAGGATTATTGGCTGCCAAGACACCACGGGCAGATAAGAATAATCAGTAAACTCCCAATCCAAAAGCAAGCAGACAATTCCTGACATTTTATTGTGTTGAAGCGGCAGGCCTCAGAATAGGCCCATCAGATGGTAAAAACTATTTGCTTTCATAGAAGCACACGATTAATCTGTGGTTCTTTCTGTTCCCCTCAAGCCTCAGCTGTCCTGTCACCTTGGCATGCTTTTTATGTACCAGAAGAATGATGTCTCCACTAGCCTTGTTCTCACGTGTCACAACAACAAACAGTGTTTCTTCATTCTCTAGGCTATGCCACAGCATGCACCATAATGCAACTAATAGCAAAGTGAAGCGTTGTTGGGCACCATCACATCCATGTCTAAGAACAAAATAATCATAAATTCCAGCCTGTTTTGTGGGTTTGATAAAGGAATGGGGTTATGAGTTTTGGTAGTAACATAAAATCTTCGTTTACGGTTTGATGCACAGTACCTTCTGCTCTACGTTCACAGTCTTTCCATGCCCAATAATATCCTGCAGCGTCTGCTTCAGTTCTTTCTCCTCCTCTGAAGGGAGAGGCTGTAAATATGAAGGCCCACATATAAGTAATCTGAAAATTTACAAAATAACAACAGCAGTTCACAGCAAAGAAGATTAACCAAAAGTCACTCAAAAGGAAAAATGTCGACAGAGAGATTCAAGGAAACGGACTGCAGTGGATGTGATGAACCCTCTAACAGATAGCCAATACCGTGTCATATTCAGCTTCAACTGTACGGTATACAATTATGCTTGGTACAAGAGTTTAGCATAATAAAGTGATGCCAGCTTTCTTCAGGGAAAACACAAGTGGGAGTCACATTGATTCCAAAATTTACCAAGGCAATTTCACCCAAGGTACCACTATACTAAACCATAAATGAATGGCACCAAATGGTGCAACCATGTAAAAGTACAGTTCACTTGCTACGACAGCACATGTTGAATAGAAATGCATGTCTTATTTTTTGTTTTGTTTTTTGAAAATGGAAATGCATGTTTTATGTTATTTTGATTTTTCTCATCTACCCTTTTTTTAGTGACTTCTACATGCCTAGATAAATTCAGATAAACAAGATTAGAGTGTGCATGCTGTTTTTGATTTTCTTGAACTACTAGGATAACCTAGGATGGTGTTAAGGCAAAGCTGGGGAGGCACGGGCCATGACCCAACGGTCACCATTTTAGCAAGGTTGGTTTGGAAACAACCTCCTGGTGTTGCAGCCACTGCAACAACCACCTTTTAAAAAAAATGGATGACACCACATATGTATTAAATGTAAAAGAAAGTGGGATATACAAGTATAGCCAGTCAGCAACCAAAAATCCCTTTACAAAAAACCACACCAAGATGGTGCACCCCTTGCTATCCCCCCAACAAAAGGAAAAGAGAGGAGCTGTGACTCCACTTACATAAATGCTTTACCCATTCGCTCACTTTCTCACGAACAAAAGAGATAAATCTATCCTCAAATCTTGCTTCATCTCCGAAGATTCTACTGTTTCTTTCTCCCCACAATGCCCGAAGTGCCACTGCAACAACCACTCCGCACAGACTACATGCTGTTTCTCATACATCAGATTTTTCCTTCTAAGATATAGATGGGGATATGATAGGGATACCAATGATCAGAACGGGCATACATCAGATGCAAGACAACTGGCAGCTAGTGGAACTTCAGGATAGAAAGTAATCATCAAGCCCACAAAAGACAAACAATGAATATCTGACAATTCCGCAGACGAGTACATGCTATATTCTTATATGTATGTTAACATGTCCATGCATTACAAGTGAACCCAGATGAAGAGCAGTGAACAAGCACATGTACAGCAACATATACATATCCCCACAATAAGGCTCATGATTGACAAGTAGTACTCTACAACCAATGTAAAATGATACCAAATTCTGACAAGCTGAAGAATGCATGTATGAACTTTTTTTTATTCTCAGTTTCTCGCAGTGCAAAAGCTCTTCACTTAATTCTTGCACTTCAAAAGTCTGCACTGTGTAAATTTTTGGAAGACAGGGATGATAATAAATACACAATCTTCTAGAAGGAACTTACAATTACAGTTCTCACAGTAACTTTCACCTCCCCCTTGTGAGCCATGGTCAAATCCACAAAACTCTTAGCAATTTTCTCAATGTGCCTAAGCCTTCCATTCTCAGCCATGATAGCTTTTCAAAGAGAAATGAAATTAGTATTAATCACATGAAGACAGCTTGCTAATAAGCTTTAAATCAAAGCATGTTGAAACCAAGTGATATTCTGAAGCATTAGGAAGAGAGGACGAAAGTTGGAAAAGAAAACCGCATAAAAAAAGATTCAATAAATAAATGTGAAATGACACGTGTGCCCTTCCATGAACATATGCTGGACTTGGAACCTGCATGCCTCCAACCAAAGTCACCTATTCACATAGATTTGGAGCCAAAGGAAAAATAAATCAAGTCCATCACAGTTAAATATGAATCCATTAAGCTTCATATGCCTTTGAATTGTCCTGGAAGTCCTGCCAGTTAACTTAATCCTTCCACATGACCGAGAAGACAGACCAAATACCAACTGGCATCAGCCTGCTGTGGCCATCCAGTTTCTATGATTTGGAGTCCACAAAGCAGGCAGGATCGGATCGGGCACCTGGATCACGAATGCTTGATCCCGATCCGATCGGATCAGATCGGCCTAATTGGCAGATCCAAAGGAACTGAGCCGATGCACAAGAAAAGTTAAAAAAGCATTTACATAAATAAAAAGTTTTTAAATAAACAAAAAAGTATATTTATAAATTTTAAAAGTATTTACACAAAATATATAACTATGTAAGACATTTTATAAACTTTAATAATTTTTTTAATCAAGCCCTAATCAGCCAAGATCAGCCTATTCATAAAAGAAACGGCTGATCCACATGTAATATGGCCGAGTTTGGTCCGATTTGGGCCGATTCAGATCGAGCCATACTAGTTTTAAAGGGTTTTTTTGTTTTTTGTTTAATCTCTAATTGGAATTAGGTTTGGGGGCAGACCAATCCGAATTGGCCAATCCAGATTCTGCCAAGGATGGCAGTGTCGGTTTCGGACTCGGTTTCGGCCGGGTCCGAAACCGATACGACTCGGTATCGGTTTCGGTTTCGGCCGAAACCGGTTCAAAACAGTTAGAAAAGGCCAAAATTGGGGCCAGGAGGTTAGGTTTCGGCCGAAACCGGATGGTTTCGGTCGGTTTCGGTCTGAAATCGGACGGTTTCGGTCCGAAACCATTAAAAAATTATTATTTTTTGATATCGGGCCTGCTACAGTGCAAAGGCCCGTTTCGGTGTCGGTATAGGCCGAAACCGATACGTTTCGGCCGAAACGTATCGGTTTCGGCCGATACTGCCAACCATGGATTCTGCATTCCATGGGAATCCAAGATTCTGTCCATTTTGCATGATTCATTGTTATATTAGATACATGCAACACAGCCAAACTTGCAGATATAATGCAAATAATTGTTCAAAATACTCAAAGAAGAGCAAATGATTCATAACTACTTGGATCCAAACTTCTAGAAAAAGTCATTGCAATCGCCCACTGTCACCATCCATCATCACTTCTTTACATTTTAGTATCCTCTATACCTTCGTTCACTCTGGCCATAGCATTTCTTTTGAAGGTGACTCTGGCCATAGCATGTTGTCAACCAGTACCCGCTGCTAGTCTAGTAGACTACTACAACTGCTGCAATGCTCAGCATCAAAGTCATTCCACCTAAGTCCTCCCGGGACCTGCTGCCATCCTTAACCAGCCTTGATATCAACATAACAGTAATGATACGAAACTCAGATGGAAGCCTCTGCAATCTGTAAAGCATGAGATGACAGCATGATTTTGTCCCTTCTTTCTATTTCACTCTTTTGTGATGTGGCCTTGCAGAATAGCCTCAAAACTCATCCAAAGAAAAACATAGATATTAAAAAAATAAATTTAAATAATAATAATAATTTATTAAATATTAGCAATTAATCTCCCTTTAAAAGCATAAATACCAAAAGAATTCTAGAACTTTCAACATATTCCAAATTCTAAAATTAAAACACAAACATCAAGAAATTTTAGAGCCCTAGTGTATTAAAAACTAATTCTTCTTTTACATCCCACATGCAGAAATTACTTATTTCCGAAAGACCTTAAAACATAAAGGGTTTTTTGCAAATAAACTATTGTTAGAAGCGAAATTGCAGATATATCATTCCTGGAAACGCATTAACATATATATCACCACTATTTTGAAAAACTTTCATATATGTCATCGCCGTAACCCCCCGTAACCACCCGTCAAGTTAACCATGGTTAGGCCTAACTAGATATAGGAAAAGACGAAAATGTCAATGGTTATATTTCTTAGGGTCTGGGTTATTTTCAAAAAAACCCTAAATAGAATCTTAAAACAGAAATAACAAATCTAATAGGGGTATATAAACAAATAATGAACTTTCAGGGTTGAAAAGCATTTGAAGGGTCATATGCTTCCCCCCTCTACTCGACAGGTTTCCCAAACCCTAAGAGGATGGCGGCGGCGCCGTGGAAAGGGGCAACGGGATCGTGGTGGCGCCGGCGGCCTGCTACCCAATACCCCCGCTCCCGCTGCCGCCCCGTTCCCCCCTATGTAGTCGAAATCGCGCCTAGGAGCTGAGGCGAGGCGATGGCACCTCGCCTCGCGCCGTCGTGGTTCGCCGCTTCGCACGTCTCGCCCGCGAACCGGATCCGCATATCAGGTAGGATTACCCGTTAACCTCGACAAAGCGGATCCTCCTTTTAACTCGTGGGGGTTTCGTTCGCCTCCCACCCCGCGGCCAATTCTCCCTCCTTCCCCTATCAACAGCCCTCATCACCAATGGCGGCAACAGCTTTTGGCGATCGAACGACGATAGCGGCGTCCGACACTCATCTCCCTCTCGTCGTCTTCCACTCCCTCTTTCTCTCTCACGCAGGCACACACAGAGGGGGGCTCACCCCCTCTCCCACTCTGTCACTCTCTCTCCCCCTCTCCCTCCCTCTGTCTCCCTCTCTTACTCTCTCTCTCACACAAGCACACACAAACCTCCCAACAGAACAAAAAGAGGTGAGTTCTGTGAGTTCACATTACAAAGAACAACAGTCCATTCTCTCACTCTAACACAAATAAATAAGACCACACTCTCCACCTCTCTACCTACATTCCTGAAAGTCATGTTATATGCTCTTTTTTTTTAAGTGGATAGCACCACTGGTTACATAAAAGAAAAAAGTGTATACATGTATGGGGGCGTTGCACTCTAAAATTAAGAGAGAGAGAGAGAGAGAGAGAGAGGGAGAAGAAAAGAAGAAACCCGGAGGGACCCCCTCTAGGTTCTCAAACCCAGAGGGACCCCTCCAAGTTCTCTCCTCTTTCTCTCAAATAAAAAAAGGGAGGGAGCAAGCCCGGAGGAAGTACCTCCGGGTTTCCTCCTTTCCCTCTCTCTCCTGTCTCTCTCTCTCTCTCTCAAATTAAATAAAAAAAAGGATAAAAAGGAAAGAGGAATATCCGGAGGGACCACCTCCGGGTCTTCCAAGCCAGGAGGGAGTACCTCCGGGTTCCTTTCTCTCTCTTTTCTCCTCTCTCCTCTCGTTCTCTCACAATCTACAACCCGGAGAGAGTACCTTCGAGTTTCCAAACAAGGAGGGTGCCCCTCCGGGTCCCCGTCTCTCTCTCAATTACTCTCTTTCCCTTTTCCTATTATTCCCCTCCTCTTTTCAAACCCAGAGGACTAAAATGTCCAAATTTAATCCTCTTTCTCCCTTTTCCAGTTGTGCCCCTCCTTTCAAACCCGAAGGGGCTAAAATGTCCAAATGCCTTTTCATCTCCCTCCGATAACTCACCTCCAACTCCAATAGACAAGACACCTTGGCCATTGGAGAAAAAAACTTCCTCAATTGAGCATCCACCATGGAGCACAAGGAGGCGGCCTGCCCACAGAGATTCAAGGGGCCGAAGACTTCTCTTTTTTTTCTCGGAAGGATGAAGCATCAACAAAGCATCAAACAAGAGGGGAAGAAGCCGGCGGAAGGAAATCCAAGGGAGCATTGTGCAAGGTGTTCTTGTGCATCCCTGTGCATTCTCTCTTGAGAAGTCTAAAGAAATCATTGTGCATTATGTAATCAAAAATTAAAGATTGTGCAAATACTCATGCCTATGTGCATTATGGAATTATGAGAAAAAAATGCATTTGTTTCCAAGGAACTAGAAATCAGATATCAGTCCCGACATCAAGTGTGATTAGAAAAATCTGAGAATTGCAGATATACCCGTCTGGGTACCATGTGAGCCAAAATCTGAGAATTGTAAATATGTCCCTACCTATGTGCAGCTGGATCAGAAGAATTCTGAGAATTGTGTATCAGTCCATATCCATGCATGCATGTGGATAGAAAATCTGGAAATTGCAAAGATACCCTCGCACAGGGTATTCTTTGAAGTTCTGAAATTGTAAAGATGCCCCTGCACAGGGCATTTGCAAGAAAGGTCAAAAAATTACATAATTATCTCCTGCTGTTGGAAAAATTACAAAAGGCCCCTGTAGGTGGGAATTGCAAAAAAACCCTAAAAAAATAAAAAATTGCAATGCCCTGATGTTCAGAAAAATTACAAAAATACCCTGAAGCATCAGGAAATTACATAGAACCCCTTTGCTGCCAGAAATTATAGAAATATCCCCGATGGGTGGAATAATTACAAATATACCCTTTATGGGCAAAGAAATTTAAGAAATATCCCTTGATGGTGGGAAAATTACAAAAACACTCCTATTTGTGGAAAAATTACAGAAAAGCCCCGAAAGACGTCCACCAAGGATCAAACATGAAGGAAAGAGGCATCAAGCACCTAAAGAAGAATCCCTGAGTGTGGGAGTGGTCTTGTTCTTGTACTTGGGTCTGCACATCTACAGAACAAAATACATGAAACGGGATATATTGCATATATGCCCCTATGTGTATCATTCCTACGTCCAAGGGATATTTTAGGAAATAAAGTCAAGAAAATGAACATAGACCAAGCATCAAGAAGCGACCAAGTTGATACAAGTATGAAGACTTGTGCATGTACCTCGTGATCAGAAAGGTCCAAAAATTACAAATCAAATCTGAAATGTCAAAGAATGACAGAAATGCCCCATAAAATCAAAAAATGACAGAAGTATCCTGAAAAGTTAAGAAATAGCAGAAGTGCTCCAAGATGTCAAGAAATTGCAACAACATCCAAAAAAGGTATGAAATTAAAGAAATATCTAGGAAGGGTCTAAAATTATAGAAATACCCTGAAAGAGTGAGAAGCCGTAGAAATGCTCAGAAAGAGTCTAGAATTGTAGAAATATCTTGATGGTTTAAAATTATAAATGTACCCCCACCTTGCACGGAAATGTCCTTTATGAACATCAAGTCAAATTAAGGGTCTGATTACGGTCAAAAGAGCGATCGTGACCAGGAAGTAACTCCGACGGTCCGATAGTGATCATGTTGGCGATCTAACGGACCGATCGTGATGAAATTTGAAATCAACGGTCAGATCTTAATCCAAAGCAGATTCAATGGTCATATCTTAACCAGGAACAAATCTAATGGTCAGATTGTGATCGGAAGCAGATCCGATCGGGGACAGACACAAATTCAAAAGGTCTAATCGCGACAGGATGTAAGCCTGAAGACCCGATTACATGATCGGAGCTAAATGTAAAGATCTTGAAGGACCGATTGTAATCCAAAATACATATGTCTAAAAAATGAAAAATCTTCAAATTTTCTTGCAAGAGTATGTCCCCGTATTGAGTGATTATCAAGATCATTAATATCATAATGGATAAAGGCAAAATGCATTCTTTGACAGCTAATTAAAGGTGTTTGGGATTTATGTCAATGTAAATAAACACCAACTATGGTTGGTGGGGGAAAAGTCCAACACATGTAGATGATACACCGAAACCCCCAAATTTTTTAATCCATCATCAACGTGTCCACATTTTTCACGTGAAACAAGGGGGAATGCTCCCACACAACTCCCAAATACAAAAAACGGCAACCAATTGTCTGCCTCAGGAACCCAAAAAAAATCCTTGCACCTGCCCGCTATGCTGAAGCCATACCCTAGCACAAAAGGACTCTGAAGGCCCACCCCCAAACAACATCGACCCTCCACCCAAGGGGCAAACAACCCTCCTCACCTAGATCACTAAAGGACAAACCCTTCCTCAACCTACTAGTGAGCCTACTCCGTCTCTCCTTTCCTACTCGAACCTTCAGCCATAGTTGTCAAGGCGACAAGGCGACCAAGGCGAGCTTGGGGTCCTCGAGTGCCTAAACGCTTAGGCGCCTGCCTAAGCGGCACTTAGGTGTCAAGTTCATAAAAAATATCATCATTAATATATACGTAATTTTTTATATATAAATTAATCATGATTATTACAAATATGGGAAACAACACTAGTATGAACATAGAAATAAAAATTAATAGAAATGACATTGCAATAAAATATCAAAATTTATTTTGAGATAAAATTAACAATAAAAATTGGAGTTTCAGAATGAATAAAATACTAACATGATGTTTACCAATTTCTTCCAAAATATGAAAATCATACTCGAAATAACATACATATAATATAAAGTAGATACAAGAAGAAAAAGACATCTCTCATTATCACATACAATCAATAATAAAGTAAACAAATAACTAGGGAAGTACCATAGATGACCAATGTAAACAAAAATAAGACATACAAAATTCAAATTAAAATTTAAAATACTTTATTAACAAATTAACCCCATTATTAATTGAAAGGGGGAATTCAGGATAGAGAGAGAGGGACTGAGAGAGATAGTTGCGAACTGTGTGTGCGTGAGAGAGAGAGAGAGGAGGAAGGGTGGGGGAAAGAAGAGATAGACAGACAGAGAGAGGGGGCAGGAGAGAGAGAGGGTGGGCCTCACTTTGAGTGTGAGAGAGAAATAGAGAGAGTGTGTTAGAGTGTGGAGCCCGAACTCGCCATCCTGCGCCCTCGCACGCGGATCGACCTCCGCGGTCAGGTCGCGGGGTTCGAGGGGACAACGCCCCTTGCAGGGGTTTCCAGGGCGGAGCTTAGAAAATTTTTATTTATAACAGAGGAGAAGAGGGAGACGAAGCTAGCAAGGGACCGCCTAGGCGCCGCTTTGGGCGCCTAGGCGCCGCCTTTTTCAAGCTCAACAAGGCGTGGGGGCGCCTTGTAGTAAAAAAAACGCCTGCCCGCCTGGGCGCCGCTGGCGGGTGCCTTAACAACTATGCCTTCAGTCTTCGCCCTCCTAGCTATATCCGCTAGCCATCTACGTTTCATCAAGCAGAGATAGGACCTCAAGCCTTTATCTACTCTCTTTGCAGAAACACCGATCAGCCTAGTAGTCTCGCTCACCTGAGTCTCCATATAACTCTCCACCTTTGCTAAAATAACTTTAACCTCCTCCTTGCAGAGACTCCCGTCAGCCTCCCCTTGAATGGTGTCGTAGACTAGCTTTGTCTCCACGCTCGCCTGCAAAACATTCGGTTCCTTGGGCGCCTCTTCCTCCACTTACTGCTTGGCTTCCTCGACTTGATCCGCCTCCTCCGAATCCCTAGGGGGGTGCAGAGCTAACACCGCCTACTAGCCAACACGTGCCAAGAGCGTGATGGCAATTTCTGCCTCTGCCACAAGATTCCCATTCGCAAGATGGGGTGCAACCTAGCCTCTGGTCCCAAGGAAAGAGGGTTCCAATGACGGAAGACACAACAAAGCCCCTCCTTCCACCTGAGACGCTTGCCTGAATTGCTCTTCAAAAAGGAATGAGAGAGAGGGCAGAGCCTTGAGGCCCTCCCCCAACTCGCTATACCCCTATCTCCCGATTGCGCAAGTGTAGGAAGATCGTCATCAAGCAGACCTCTACTCAACGTGGGCAAGTTCTCGGTGCCACCATCAATACTTGACAAACAGAGACCGACTACAATAGCCTTAGGTTTTGCCGCCTCTGCCTCAGCCTCACTTGCACCTTCTTTCGATGAGGTGAACAGAAGTGGCCCCTGACGTCCCTGCATTGGCTAGGAAAAAGAATCTGGGGTTGCAGGCAAGAGGAGGTCCCCACCCAGTCTTCCTTGCCCCACCACCGTGGAGACAGGGTAGGTCGTGCAGATCAAGCTGCCCCCACCAGAGATCTCCTGCTGAACTTGAGACGGAGGGTCTACTCCTTCCCCCCATCCTCTAGCAAGAGCATATGGGGGAGGAGGTTTGCCGGCGTCACATACCTCAAGGGGTTGGCCCCCTAGAGGGTCTAGAACGACAAAGTGTCCATCTGGGCTTTCTCCACTGTGGTCGCAACACGACCCTACCCTCTGTCCTGCATAGGACAAGCCGGACACACTCCCAACAGTAGCGTTGTCGACTGCGACGGAGAGAGGTGGTCGCCGGAGCTCGCCAGCACGAAGACCACCGCAGGAGTCGGCTCTCCTCGGGCTGCTCTGACTGTGCCTGAAGAAGCCCAACAGGACCTACGGTCGGGCGGAAAAGACAATAGGTAGCGGTCTTCGAGACCCGTTAACCCTACGCTGCCCGGATCCATCGGGTAAGTTGTGGGTAAACGGACCGGGTATTGAGCCGTTGAACTTCCGCCTACCTCGAAGCGGCCCACAGGCCCAATCCGCTTTTCTAACTGGTCCACTTCGCGAATCCGGCCCATCGGCCTTTCAACTGACGAGCCACTCACCTCAACCAGCCCGCGAGGCCGAAACCGGTCTGCCGTGCCCAAGAGAAGCGGCCCAGAGATGGTGGGCAGCTGGTTCAAATTTGAACTCTCGCCCACCATCCTCTCGTCTTCTCCGACACCGAAGGCCCCTCATCTGTCGGAGTTCAATCTTTACCGAGAAGCGGTTGCCGGCGACGTCAATGGTCACTTCTGTTGGCATCTCCTTCACGCTGCTAACCCGGACCACAACCTCCAGCAAGAGCCTCTCCCCACCAGCAATGAGTCTAACCGGGCCCTCCATGGCTACTCCGAAGCGGCTGACAATGAAATCGGCCCTCGTCTCATCGCAAAGGATGAGTGGGACACCAGACAGAAGTAACCATGACTTCCCCTGCAGGGGATCAAGTACCCCGGAACATCTCCCATTTGACCGTCCGGAGGACCACCCCCTCTGCTAGGAAAAACCCATCCTTCGCCACCTCCTCAGCTTCCTCCTCGCTACTCCCGACTACCATGAAATCATCCCCGGTCATCCTTGAGATCTTCCATCCTACCCTTTCCCAGCCCCCTTCAGCCAGAACATCCTCACCAATTCAGCATCTACCGCCCCCTTTACCACCGTCACCCGGACGTAGCAAAGCAGCCATCAAAGCCTCTCTTGGACAAAGGATGGCGGTGGAGAACTGGTGTCCAGACAGCCCTTTCCCTGCTTAGGCTCTTGTGACCCGCTCTACTTGGCCAAAGAGTCCACTAGGGCTGTCAATGGGCCGGGCCGGCCCGACAGGCCCGCGGGCTTGGCCCGATTTCGGGCCGGGCCACAAGGTCTTTTTCGGCCCGCGGGCTTTTAGTCGGGCCTAAAAGGTCGACCCGACTAGACCCGTGGGCCGAGCTCGGACTTTGAGTTCGGCCCGTTCTCTTTTTTTATTCTCACTTCAAATTTTAAAAATTACTTAGTTAAAATCATGTTATTTTACTTAATTAAAATTTTTAAAATTCTCTTTTCACACAAATTATGTAATTAATATCAAAATTTTAATTACTTTAGTGAGATTATATTTTTATATTATTAAATATATTGATTTTAATATTTTTATTATTTTATTTAAGTTGTCGGGCCGGGCCGGACCTTAGTCGGGCTTTGTATTTTTTAAATAGTGTCGGGCCCGGGCGGACTCGGGCTTTAATATTGATAAGTCGGGACCGGGCCGGGCCGACCTAAGCCCGGCCCGGGCCCAGCCCATTGACAGCCCTAGAGTCCACCACTCCCTAGGCCTCTGATGGCCCTGTTCTCCCCCTAACCTCCGACGTCCTGCAGCTCCTCTGGGCGTGGCCCTAATGACCACAACGAAAGCAGGACGGTCCCCTCAGGAGCACAGCAAAACTATCCGGCGTCCCAAATCTCGGGGCCGGACTCACGAGCTTCATGGCGTCCGCGAAGGAGACCCTTCTCTGCCCCCTGCAATCTTCTCCGCCCCCACGCTACTCCCCAGCTCCCTACAGACATGGCGCAGATGCCCCCTTCTCCCACATCAAAACAGACCGGGCCCAGAGACCCTTGGCAACCTGCCAAAGGCATCCCTGAGCCCTGAGACGCGAGACCCCCAAGAAGGGGCCGTTTTCCTCAAAGTTTCTCTCTCTAGAAACGGCTAGAGAGAGATGCTGGCTCATCCCCCTGTTATCCACTTTGTTATCCGATGGATAATTACAATATTTATCTGTATCCGAGTGGGATCCATTTTTCGACTAATTCAAACAATCTGCTCGATTTATTTTAACCTTTGCAAGTTAGATGTCTTCGTTCTCCGATGGATAATTGCAATATTTACCTGTATCTGATTCAAATCTATTTTTTGACTAATCTAAATAATCCGCTCTAATTTATTTTAAGCTTTGCAAGTTAGATGTTTGATCCAAAAAACATAGGTAGATCATAAGAAAAATGTTGATACAAATATCTAGATGTCTTCGTTATCCGACAGATAATTACAATATTTATCCGTATCTGATTTGGATCCATTTTTCGACTAATCCAAACAATCCGTTCTGATTCATTTTAACCTTTGCAAGTTAGATGTTTGATCCAAAAAATATAGGTAGATCATAAGAAAAATGTTGATACAAATATCTACCTATCTATCTATTAGGAAGCAAATGGTGCAATTATATATATATATATATATATATCAAAGCAAATGGCGCAATATCCATGTCCGCACCGAAATGATCTGGATATTATCCATATCCAAGCAAACAGATATCGAATCCGATATAATCTGCCACTATAGATATGGAGTTGAAGTGAATCTGGATAATATCCAGATTCGTTGATAGGCCTAGTCTTATGTCCATCTTTGTTGCAATCGATTGTACTAGATATATCTCTATGCTGCCACTTCATTTTGCCAATGCCATTAATTTAGTGTTATTGCTTAACTCTTTTAATCTAGTGTATCAAGCATAACTTTGATACTAAGATCTTCCCTTGAAAGTGAACTTTTATACTGAGATCCATCATCCATCGGATTAAAACCAACATTTAACAACATTAACTGGACACCATAGATAGTAGTCACTAATTATAATTAAGATAGATACTTGTAAATAATTAGCACCATTAGGAGCTAGGCGCGGGTCACCTAATTGGGCATGCAAAAGGGGGCCCAAAGCGCCACTTAAGCACACCAAGCAGCCGAAGGTCCCCAGCTTCGCACCTTGGGCCGACTTGGCCCGACCCAGAACTGGCTCATCCTCTCTCTCTCTCTCTCACCATTAAGCTATGTGTAGGTGTGCCTAGTTAGGCCTGCAAAAGGTGGCCCAAATCACCACTTAGGTGCACCAAGTGGCCGAAGGTGCCCACCTTCCTGCCTTGGGCCCACTTGGCCCGACCTAGAACCAGCTCATCCTTTCTCGCCTCTGGTCAAAAGTCGATCCAAGATGTGAGGTCGGGTCGAAGTTAGATCAGGCTCCACACAATCCTTCAACACAGTTGCCCCGCCGTCTCTCTCTCTCTCTCCTCGAGCACACAAGGAACCCCTACTGCACAGTCTCTCTCTCTCTCTCTCGCCACAAGGTTAGAACAGGGGGACGCTTCTTCCTCCCTCCCCCAACTTTATTGTCTTTGTTACTTTTCTAGTTAATGCTTGATTATTTTTATCTCATATTTAATTTTGGTACTTTATTGGAATGTCAATTCATACTAGTTTTAATTTATATTAGTGTTGTTTCATATCTTTTTAATGATCATAATGAACCTTTGTATGGAACATTTTGTATACACTTCTTGCTGGCTGGTTCTTATGGACGTGGCACCTAGGGACTGCTTAGGTGCACATCTAAGCACTTTGGTGCTCAGAGACGCCAAGTATGCCTTGGGTGGCCCTACTGCCTTGACAACTATGTTGACAATGACAACATATGTAGCCAAGACAATGAATTGTTTCCAACAACATTTCAAAGTGAACTTTGTTTGAGAATAATTACCCAGAAAGTTCTTAGTGACATCTGAAAAGCCAGCTTCAGAGGATATCTCTTGGACAGCTTTCACCCTGACATCAGCAGGCACAGACGAATCTTTTATAAACTGGGAAAACAGAGGACTCTTCTTGGAAGCTTCAACAACATTTAATATCTCTGACTCGACCTTCTCTAATAAATTAGCTTTTGATGCGGCAATAAATAAAGCAGATGCATAGTTCCCAGATATCCCAAACAATGACAGTGGCACCTGAAAATATGAGAGCCAGAATGTCAGCACTAAGCAGAAAGATATCAAAAATAAACAATAACCTTGATTAGATATCAGTAATGGTCAACTTCTCTTTCTCTTTTTTAACTGAAAATATGGCAACAGACACCATTTTCTGTCAATGATTGATGACATATGATAATAGGCAACTGTCCAACAAGATAGTCAAAAAGCAAACAACCCAGAAAAAATAACATTAAGCTAAGCATTTGTGAGCAAGTTCAAGGGGGAAAAAAACACTTATTCTAGATAAATCAGAACAAACTCCCACCTTTCTTGACATTCAATGATATATTACTGCCATCACCGTGGAGTAACAAACCGGCCATACATAATGGGACCAAGCAGTTTCCAGCCAGAGCAGGAAGACACCAGGATTAGTCCTGTTCCACGTTCCAATCTTCGAATCCATTGGTTTGACAAAAGAGGAAAGACAGCATATTTATGGGAAAGGCCATAAACAAGTGAAAAATGAAATTATGGTGATATCACCGATTATTCGGTTCAATGGATGATTATATGGCATAACAAACAATGACATTATTGTGGAAGTTATCAATTTGATTATAGATGGTTAGTTGTATTATTGCACCAGAAAGTGTAAGCCTTGTGGTTTTGTGCATGGGTCTAGATTATAGATGGTTTTGTGCATGGGTCTAGATTATAGATTAGAGGGAAAGAAAGGAAGAGAGCAGGATTGTGCATGGGAGCTCTCCTTTCGTATTCCTGACATTATTTTTTTCCCGCATATCTTGCCTCTCTAATTTGTGGTTGTCATCTTTATCATCAATTCACTCGTCTTTTTCAATCTAACTTTGGTGCAAATATACTTAACTCAAAAATAAATAATAATATGAAAATTACCAAAAGTATGTTTAAAGTGTAAAGTACCCAAATAAAGTTACCCATTATAATGTAAGTAACATGAAATTATGTAATTCACAAAACATAATTCCAGCACTTTGTCAGATAGTATCCCTCCGGGTGCTGTCCTTTAACTATCCATGGAATCATTTTATTTTGGATATTTCTCCTCGTTGCTGGTTATGGGAAGCTAATACTACGGAACTTCGTTTGGATGTTTTCTAGTTGTTTGCATTGGTAGGATCTTCACCTGATTGTACTACATCTATTTATTTAATAAAATTGGTGCTGCAATCATCTTGTAAACATGTTATCTGCAATGAAACACATCCACACCTTGTTGGTTACATCACTTAGAGGCATGAAGCGTGTAGAAGAGCAGTAATAGGAATGACATGAGAACAGAAGAAAGGCTACACAAACTCCTACAAGTAACATAACAACAAAAGTTTCAGTGTTTTATCCCGAAAATGCAGATGCCATATTTTGCCAAACTAAAAAATGACAGTGGAGATACAAAAAACAAGATTCCCCTTACCTTGACGCTTCCTTCCTTAGAGCTCTTGTCAGTTGCATAGTTTCTAAAGCGCTGCAAAAAGGGAGAATTGATGTAACAAAGACATCGAAGATAAACCTGAAATAGATCGGACGAAACAAACGAAAAGAGTGTAAATTTATTCTATACGTCATGATTCTTTTCAAGGTGGTGAACAAGAAATTGACACATCGATGAACGCAGTTTATAAGAGGAAGAATGTAAACCCAAGACGGGAACAGAGAACTGAAGAAGACAAAGGTAAGCGGGATGGGTCGGCAAGACCCGTGATCAAGCCCGCTTCCACCAAGAAAATCCAAAGCAGTTCATCTTCGACAACAGGTTCTAAAATCCAAGCAAAAAATTCGACCTTCGGAGAAGAAAAGGATGCTGCGTTTTTCCGGGTGACCTGAGGTACCTGGGATAGCGCCGCGCTGGGGCTTCCGACGCTACGGCGGGCGAGGACCGAATTGGCCCCCAAAATTTGCTGGAGTAGGGGAATGCCAGATCTCAAACGCCCCGCAACTGCCATTTTCCAAACCCTAGCCGTCGCCTGTCGCCTGTCGCTACTGACGCTGCTTCGGATTTCTTGTTCCTCGCTCCTCCCCCACTGAGCTTTTCATGTGTTATTTTATTTTATTTTTTACATTAAAATTATTGTTAAACGAAAATTTGTAAAAAAATTTATTAAATACATATTAATAGCCATAACCTTGCGTAAATTTACCTTGTACAAAAATATAATATTTACTTGCAATCATATCAATTTTTATTAAAAATCTGTCAAAAAAGTACACTTAAATGATATTTATATATTATTTAAATTAATACAGTTATGCACCTATTAATATATTTCGATGAATATTTTTTTATAAATTCACTTATAATAATAATTTTTATGTAAAGTTTTAAATGACATTAGACTAAGTTTAGACAAAACTTTTAAAAATGGGCTTCGCGATCCAATGGCCGGGGAATTTACTCGTACACAGGCGAAGGTATTTAAATGGCCAAAAACAGATAATCTGACATAGTTAGTATAAAATAACAAAATAGTATCACATTTGAAGTTCGGATGCATCCTTTAATTGCAAAGATAGTAGTACCAGAAACATCATTGTCTTCTATATCTCCTATTGTAATTGCGAAATATAATATTATGGAGTAATATTTTGTGTAACACCCCAGATAATCACATTTCAGAGTGTTGAACATGTAATATTTTTTATTTTTTAAAAAAAAATTGAGTGATCCTCACGTCTAATTAACTTGGTGTGTCGTTCATGTCACCATATGACGTGATATGGGAGACATGTAAAAATAAATCTCCAATCCTATGAATAGTAAAATTATACTAATTTCACTATTCATAGGATAATAAATTTTTTTACGGGACCCTCATGTCACATCATTTGGTGACATGAACGACAAATCAAATTAATTAGACGTAAGATTTATTCAAAAAAAAATTTAAAAAATATTACATGTGCAACACCCTAAGATGTTACACAAAGGATTACTCAATATCATGAATCATCTAACTCTATGAAATGCGAACAATCTTATGACACTTTCAAAACGTAACTTCAATGTATTTCGCATCACAACTATAAGTGTTAAATTACTTAAATACCATATAAATTCAATTTATTTTGTTTAATTAATAGCTTGAATCTGGTACTCTAAACGCAATATTATTGTAATAAAAAAGGATCAAAAATGTAATTGCCCTTTAAGTGAAAATGACATCGAGTTTGAAGTTTTCCCTATACTTATTAACAAAAAATAGTATTATAAACAATAAAAAATTATGCACATTATGTCTTATCACGTTGACATGGTAGGTCTAAAATATTTAGTAATCTTATAGACACTCACTGATATCGATATCTTCAATATTTTCATGAAAATGTTTACTCGGAGTGGACAAAAGGATAATTAAAATGTTAAAAAAATCTATGGATATTTTAAAACCACCCTCATTTTAATATATTTGAAAATGCATTATATGCGTTAATGCCTCCGAATAGATAAAAAATGTAACAGCTTTTTTGCATATATATAAACTTGTAAATATTGATTTTTGCAAATATGGCCTATTAATTATCAAAAAATATCTTGCTATATCCCGAATGATTGAGATTATATCTCTATAATTTTCTGTCATCAACGAGTGACGAATATTCGGTGGAATATACCACAGAAAATATATGAGTATGTAAAATACTTCAAAATGCAGAGAGAGAGAGAGAGAGAGAGAGAGAGAGAGAGAGAGAGAGAGAGAGAGAGAGAGAGAGAGAGAGAGAGAGAGAGAGAGAGAGAGAGAGAGAGAGAGAGAGAGAGAGAGAGAGAGAGAGAGAGAGAGAGAGAGACCCTCTCCCTCACCCTCAACGGCCTTCCTCCCACCCTCTCCCCCACCTCCGATGGCTCTCGCCAAACTCTTCTCTGATAGTTCGATCGTCCACCCTCTTCCTCCTCTATCACTGAGACCCCCCCCCCCCACACACACTCCTTCTTCCTCTTCTTCTTTCCTTCTCCCACCTCGGTCTCTCCTCCCTATGTCAATTCTCCGTATCCACCACCCCTCCCCTCCCCCCTTCCTCTCTACCAACACCCGCCATTGTCTCAACCACTCCACCGCACCTCCACCCAAGGCCCCTTGACCCGCCATCACCCCCACATCTTTTGCCTCCACCTTCAGCCCCAATTGACGCCTGATGGGGACATCAGCGACAACCAGCTCACTTCGTGTTTGCATTTATGTCCTTTTGTATTTGTATGTACGCCCTTGTGATATATGCGTACACAATAGTAGGTCTTAGTGGGTTTATTTGCAAAAGGCCATTGGGTTTCTTTGCAAATATGCTTGTAGGCCCTGCAGGGGCCCCCTCCCTCCTCCTTATTGGTCCACATGGACTCTTGGGTCCAAGGTGGCTGGTCCATGGTCCAAATTTGGACTTGGACCATGAATTAAATAAAGAAGACAATTCCAAATTGTCCTCTTTAAGGGGGGGGCGGACCTATTAGTTTATTTGGGTTTAATGTGGTGTTCACACCACATCTCAACCCTCCATTCTTCAACCCTTGATCCAAGGGCTCATATTAGATTAGAACACTTTCATATAAATACTTGTATTTTCTTATGGAAAGAATTAATGAAGAAGAAATTAGCATTTTGCCTCCTTGAAGCTTGTGCCCCTCTCCCCTCTCTCCCTGGTGTTCTTCCACCTCCAGCCCATTTCTAGAGTGTAATACCTTCCCCCTTGATCCCCTCCAACTTCTGAAGCAGCTCCGGTGATCGCCGCCGCCGCCGTCTCGCCGCCGACGCGTCTTCACCAACGAATTCGGTTTTCTGTCCACTCTAGATAGACCTCTCTTCTCCGAATTGTCCCTCTCTCTTCCCTCATCTTCTGAAGCTCCAATTTTCAGGGTTGGTTCCCCTCTTGAACACTTACCTCCACAAAAAATTTCAGCCAAAAATTCATCCTTTAGATATTTTTAGATTTTCGTCCAAGTTCAAATTTCAGTTCTGTCCAGGTTCTGTCTACTGTTCAACAGTTCTAAGTCTACCTTGTTCGACCCATGTTTTGAATTTTGTTGGGGCTGTAAAACTTACTGAGACTTGTGTCCACATATGTCTACCACCATGAATTTTCTTAATTTTTGATAAGGTCTCTAGGTATTTTTCAAAATTCTTACCAGTTCCTGTGAGCAATTTTTCCACAGTGTCCCAGATCCGACCCAGGTCCACTCAAAAAATCCCATAAAATCCATTTCCTATCCAAATCAAAAATAAAAAATAGTCCCGGATTCCTCTCTCAGAGACCTTCAACTTTGCTGAAGAAATTATTTCAAGATTAGGAGGTCTTCTCCCCGGTCAACGTCGATCTTCAGAGAAGTTAGAACTTGCCCCTGCAGTTCTGGCCTGTTTACAGCAAGGGTGTAAATTCCATAAGTCAGATATACGTATCTGATTATTTTTTCTGAAGGCCCCTACGTTGAAGTATTTGGAGTCCTCTTTCCAACGGCGCCAAGCTCGTTGCATTCCGACGACGGGGTTGATCACAGCAGCCGATCTCGCCGGACAGCGCGCGAGAAGACAGCAAGTGCAGACTTGTGGCCGGTTTCCCGCGAGCGTCGTCCGAGGGCCGCCCGGCGTCCGGTGGTCGTTCCAGCAGCTCGCCATCCCAGGGGAACGCTTCCCAAGTGTCTCCACAACAGAGGAGTCATCAGGCCCCACACGACCCCTCCGGTCAATACGTGGGCCCCCACTAGCACGAGTACGCGTGAAGCCGAAGCATTGCCCGAAACCGCCCGTCAACCCGAACTTGGTCCTCCCGGGCCCACTTGTGTCACCCTTTACCTCCCTGCGTGGAGTGGGCTTATTTGTACTGCTGTAAACATAATGTACTAAGTTCCCGGGAGTACGAGCTTTGGCCGGGTGCCGTCTTCGCCACGCCGAGAGCGTGGAGGTATCGCCTTCACCCTTACACTTGGCATTAGCTTAATTCTTTATATGCTTTATATGCCGCTGCTAGAGAGCATGTGTAGGGTTACCTAGCTCGCTTCAATTTATAATATCACTGCTGCGAGAGAGAGCGAAGCCGTCCCGTGACCCGATCCGGGCGCAAAAGAGAGCCGACCACTCTAGCTCATTGTCGGTTTCTCAACCGCGCACATCCGACGCTTCCCTCGTTAAGGGACGATCGCGAGCTTGTCGTGTCCGTGGTCCCGTCCCGCATCAATTTGGTATCAGAGCGAGTTTGAGTCTAGGGTATCAAAAAAAAAAAAAAGAGTGTCATTTACGTCTAGTCATTAGTCGGTTTAAGTCGTGTTTAGGATCATCATATTTTTAAAACAACAAAAATAGTCATTTTTGGGTCGCATACATCCCTTTACTCGGTATATCAAAAGGTGTTGTCCGAACGTTAGGCTACGCCTATCGGGAAGGCCGCACATTTGCGCGAGTGATCTTCGGATCAATTACCTCCGCCACGTACCGAGTCTTGGTTTACGTCTAGGGTTCTTAGTGTGCATGCATTCCAACTTTGCATTCCTTAGGGTCGTGTCTAGTGTCTTGCCCAAATGGCCTTGCATATCCATTCCTAGGGATCCATTCCCGTATTTAGGCAACTATGGCCAACCCATGTCGACCCGTCCAAGGTGATAGGTCCGTGTCCGAGTACATTCGGGCATATCATAAGTATTGGTTGGAACATGGCTTGGGAGAGGAGAGCAACACGGCCGCATTTCAGTTTCGGAGAGGTTTGCGCTTTCACTTCCAGTTAGAATGTCTTATCCGCAATGCATTCTCTCTAGCGGAATCCTATACGGTCGCTCTAGTGGTCGAACCATTTGAGTCACACTTTTCTCGGTATGGTGGCTTTAGACAAGCATCTACCTCCCAGCCGCCTACACCATGGCCTTCACCACGCGAGAGAGTTCCAATGTCATCCATCTCTTTTTCCGAATTTGATTCGGAATCCTCTCATTTGGAACCACCAAGGTCCGAGCCACCCGTATTTCTAACGGGTACACTTTTCATAGCCGAGCCGCTTCTTAGTTGGCTCAAGGGTGGCTTGGTCCCACCTCCCTTCCCATCAATGGACCCCACATTACCACTAGTGTCAAGCAACTCATTTCATACCACCTTCCGGTCTCGTCACTATGTGAACACATTAGACGACCTGCTTAAAGGGTTAGACCGGCAGTTGACCTTTACACATTTATTGGCCCGAGGCTTCGACCAACCCGCTAGTCTTAGCTTCCCCCATCCGGCCATAGGGTCCATTACCTCCGTATGTACCACGGGTTGTGTTACCACGGAGGTTCTTCTACTTCTCCCGCTACCGGATGAGCCCGACTTCATTACTTGTCTTCCGAGGGAGGAGTCATATCTCCTATACACGGTCTCATCTATCACGATGGATGGAGGTGACCCTCACCTTCATGAATTCCAAACATGGGACTATGTAACGGCGGAATCGAGGGGTCACGCTTTCTTTGACCCATTCGACCCCTACTCTAGTGGGCCCCATGACTCATCACTTCCTTCATACCTTATCGGGGAAGTCCACTTTCACACCCCTTTCCCATCGGTCGGGCCCTCTACATCAACCAAGCCCGTCCACGATACACCTACACCCGGTTCTTCCACACCCGGCTTTCCTAGCCCTCCCAAGTCTCCGAAATCCAAAGGGCCGTCCATGCATGACTGGGTCATACTTGGACATTTAGGTGTTCCCCATGCCATCCATTCCCAGTTGCCTAACATGCATGCATGGCACATATTCGGGTGTCCTGGTCCGCCGTCACCCATGTACGGGTCGGACTAACATTAGGTGTGTCTAGGGTCATAGTTGAGTCGGTGTGTTTTCTTTGTGTGGTTTGTTTGTGTGGTGATTTTGAGTCGATTGTTTGTGTGTTTTTCATTCATGTGTCAGTGCATGGTGAGTCTGCATGTGTCTTGTGCAAGCTCGTGTCGTTCTCTTATGAGTGTGAAGCGAGTCGACTCACTCGATGAGTATGGGATCGGTTCTACATCTATACCCGGATCAGTCACCTATAGGGACTCAGCAGTGATTCCTAGTGAGTCTTTGAGCTGTTTCCTTCCGTTGAGAGTGCCCCTTCGGAGTGACCACCTTTGGCCATAGCAGTGCGCATATCGAGTATATGTGGAATGAGCAGGTGCCGATCACTTGGAGTGGAGCATACCCACGCTACTTGGCCCGGTGACGGATCCGCCGGAGACCTGAGCAGCCGCACCCTTTACTCGACGGGGTCGAGTTCCTCCCACCCGGGGAGAATTGATGGGGACATCAGCGACAACCAGCTCACTTTGTGTTTGCATTTATGTCCTTTTGTATTTGTATGTACGCCCTTGTGATATATGCGTACACAATAGTAGGTCTTAGTGGGTTTATTTGCAAAAGGTCATTGGGTTTCTTTGCAAATATGCTTGTAGGCCCTGCAGGGGCCCCCTCCCTCCTCCTTATTGGTCCACATGGACTCTTGGGTCCAAGGTGGCTGGTCCATGGTCCAAATTTGGACTTGGACCATGAATTAAATAAAGAAGACAATTCCAAATTGTCCTCTTTAAGGGGGGGGCGGACCTATTAGTTTATTTGGGTTTAATGTGGTGTTCACACCACATCTCAACCCTCCATTCTTCAACCCTTGATCCAAGGGCTCATATTAGATTAGAACCCTTTCATATAAATACTTGTATTTTCTTATGGAAAGAATTAATGAAGAAGAAATTAGCATTTTGCCTCCTTGAAGCTTGTGCCCCTCTCCCCTCTCTCCCTGGTGTTCTTCCACCTCCAGCCCATTTCTAGAGTGTAATACCTTCCCCCTTGATCCCCTCCAACTTCTGAAGCAGCTCCGGTGATCGCCGCCGCAGCCGTCTCGCCGCCGACGCGTCTTCACCAACGAATTCGGTTTTCTGTCCACTCTAGACAGACCTCTCTTCTCCGAATTTTCCCTCTCTCTTACCTCATCTTCTGAAGCTCCAATTTTCAGGGTTGGTTCCCCTCTTGAACCCTTACCTCCACAAAAAATTTCAGCCAAAAATTCGTCCTTTAGATATTTTTAGATTTTCGTCCAAGTTCAAATTTCAGTTCTGTCCAGGTTCTGTCTACTGTTCAACAGTTCTAAGTCTACCTTGTTCGACCCATGTTTTGAATTTTTTTGGGGCTGTAAAACTTACTGAGACTTGTGTCCACATATGTCTACCACCATGAATTTTCTTAATTTTTGATAAGGTCTCTAGGTATTTTTCAAAATTCTTACCAGTTCATGTGAGCAATTTTTCCACAGTGTCCCAGATCCGACCCAGGTCCACTCAAAAAATCCCATAAAATCCATTTCCTATCCAAATCAAAAAGAAAAAATATTCCCGGATTCCTCTCTCAGAGACCTTCAACTTTGCTGAAGAAATTATTTCAAGATTCGGAGGTCTTCTCCCCGGTCAACGTCGATCTTCAGAGAAGTTAGAACTTGCCCCTGCAGTTCTGGCCTGTTTACAGCAAGGGTGTAAATTCCATAAGTCAGATATACGTATCTGATTATTTTTTCTGAAGGCCCCTACGTCGAAGTATTTGGAGTCCTCTTTCCAACGGCGCCAAGCTCGTTGCATTCCGACGACGGGGTTGATCACAGCAGCCGATCTCGCCGGACAGCGCGCGAGAAGACAGCAAGTGCAGACTTGTGGCCGGTTTCCCGCGAGCGTCGTCCGAGGGCCGCCCGGCGTCCGGTGGTCGTTCCAGCAGCTCGCCATCCCAGGGGAACGCTTCCCAAGTGTCTCCACAACAGAGGAGTCATCAGGCCCCACACGACCCCTCCGGTCAATACGTGGGCCCCCACTAGCACGAGTACGCGTGAAGCCGAAGCATTGCCCGAAACCGCCCGTCAACCCGAACTTGGTCCTCCCGGGCCCACTTGTGTCACCCTTTACCTCCCTGCGTGGAGTGGGCTTATTTGTACTGCTGTAAACATAATGTACTAAGTTCCCGGGAGTACGAGCTTTGGCCGGGTGCCGTCTTCGCCACGCCGAGAGCGTGGAGGTATCGCCTTCACCCTTACACTTGGCATTAGCTTAATTCTTTATATGCTTTATATGTCGCTGCTAGAGAGCATGTGTAGGGTTACCTAGCTCGCTTCAATTTATAATATCACTGCTGCGAGAGAGAGCGAAGCCGTCCCGTGACCCGATCCGGGCGCAAAAGAGAGCCGACCACCCTAGCTCATTGCCGGTTTCTCAACCGCGCACATCCGACGCTTCCCTCGTTAAGGGACGATCGCGAGCTTGTCGTGTCCGTGGTCCCGTCCCGCATCAACGCCGCCCCACCTCCTCCACCTCCACCTTTGGTCCCCCTCCCTAGTCTACTCCCCTACTTTAAGGGCACGTTTGAGAATGTCTATGTCTTGAAAATTTGGGAATTCTAATAAATAAAATTTTCTATGAAAATTTAAGCGCATTCAAATGTGCCACGTCTCCTAAGCTTTTGAGTCCAATTGGATTTTTCAAATGGGGATAGAAATAAACATGTAGATGGCAGGGAAAAAATCCCCAAAAGCTCCAATAAAAGAGTTCCAGGGAGGATTCCGATGCACATATACGGTAATACCCATTTTAATAGCCATAACCCACTAACCTCGCTCCTTATTTTAATGACTATAACCCATTAATCTAGTTCCCTCTAGTGTTAATTCGAGATAGGTGAGGAGAGAGAAAACTTTATTTTTAAGTATATTTTATATTTTTATTAACATTTATAATTTTAATAATAATAATTAGTATAAAAATATTTTGAAAAATATATTAAGCTCTTATTTTTTTCAACTATTCATTGGGTCTAATAGACCCAACCAATTTGAATATGCTATGTACTCTGTCACAATTCACTTTTAAATGTAATTTTTTATTTTTAAATATTTTAATATAAACTTTTAAATAAATATATCATCAAAATAATAAAAATTTTGATAAAAATATCATCAATACCATCAATTATAATTTAAAAGTGATAAAACGTTTTAAGGTACTTAATAAGTTAAAATGTTTAATTACTATTCACTTTAAATTTATTTAAATTTTATTTTAAATATTTAAATAAATTTTATAAAATGAATATACCATCAAAATATTAGTTTTTGATAAAATATCATTAATACTATTAATTAGAATTTAAAAATGATAAAATTCTTTAATTACTTACTCTACTGTTGAGAATGAAACTAAGAATGGTAAACATGTAATTTGCTGGGTTTTTCAAACTCTCTCCCGCACAATGCAGTCGAATGTAACTTTCTATCGTCACGATGTCATGATCATTGTTAGTGCGTGCACGGTGACAAAAAATTACATTTCGCAGACCCCCCCCTAAATCCTTTGGCCTCACTTTGATATACGGTTAGTCTTGGGTTAGTCATAGTTTAACTTAGATTTAACTATTTTTGAAGTCTAAATTACTTTGATATTTAAACCTAGACTAAATCGGGAGGATGAGTATTAAACCCAGAGTAACTCTGGACTTCGAAATCCACCTCCAGATGTGGATTTAGAAGGGTTAACCCAACAATAAATACGTAATAAATGCACCCTCTCTCTCTCTCTCTCAATATTTTACTTATAAATATTATTTGATTAACCCACTAACTACCAAATCATAATAGATTCAAACTAGATTAGCCCACTTACTTATTTCCGAGTTAATACTCTTACTATCAAATCAAAAATAGACTAACTATGAACTAACCTAAATAATTTAATTTAACCCAAATCCCCTACCAAAGTGAGCAGCCCCCCTCTCTCTCCCCATAACCCCCTCCTGGCAGCCTCCTTCACCCCAGACCATATCCATCTTTAAAAAAAAGAGAGATGTGAACCTCTTGGACAAAAAAAACAAGGCAACTTTTCATTCACATCAAGCTTAAAAACTTCATGTTCAGATAATATGTCGGGTTCTTCGACAATGTTTAAAATTTTACATGAGATCTCACATCATATGTGCCACGTCATCCGTACATATTGGAAACAAACAAATATTATATTTATTTTGAAAATCTCATTACTTCAAGTGTAAAAGCTAGTAAGCACTTTCAACTCTCATCCTCATTTCCCTAAGATTTATCTCATACATTTTCTCAGTATATACTATCAACTATCAAGTGCAGCCTACGAATTCATCTAAGAGGACAAAGTTAAAGGAATAATATTTGGAAAATTGGCAAATTCTTTTGTATCCAATAAACATTAGATTGTCGGAAGATCAAGAGTGGAAAGTTGAACCTAGTTTCTGGTTACACACATTTAAGGCCGAAGGAAAGTTAAAAAAAAAAACAAAGTTAAAAAGGTTTAGTAATTGCGAATGAAAGTCTGTTTAGGGGCAAAAGCTACCCTTAACCCTGATATTATCTGAGATCATCTATTCAGACTTTCGAGAATTTGTATTCCTAAACGCAACCCAATGCCCATTGGGTAAACGATAAGTTTCAAATCAATGCGACACTACAAACTACTAGGCTTAGAGCCTTTGAGAGGTTCTCCAGAGTTCTGTTGAATGGGATTCATTGGTATTTTGTCCCCGCGTTTGTTTTTGTCTCTACATGAATTAATTACGGGGAGGGGGTGGGGTGGGCTGAAAATGTAGTAGTACATATATCTTTGTTATCTTGGAAAATTTACAGATATGTCATCGTCGTACCTCCGTTAGCACCGGTCTAATTAACCATAGTTATGATTAACTAGATATGAGAAAAGATAAAACACCTACAGTTATCTCTCTCAAGGTTTGAATTATTTACAAAAAATTCATAAATAAAAATTTGTAACATAATTAATACATCTAATAGGGGTATATAAACAAATAATGAGACTTCATGGTTGAAAACTTGAAATGTAAATAGTGTCATCTTCTTTGTCCCCTCTCCCCGAACACTAATGGATGGTGGTGCACCTCCCAGCCGCCCCCTCCCCACCGCCACTTGCCTACGGGCCCCTCCCCTAACCATCGACCTACAGCCCCCCTTCGCGATGTTCCCCCTATCGCCGCTGTCAGCCTGCGGCCCCTAACCCCTCAGCCACCCACCTGTAGTCCCCTCCCCAAACCGTCGACCTACAGTCCCCCTCAGCCCTCTCCCCCCTCCTGCCGCCATCGACCTATGGCCCCCAGCCCCCCGCTGCCACTCCCCACCCCACCTGCCTACAGCCCCCTTCCCCAGTCGCTAACCTGTAGCCCCCCCCCCCTCAGCCCTCTTCCCCCTCCCACTGTCGTCGACCTACGACCCCATGCCCTACAGCCCCTCCCCACCACCATCTCTCTATAGCCTCATCCCCCAGCCGCTTACCTGAATCCCCCCTCTGCCCTCTTCCCGCTCTTGTTGTTGCCAATCTGTGGCCCTCATCCTGCTGCCGCCCCTCCTGACCGCCACCCGCCTGCAACCCCCTCCCCCAGATTCTGACCTGCACACCCCCTCCGCCCTCTTCCCCCTCTTGCCACCACCGGGTTGCAGCCCCCAGCCCCCTGTCGCCCCTCCCTACTGCCACCTGCGTGCAACCCCTTCCCCTAGCCGCTGACATACAACCCCCCCTTCGCCCTCTTCCCCATCTCCCTGTCGTTGGCCTGCAACCCCAACCCCTGCTACCCCTCCCCACCGCCACTCGCCTACATTCCCCTCCCCCTTCACCCTCTTTCCTCACTCCCAGCCGCCGACCTGCATCCCCCTCCCACCATCATCAATCTGTGGTACCCAATCCCCTGTCGCTCCTCCCCACTGCCATCCACCTGTAGCCCCTCCCGCCCTTCTATGCCCTCTTCCCCCTCCCCCAGTAACCGACCTACAATCCCTAGAACCCTTACCACCTCTTCCCCCCTTATGTCGCCTCCCTCTCTCTCTTTCTCTCTCTAGTGTGAAAGAAAATGATATTTTGGCCATTTCACTAGCGATTAACATGAATATTATAATCTTTGAGAAATATTCACACTCCATCGATGAAATTTGATCGGAGTGACATATCTAAAAATTTTTGGAGATAGAGAGGATGTATATGTTAATACGTTTTCAGAAGTAATATATATATATACAATTTTACATTTAATAATAATTTATTAAAAAACCATATTTAAATTCCTATGAGAATTGAAAGTGAGAAACGTATCTCACCGGGAATGTACCACCCCACTTTTATTTCTAAATGCTCGTTTCATACTTTGTTAATAAAATATTGCGGTGGGCATGAATATCTCAAAGCAGATGCTGTGAAAGCTACGTCACCCAACCCAAGTTGCCAAACTCTAATAATAAAGAAAATGACATCTTAATTTAGTGGCCAACGAAAGAAGGTGAATTTCTCGATTTCTCCACCGACGCCCCTACTCCATCTCTATCCATCTTCGCTGCTCGCTATCACACGTCCCAACTGGGTGTACTAATCCTACGGTTTCTGTAGCTTCTTCTGGAAAACCACACGTCAAAATGTAGACCACTAAGCATTGTCACGATCTCCGGTAAGTTTCTGGTAACAGTAGAATTTCACAAAATCGTAATCTCGAGATACACGTGTCTAAATCCCAATTGACAGGAGACTATTGTCCGGAGATTATATCTGATTTCTATCACTCCCGCTCGTGAATAAGATGGATCGCGAACATTAATTCGGTGAAAGTGATAAGATAATATATATATATAATTCGGTGTAAGACCATGCTATGATAACATTACTCTTCCTCTATCTCTTTCTATTCGTACCAATAAAAGGCAATGATGTAGCTGGCAGCATGCATGTCTTTATCGGTGGACCCACCCGAATATATATATATATATATATATTTATATATATATGCACGAGAGATAAGAGATATTGGGTTCAATCTTGTCTGGACACAATTGATTGATGGGGTAGCGTTTCCTCGTTCAAGGAGGCCAAGTTGCATACACAACAATATAATTTAGGCCATGATCAATACAAGTGACCATGTAGTTGACTTAATGGTATATTTTAGATGTTATTTGATGTGATGTAAAACGTCGTAATCTTTCGTGACGACTTACTAATCTTCATGTTTTAAAGAGAATCATTGATTTTAAATTACTTAAATTTTGGTTTACTAAAGTTAAGAACCAGATAAAGATAAATGAAGCAAAGGCTCACAGAACCAGGGTTTGTGGTCCCGGTGCGGGTCATCTCGACCCGCACAACCCGGACCGACCAAAGTGCTGAGCGAGACGGCCGAGCCGTGAGTCGCTACCGGGTCACATTATATATTATATATATTATTTTAAATTAAAAAATTTTAATAGGTAAGTTGGTTAGCTGTTTTCACTTGTTCAAAGGTGATTTGAGTTCGAATCCCGTCGTTCACATGTATTTTTTGAGTTTTTTTTAAGATTTTTAATTAAAAAAATTAAAATGTGAAGACGTCGGCAAGATTCAAACCAGAGACCTGTTAAAAAAACACACACAAGTGACTTAACCAACTGCGCTATAAATTTTATTATACTATTATATTATATATATATATATATCTTACGAGATGGAGTAAGACGGGACCGTCCCGTCCCATCATGATAGAAAACCGGGACGACTGAGACATACGGGGCGGCAAACCTTGCACAGAACTTAAAAAGTCAAGTGTATGCGATCATTGTTTTAAAATTCGATCATTAATTTTAATTAATTCAAATAAATTAATAGGTCACCTACCAATAATTTAATAATTTGAATTGACTTGTTATCGGTAACATTATAATCGCTCACATTAATAATATATATCGTTATAAAATTTTAATATATTTTACGTTAAAAATATGAATGATATATTTTAATATATATTGTAAAAAATAAATATATTAAACAACCAATAAGATAGTCTACAAAATATATTAAATAAATTAAATAAACATGGTTTTAAGTTTTCTTTGGTACTTCTGTTGTTCGGTAACATAGAAGAAAGGCTATGGCTGAGTTAGAAAGTTAAGAGTCCACATATTTTCAACTTCTAAAAATTTTGTTAATGGTTGATTAATATCATTAAATGATAAGATCGAAATAACTATGATTGCAAAGAGAAGACTCCGCCTCTTTCATATTTTTTTTCATATTAAATTAAAATTTAAATTAATGATAAAAATTTTAAAAATAAAAAATATATCTCAGATTTAATTGTGTCACATTGATTTTATCTGATTAAAATATTGAGTGACGGATTAACCGGTCGGAACCGAGCCAAGTTTTAAACAACGGCTCATTGTTTATTAAAACAATGACATCAAGTAAACATCACAAGATGATCTTTTATTATTTGTTATCATCTTACATCACTCATTGTTTATTTTGACGCAAACGTTGTACATCATTGTAAAATGTCACATTTATGTGATATATAACATGTAATATTTTTTCATTATTTTGTGATGTTTTGCATTAAAGCAAACGACCCCTTTGTTGAACTATAAATTACAACCAATGGAATTGCAGATTCTTTCTCAAGTAATCCAGATTATGGCACACCCAACCAACAACAGTTAGTTACCGACATGAGGCGAAACCTTGACCGCTGTGGTTTGAACCCGGCTTTGTGGCCCGAACCGGCCCACAGAAACCAGTTAATATAATAATAATTTCCCGCGCTGTTTTTCCAGGTTACGTGGCTTCCGCACGGCAGTCCACAAACCCCCCGAACAAAAAACCGCACCTGCGGGTCCCCGTTGACATCATCACCGAAGAGCAGAAGCCACTGGAAGCTTTAAAGATGCGTAGAAAAAAGAGAGAGAGAGAGAGAGAGATAGAGAGAGAGAAAGCGAATTAGAAGAAGAACTAGGGAGAGAGACACACAGCGCGGCGCGGACAAGAAGAGCTGGAGAGAGAGCGACAGAGTGGACGGAGGAGAGGAGAAGAGCTGGAGAGAGAAGGGTTGTTGGGGGGGGGGGGAATAGAGAGCAGAGGAGCGGAGGTCCGGAGGAGGAGGAGAAGTAGAGAGGGGGGGAGGGGTATCCGGTTGTGGTTCTTCTTCTTCTCTCTCTAGAAGGGGTGGGAAGGTGAGAGGAAGGGGGGAGCCATGCTGCAGCTGCTGTTCGCCGTGGCGTTCTCGGCGGCGCCGCTGACGTTGTACGTCCCACCGGTGAGGAGCCTGAACCCGTTCGTGGAGGCGGTGGAAGCGTTCCTCCGGCAGACCGCGCTGTACGGGGTGCAGGTGTACCCGCGGCTCCGCCTCGCCTTCTCGCGGATCATCGCCTTCTGGATCCGCGCCGCCCGGAGGTAGACAGATCTGTAGCGACTGGTCCCACCCCTCTGTAGAGCGTGTACATGTCTGTCTCGGATTCCAAGAAAGCTTTTTTTTTCTCAAAATCGAGTCAGAGGGGGGGGGGGGGGTTTCCGTCATGACCACGCTTCCTCAGGGTTCCACTTCTTTTTCCTTAAATTTTCTTTTTCTTCTTCTATCTACGAGGGTTTCTGAGCTGCAAATATATGGGATGTTTTCCTTTTTTCCCCCCCTTTTTTGACCTTACGCTCGTGTATCCTTTGTATATGTGAGACTATTTTTCCCTTTCTTAAGGAATAAACAACGGATGATAGTGATCTGAGTTGGAATTTTCTGGTTCACCAATTTCTTTCTGGGCGTTGCTCATATTTATCAAGTGTTTTCTTGATGATGCTGGTTGCTTATCCTAGTCTTGGCTTGTGGGGTTTTATTCGGATTCGAGCTCGTTTGGAGCAGTGCGTTCATGACTCATGGCTTGAGGTATTCAATATAACGTTTTAGCAACCTCTGTCTGGCTTCTCCTGTCGGATTCTGTTCTAGCTCTGCGTTCGTAGCAAACTTCGTCATGGGACCTCACTGGTCTCTTGCCCGAACTTCTTGTTCATTGCAAAATTCCAACTTGGTGGACGCAGTTGGCTGTTGTAATTTACTTAAATATTTATCATCCATTGGGATGCTTCGACTGTTAATCCAGTGTATATGCTGTAAATTTTAGGGGGGCTTTCTTCTCCAGCTTGCCCAAATCTATTCTTGTTATCTTAGACTCTCTTCTACTTGAAGAGCTTGCTCGGAGTCCTCAGAATCCTCCCGAGAAGGAATGGGCTTGATCCTCCTTATCTATTTTGACATATTTCTCAGAAATTTTTTGTTCTATTTGGCCGACAATGATATCCACCCAGAGAAGAACAAATTGTTTGAATTGGGTTTCTAAACATTAACGGGTGAACATCATCTGCCCGTTTTTTGTGGCTCCTCATGTGTTTCCCTCTTCTCAGGTGAGAAAGATGTCTCATTGATTGGATTGAGGAGTGAGCTCTTTAGTTTCTTTAGGCTTATTGCTAACATATATGATGGAGATGCTAGTTTCTCTCCACACTTCAGAAACCTCATGCTGTCTATGGCTGATTCCAACTGGGGTGACTGTAAACATTGTTACTGGGGGTCATGGCTTAATCTTTCACTTGTTTCATTTGTCTTTGGCTTAACTGGGGGTTACTGCAAACAATGTGGATGGGTTAAACTGTTTCATTTGTTTCAAGTAAAAACCAGGATTCTGCAACTTACTGTAGTCTGCTACTACTGCAACAAGTGCACATGGGAGGGAAGAACAGTCGCGTTCGGCTCTCGGACAAGCCTTTCTTTACCAGTCCAACCTGCCACTGAAGTTGTTGTTTGGTTAATAAGTAGCACTGCTTTGCTGAAGATGATGTGGTAAAAGTTTGATTCGTTTTACTTTTTACTGTGCCACCACCTTTGGAAAGCCAGCTTCTTTGAATTGGATTATTGAAACTTATCTGCTTGGAACCCCTATCTTTCCCTGCCCCACAACTTTTGTCCCATATTCCCGTGCTTGTGGTTCACAACTTTTGAAAGGGAGTGGTTCTCTGCGCACCTTTGTCTGCCCCCACCTTAACGTGTTTCCATGCACACTTTTCTTTTTCTTTTCTTTTCTCGAGGATTAAATGACTTTATTCACGTGGATGGACTCAGACAAAACTGATTGCCCGTGGCTGTCCGTCCGTCGTAGTTATGGGGCAGATTTGGTTGCAATGTGTCTTATTTACGTTAGTCTACTTGGTGATCCGTACCGGATCAGATTTTCTCTGATTTGATACGATACGTCTGAGTCGCAATCGACTCGGTTCGACTCGACGTATATCATCTTCTTTCTCTCTCTCTCTCTCTCTCTCTCTCTCTCTCTCTCTCTCTCTCTCTCTCTCTCTCTCTCTCTCTCTCTCTCTCATTATGACTCGGTCTGATTCAACCGATCTTGAGAGTGATCTGTAGTGTATCGAGTTTTTTCAGATATGATACGGCACGCCCGAGTTAACCTGAGTCGGATCGAATCGACAAATCATGATCTTGTATGTGCAATTGTTTAATTTTGACGACAATTCACGGATTGCTGGCAATACTGTGTCAGACTGGGGAGTTGGAACTAAATATGAACGATGACAAACGAACAATTAGGATGAGTATGGTTTGATTTGATTTGATTTAGTTGAAAGAAATTTATTTTTAAATTAAATCGAATGAAAAGTTTAATTTAAATTAAATTAAATTATTTTAAAATTAAATTAAATTCAATCGATGAATTTGATTTGATTAGGTTTAAATCATATTCTTATCTTTTTTTACAAATTAGATTAGATTAAAAAAGGAGCGTAAAAATAGGGTAAAAAAGTTTCTACGTGATATAATAAATATTAAAGAAATAATATCAAAATTTGTAACGTGTCAGATCAGGTTTTATGGTATTTTTACATAAAAAATTTAAGAATTTCAGATATAATAAAATAGAAGGTGATTTAAAATTTATTTTATAAAGTTAAAAATCTCATCGATATGATAAGGATTATACTTTTGAAATTAGAGTTTATAGTTATATATATATTCATATTAACTTGATAAAAATATTTTTAAATTTGAATTATTTAAATTAAATCAAATTAAAATTTTAATTTAAATCAAATTCAAAATTAATTTTTTTAAAATTTTAAATCACATCGATTTAAATTGAATTAAATCTGTTAATTTTATTTGATTTTTAAATTAAACCCGAACAATGATCGAGTCTTTAAACATTACGGTGGTTTGATCCAGAGGATGATGATGGGTCACAAGTTTCCGGACTATGCAGCCACTATTTTTACCACATCTTTTGTTGTCGTTCTCATATTTGACTATTTGATCTCAGGATGGTTGGACTAGTTGAGACCTGAGAAGTATTGAATTTGCTGCACACTTATTTTTGAATGTAGAATGTTCAGGAAGGGGGGGGGTTGTACGAGGAGAAGAGTCTCCGGCACCCGTAACGTGCTGCTGCCGATGGGTGTGAAGCCCTTTTCACCGGTCGCGGTCTGTGTCGCCCTTCTCGAAGACGAAAGCGTGCCTGCATCCCTCCCGCGTTTCGTGAGTTCGGCGAGTGCACGAAGCTCGTGCCCGGTGGGCGGTAGCATCCCGTCAACGTGTGGGGGTCCTCGACTTCTTTGTTTGGTGGGGCCTGAGTTGGCTGTGTGGCTGCTGGTGAGCCATGTCGGTCTCCTAATCCGCTCCCCCAGTATCGGGTGGAGAAGACCGAGGGATGGAATCGAGAGGTTGTACTAATTTGGATATAATAAGTAATATCTTTCTATCGTGTATTGTGGTGGATGCTAGTTTGGAATTAATTTTAAAATTTTTTTCACGGTGATATATTTGGATATTTGTTAAATATGATATTATTACGTAATTCAAATTTACAAGATGATATATTTGTTAATATATTTATAAAAATACTATTTTTACAAATATCTATTTAACAATAATTTTCATATAAAAATTTATAAATATATTTAAAATTTTTATACTAATTACCATTATCAAATAAAAAATTAATAAAAATATTTAAAAATCACCAAGCATAAGCGAAAAAATGGCATAGACCCAATATTTCTACGTCGCATCGCCTAAGCATAAGCTAAAAAATGGCATAGACCCAATATTTATAACACTTTCTGAATGTGCTGGAAAAAATGCCATAGACCTACGAATAAATATGTACATACAAATGTACGGTACTGTGCATAGAGCAATATTTTTGAACAGTGTAGTTTTTCCCTTGAGATGAATGAAACTTCCATCCATGCCTGACCCCCCCCCCCCCCCCCCCCCCCACCAAAAAAAAAAAAATCCCCACCACCCGGGCAAAGGCAGATTCTTCCCTCCCCTGACACCCTGCAAATGAGAACGGAGGAATTCAAACCTCCTCACTTCTCATACGGAGAGGTGCACTCATGTTATGATCCGAGCCACGTCTCCGTGGCCACTAAAGACGTTCTCAATAGAACAATCTTCATAGCAAGATTGCACTTGTTACCATATAACATATCACGTAAAAACGTAAAGAAGTTGCCTGTCTTGAGATTTCAAAAAAATGCACGATCACAACTACAAGAAATGGACAAAAACCCAAAGCATATTCCTCCAGGAGTAACCAGCTCGGAACAACCACTGGCGGTATCAGACGGCTCTAGACATACATCAGAAATGTACAGCCTAGGACAATTGATCATATACAGATACCTGAAACGGCAAAAACCTCATCAAAAGTGGCATTCTCTTTCGCCATGCATGAGGAGCGACCCAAAACAACACGAAGGAGAAGATCCACGTGAAAAGATAAACAGATCATCTTAGATGCGCTACATATCAAGGTGCATGCGCATCTAGGGAAGCAAGTTCATCCGCAGCATTCTCTAAACCAGGCACAGCACAACAGCATGATTCAGGAATTGCACACAAAGCCCAAACAACAGGCAGAGGGAACGAAAATCATCATGCAAATCACCATTGAGCCATGATCAGAAGAAGAAAGTGAACCAGACACAGAGGATGCAACTGGAAAACAGAGCGGGGGCAGTAGAACATACAACACCAGTAAAAACAAGAAACAAAAGATACATGGTCCGCATATAATAATTATTCCTTACCGTCTTCAATAAATCTAAAACAGACCGCAGTATTCTCCCAAAGGAAAAATCTTAAACAAAACTGCTAGCTAAAGGAGCAAAAAAAAGGTTAAGAGTACTTGATCTCCTCCCTCTTCCAAGATTACTGTTTTCCGGTCACCCACTAAACTGAACTCTAGCAGCCTTGCTAAGGCTCACCATGCGTGCCGAGCTCTCCATCTGTGCACTTTTTACTGCTGCCTGGTAGGGTGTCCTCCCATATGCGTCTTGGTACCTGCCACTCTGGTAACCTCCAGAGTAGCCCCCTGCACCCCGTCCCCCTTGTCCCCCCCGATCCCTGGAGAATCCTCCACCTGCTGCCTGTGACGCACCTCCAAATCTGCCACCATATCCAGAGCGTCCCTGCCTCCCTTGTGAAGAGTATGAGCCGTCCTGCCATTTCCCTGAAGCTGCTGAACCTGTGAAGTCCTGACCCTCTCCTCTCCGCCTTGGGGGCAATCCATCAAGTCCTCCGCCAGTCCTGGCTTCATATGCCCTCTCATTGCTCTCTGCCAGGATATTCAATTTGTCTGTCAGCTGGAAGGCGAGGGCCTGCAACCTGGTATGCTCAACATTGTGGAACACAACACACTTGGTAGGCTGGTCCCAACTTGCATGAAGCTCCTCCACGATCATCATCTTGCTCACAATGCTGTGAACATGGGCCTCTGGGAGGTCAAACATTGATGTTAGTTGATCCAAGCTCAATGAATCGTAGCATGAGGAATATGCAAGCAGGTAGGTCCTCAGCGCTTCTTCCTTGATCTTGGATTTCAACATCTCCAGAATACTTTCGCGGTTTCCGAGGAGTTTCCATGCACCAAGGGACGTGATAATATCAAAACATTTCTGGAAGTCTCCCTTGCTCAGAGCTCTTGTTGCGGCCATTACGTGGTCTCGGACATTTTCAGGAGGCCCTGTGAATGTCTGCCTCTCACTTACCTCAAGAAGCCTTCGGAATGTCTTGCTTATAACCTTGCGCTTTGCATCATGGGTATTGGCAGCCATGTTAGGGACCTCCAGAAGCATGGCACAAATCAGATGAACAGATTCCAGTAGCTCAAGGTTTATATGCATGTGGAAAGGCATCTGGTTTCTTTTCTCAAGCTTTTCCTGAAATACAAAACAGCAGGATAAATAATTGCAGAACTACAAAACAGCAAACATTTAAGCTATGCCCAGGAACAGATGGCACAAACATTGATGCAAAGTATACTAAGAGGGACAAGCATATAAGCTCACAAATAGACAGAAAACTATTAAATTTGGTAGAAGAAATATTTTCAAGCAAGATGAGAGAAACAAATGCATAACATATACCATAACCATGTTCCGGTTCTCAGTTTTGGTTCACCCGTTTCTTTTCTCCCAACCTCCGGGTTGTTTGCCCCCCCCCCCCCTGCTCCCCCTCCTCGCCGCCGCCCGCCTCGCCTCTCAACAACCAGATCTTCTACGTAATCTGACAGCCCCGCCCCCCAACATTCTTCTTCTTCCTCCTCTTTGTTCTCTCTGTTACGCTGGCAGCTTTCCAATACCAGAAGAACACTTATCCTCAAAGGTTGCTCCAGCAAATGGGTTTAATCTATACTAATTGTGGTGTTACATTGAAAATATAATTAATGTATGGAAAATAATTAAGGTACAACTTGATATGACTGAACCTTTCATGGAAACATTACTGAAATCCATCTTTTCCATGGTTAGGCTTTACATTCAGTACTGAAATATAAAATGTACTTACTCATCCTCTATCCACCTCCCCTCCCACTCCACCGGCCCAAAATCCTCTCTCCATTTTGTTGTGGGCTGACTATGTGTATGTGACACATCCACCGTTGACTAGCACGTCTATTGTGGTACCCTTTTGTCTCTACTGCCACTAGCTGCTGCTAACCGCTGCCCTTCCCAGTCCATCTTTTCCATCCCAAGACACCCATGGCTGCCATCCCCTTCCTTTCTTTCTAATGTTGTTCTGAAAGAAAAACCCTCATAGAATTCAACTCACTCCTATTCAAAGGAAAGCCAGAGAAAAGGGAGAACCGTGATAACTGTATTTAGTTATTCCTACATCTTTCTGGTAAGTGTTAACTTCACACGCAGAAGGCCAAAACACCCACCCACACAATCTAACTGACCGAAGCAATCAAGTGGTTGCCTCATCATTCTCAAATGCCTAGGTGAGCACCTGGGTTTTCGAGGATGCAACATGTTTCCTTCCATAAAGTGCCACGAAGGAAGAGACTAACAGTAAGAGAAAAATGAAGAAAACTTCCAAGCTAATGGCATATAAGACTCTAGGAAACAATGAACATGTCCAATATTTAAAGACCAATTTATAAAAAGCATTATAAGTAGTGGATGGTCTAAGGGATTGTCAAGAGTAAGAAATCTGTGGTGACATGTAGGAGAGAGGCACTAGCCAATTTGAAACAAGAAGAAAAAAACAGGACCACATTTTAAGAAAAATATAAGCATTCTACATAAATAACATAAGTGATCACCTAGGTGAGTGAGGTGAACATGAGGTTAGGTGAGACATTTTTTGCTCACCTTGCCTTATTACCAATAAGAGGGATTGATTATCACTCAAAAGAATCAAACAATTTTCTTCCAGTTTAGTTGGGTTCAATGAAGGTAACTTGTTACTTGCATGAGTGGATGTATTCGTTTGAAGGTGGAATGCAGAAAGGCATTTGAATATAAATATACACTTTCTGTTCTTTTGTATGCAGTATATTTTACAATTATGTTATGATTGTCTCAAACCTTGTCCAGTTTGTTTTGTATGAAATGCACATGCCTGTCATAGACTCCATATTTTTTCCATGTACTAGGCACATTTCTGGAGATTTTCGAACCGTATGTATACCGAAGGACATGCTTGGAAGTTTACCCCTTGAGGTACTCCCCATCAACCAGTGTAATTATTGTCTTGATTCTGTCCTGCAGAATTATACTTCTGCTTTTTTATAACTCTTTTCCTCAATGTCATTATTACAAAGGTAGTGCAAGCTTTGGTAGAACATTACAGCAAGGGCTGGTTGCACCGAGTTGGGCAGTGTGTTCTTCACATGGACATTGCTTCCTTAGATTTTAACCAGGTAATTTATTGGTAAAAATTGTGGATTACCAGTCCTGATGTTGGCCGACATTGGTTGGAAAGAAGCAGGGTGGCTATGACAATTCGCAGTAGAGCTAGACAAACAATTTTGTCAAATCTGTTTCTTGACATCTCATTGTGATTCTCTCTCTTTCCTCTTCCGCTGAACCCTTTCCTAATTTTCTCTGTGGTGTAATCAACAATGAGATAGATAGGTCACGGGACTGCCTCATATGAAATATGTTGTGGAAGATTTTGAGATGCCTAGAAGCTTATGATGTTATTGACGAATCTGTTATCTTATTGAATTTATTAAACACATTATGAGTCACTGTGCTCATTAATGTTGTCTAGAAGCATGCTAGCACCTTTTGCTCCAGAGGTTACTAATGCATAGTTCACTTAGTTTTACACCCACTCAAGTGAATTAGTGACACAATTGGCATATAACAAGGATAGGGCAGGGTGCTATAGATATACTAATGAAGCAGAGCATTTATTTATTTTTGGGTGGTGTGTGAAACAGTGAATTGATAACCTCTAAGGTTTGATAGATCTGGCAGTAGAGAACGCCACTAGCTATCATGTATTCATGTTTCATTCCTAAAAACTTCTGATACTCTTATCTGTTGGTTACAAGTGATCTCATTTATTTCTTCACGTAGGTTATCAGGTTATGCCGAGAGCATCGGTTGTATACTGCAGCCCATATGGGAAGAAATTGGTGCACTGATATCATGCTTTACTTGGCTATCTCTGTTTTTTAGATGGACATATTTGCCTTTTTCTACCTGGGGGATACTAAAATTTATTGGGAAAATTATCCCTATACCCTTGAAATCATTCAAAATTATCCCTATATCCATACCTTTACCATATTTACTGTAATACATAGTTGTCAAGGCGACAAGGCGAGCTTGGGGTCCTCGATGCCTAAGCGCTTATACGCCTGCCTAAGCGGCGCTTAGGCGTCAATTTCATAAAAAATATCATCATTAATATATACGTAATTTTTTACATATAAATTAATCATGATTATTACAAATATGGGAAACAACACTAGTATGAACATAGAAATAAAAATTAATAGAAATGACATAGCAATAAAATATCAAAAATTATTTTGCGATAAAATTAACAATAAAAATTGGACTTTCAGAATGAATAAAATACTAACCTGATGTTTGCCAATTTATTCCAAAAATATGCAAATCATACTCGAAACAACATACATATAATATAGAGCAGATACGAAAAGAAAAAGACATCTCCCGTTATCACGTACAATCAATAATAAAGTAAACAAACACATAACTAGGGAAGTACCATAGATACCACTGTAAAAAAAGACATACAAAATTTAAATTAAAATTTAAAATACTTTATTAACAAATTAACCCCATTATTAATTGAAAAGGGGGGAAGACAGGATAGAGAGAGAGGGAAGAAGAAGGGTGGGGGAAAGAGAGAGAAGGGAGTAAGGGGAGAGAAGAGATAGACAGACAGAGAGAGGGACAGGAGAGAGAGAGAGAGGGTGGGTCTCACTGTGAGTGTGAGAGAGAAATAGAGAGAGTGTGTTAGAGTGTGGAGCCCGAACTCGCTATCGTGCACCCTCGCACGCGGATCGACCTGTGCGGTCAGGTCACAAGAAAATTTCTGTTTATAACAGGGAGAAGAGGGAGAGAGAGAGACGAAGATAGAAGGGGGCCGCCTAGGCGCCGCTTTGGGCGCCTAGGCCGCCAAAGCGGCGCCTTAGCCCGCCTTTTTCAAGCCCAACAAGGCGTGAGCTCGCCTTACCTTCAAAAAACCGCCTTCCCGCCTAGGCGCCGCTTAAAGCGACGCCTAGGCGGCGCCTTGACAGCCATGCTGTAATACCCTTGAAATCCTTAATAAAAGATCCATTGTGCCCCTATCTGCCCCTATCCTTAAAACAAAAAATTATCCCTATACCTACAAAGGGCCCCTATCTGCCCCTATCCTTAAAACAGAAAATTATCCCGATGCCCCTGCGAAGGGGCACAATGGATCTTTTCTTAAGGATTTCAGGAGTATTGCGGTAAATATGATAAAAGTAAGAGTATAGGGGTAATTTCGTAAGATTTTAGGGGCATAGGGGTAATTTTCCCAAATTTATTTTATCATAGAGAACAAGCACCGTCCATATTGACTTTTAGTTGGCTGTGTAGCATAAAATTCGAGAACAACCCAAGTTCAACCCATCACCATCTGACTAAACCCAAATGAAAGTCAACCCGGTCAAATTGGGTTGGATCAGGCTGGACTGAGTTTACTCCAAGAATCATAAAATTGTCCTGTGGCAGGTGGCAAAATTAATGGGTCTGCTGTTTTGTGTTTGATGTAAATTAGTGGGATGAAAATGTATAAAAAATATATGCTGAAAATCTTCAAATTTCTCAAGCATGGTCAAATTTCAGAGCTTTTATGAATGCGACTAGCATTAGTTGCCTTTGTTGGACAAAAGAGTATTTTTCCTTATGTCTAAGTCAGCATGTATTTTTTGGCCTCCCAACACTTTTACGGTGCTCCTCCACGAAGTAGATTCACAGAGCTTCCATTTCCTGAATTGACAGTCCCTCACCTTTATTGAGTAAGATAAGATTTCTCTCTTAGTAGATCTGGGTCCATTTGATAATGCCCAAGTATCAAGATACATAAAATATTCATTTTGTAGCTTAGCTTTTCTAATGCATTTTATGGATTTTTGGCGCATCAGATATACTTCAACTCAGAATCGTTATTTTCTAATTGCGGCTGTCTTTTCCTCTCAGAGACAGAGGCTGAATAAGAATGGCATCAAATGGCAACAACGTCTACCACTCATTTCATGTTATCGTCAAAAATCTTTCTTCTTAAGGGACCTTCTTGTCCATTACTTGTGCCTTTGATTTCATGACTTTAGATATCAAAAGGATACCCTGTAGAATGGAATACTGTTGCGCAGCAGATTGTCACCAAAACTTGGAAGATCATCTGCTTCATTCTTCATCTATCAACTATCCATAGATATGTTCTTCAATTTAATACGATTAACCACATTATGCTTTTCATTATTTTTGTGATTTTATTTCTACACTATAGTAAATAACATTTGATGCATGGGGTTTAAATCTTGGTTCAAAGAGACAATTGCTCTTTTGTAAATGTTTACTTGCCTTCTTTTTTCATAATGGTGACTTTGAGTTGTTTTGGCTGCCTTTGTATTCAAGCAATTACATGCTTTGCCTTCTTCAAAGATTTTTTGCCTTACATTTGATGAATTTTATGATTTAAAATAGCCTATAGGCCATACAGGTAATTTGCTTCTTTTGATCTATGGAACTATAATACTATGAAGCCTACAGACTATGGATGTGAATGGATAACTGAAAAATAAATTTAACTGTCTGTGTATAGGTTTTGTACTCAGACTTATTAACATTACAAGAAAAAAATATTTCAAAGTAAACCCACGCGCGTAGCACGTTCCTTTGACTAGTCACAATAAAAAAGCTCAGTAATACACATACGCGCGCGCGCGCACACACACACACACACAGTTGAAGAACATATACCGAAACATCAAAAGTCATATATACCTGTTCTGGAGTCTTCTCATGGTAGCGGCTCTGTGACAAACCCTGTGCAAGCAGTTCCTTCACTCTACCACCTGTGTATAGCTCAGATAGGCAGCCATAAGCTTCTGGTATAAGCCCTGCCCTGAAAGCACAAAGACCAAGTTGTGCCATTCCTCGATTGAAAAGGATTTGTGTGGATCTATCCATGTGCTGGACCCCATCCTGCAAGTGGCTCATCAGCAAAAGATCACGAGCAATTGTGAACTCATCAAAGATAGCATGGTGATATATGTCACAAAGCATTGCCCGGGCCTTAGTTCTCTCATCACCATATTTGTAGATAAGAGATATCAATGTGTCCATCAGAGCACGGCTGCTCTCTGGGAAAGAAGGAACTCGAGGAACAAACTCAGGGGTCACCACAAATGCTGGAGGACCCCTATTTTCCTCAGGTGCATGACCCTCATCATCAGCCTCTGCATCCTCATTTTCTCCACCATCTGCCCTTTGCGCAGCCAATTTCCTCATTGCATCATAAACTTCTTGGGGCTTGTAATAGATGAGTTCAACCCGCCTTAATGCCACCTTTGATGCTGCCTTGAAATCTCCTAATCTCTCCAAATAGTCCTGGACATTCTGTGCAAGAACAAGGAACATAGGTTCATCCCTAAGCCTCTCAACATACTCTTTTGTATGTGGGTCAATAAATTGTAAGCTCTTAAAGAACTCGGAGTCCAGTCGGTCAAGGAAGGCAACCAAGTTTCCCCAGACACGAATGGTTCCCTTGAAATCTGCACCCTTCTGGGTCTCCTTTTCCTCAGGTTCCACTGTGTCGTCAACAACAATATTAGGGTTTTGCTCAACGATGTCAAGAACAGTAAGCATGTTCCCCACACATTTCTTCCACATGTTGATGGGCATATGCCCACTTAAACTAGGATTCACATCAAATTGTGCCGATATGACACTGAATAGAATTTCTAGCTTCTGGGCAGGTGTTTTAGCAACCTTCGTTAAGAAGGTAAGCTGCTCAACCTGCTCGATCCTCCCAGTTCCCTTCCTACCTCTCACAGCCACAATTTCCTTCAGCTTTTTGTCGACTATGTCCCATGTAATCTCACTCGGGTCCTTCATAAATTGCTTATCCATAAGTCTATCCTTCCTGCTCATTTTTTTCTCCCAGGTACCAGCACCCTCCGCTGTGGACTCCCCCTCTCCCTCACCCTCATCCTCTTCCTCCTCACCAGATTCCACAATCTTGGTCAAGTCTTCCTCAAACTCCGACCCTGACTCCTCCTCCTCCTCCTCCGCCTCTTCGCCCTCCCCTTCCTCCTCGCTCTCCGGCTTCTCCCTGTACTTCAGGATATACTCCTCAAACTGCTTGTTGTTCTTTTTCAACTTCTGCTTCATCGAATTCAGGGCCTTGGCGTTGCTGCTGCTCATCTTCTTCTTGGCCTCCTTATTCGCCAGCGCCTCCGCCAGGAAGTCCTCCAGCATCACCATGGCCTTGATGTAAAGGCGTGGCGGCTGGTCGCCCTCGATCACCCGGCCGACTTTCTCCAGCTGCTTGTTGATCTTGTCGAAGCTCTCCTGGAGGCTGACCCAGTCATTGATCTTCATGGCGTTGCGAATTTGGTCCATGGTGGCTGCCATCTCCTCCAGCCGCTTGTCGCGGGCGGAGCGCACCACTCGCCGCTGCCCGTCAGATTCATCGCTGTCGCTCCCGTTAGTACCCTGCAGATACCTGTTTGTTGGGGTCGCCCGCCCGGCGCCTTCCCCGGCGCCCGCCCTAGAATCAGATTCTTCCTCATAATCGCTCGCCTCCTCCTCAGTATCACTGTCGCCCTACCAGAAACAAACAGAGAATTAACCAACACTCAAAACCAAGGACCTGGAACACATCACAAAATCGGAGAAACAGGACCACAGATTAGGGCCTTATTGCGCCAGAGACGCACCTGTGTCCAGAAACGAGAAGCCATGCTTGCTGATCCCTCCTGCTACTCGACGACTCTGTGCAGTGGCGAAACTTGTCAGAAACTCTGAAGTCCTGCGATCCTTTTGGGGGGTTGCTCCATATCTAAAAAGGTTACCTGAAATCCGGCGATCCTTGCTTCCTTCGGGGTGGACGGCGGCCGGCGAGGAGAAGAGGGGAGAGGCCGGCAGCGGCGATCCTGGCCCCAGACCCAGAAAGGCCCGGCGTCGGGTCCGGCTGCAGCTGCCTGCAGCGGCGATCCTTGGCAGAGAGGGCCGGCGTCCAGCGGCTGCGGGATGCGGGCTGCCTGCGGCTGCGAGGGCGAGGGCGAGGGCGATCTGCGGATGCGTTGTGTCTCCGGTTCTCAGCGATCGCGGGGTGGTTCTTTAGGGTAAACTAAATTGACAAAAATGCCCCAAACTTAGAGAAATCGATTTTATCCGATTCGATTTGATTTTAAAAATATAAAAATTCATTTTTATTATATTTTAAATTAAATCAAAAAAAATTTAAAATTTAAACTCTAATAAAATAAAATATATTAATTCGATTTTAATTACAAGTTGAACCAAATAACACTCATCCCTATCCCCACTCTGCAGTAGCATTTAGCTGACTGGAAAAAAAAAGAAAAAATAAATTGTAAAAGTTGTGGATGTTTTGCATATATATTCGCCACTTATATATAACTATATATTAGACACTGTAAGAAAATGTTTATGCACTTACTATTCGGGGAAGTTTTTTGCTATACCTATCGTTCTAAACATGAGTCGTTTGTGATTATGTCTTTATGTGTGGTTAATTTTTTGATCAGATAAATACTTATTAACATGTAGTTATTAACTAAAAAATAGATAATGACATTGACTCAATCAAGATACGAAGTCTGCCTAATGACTGGCTCTAGAACTCACAGAATCATATCCAACTAGGGTTTGCCGACCCGGTGCGTCTCGCACCGACTCGCATGACCCAACTTGACCCAGGTCGGGACCGGGTCGACCGGGCTGTGGGTCGCCACTGGGTCGGCCTATTATTTTAATATTATATTATATTATAGTTTATATATAATGAGTGTTTTTCTATTTTATTATATTATTTTATATTATATATATATAAAGTGGTGTTTTAGAACGGGACGGACCGGGTCGTACCGAGACAGGAGTGACTCGACCCGACCCAAGCCGAGACCGGGTCGGCCGGGTCGACCGGGCCGGCAAACCCTGTATCCAACACCTTCCCACCAGCAAGAATTTTTAGGCCTTTGTTTTCAGGGTAGGATATCGCGTTCCACTCAGATGGTCGAATGCGCTATCCGACCCCGGGTAAGTCGAATGTGTGTCAGAGAGGTGCGTGGAGTCCACGAACTCTCTCTCGTCAGGTAACGCATTTGTACTATCTTAACCCGAAAATAAATCGGGCCTTATTTTGTCATTTATTTGACAACATAGAAAATTGTAACATTGTCTTGGTGATGAGCTGCAAAGTTTGGATCAGACTATTTGATTCTAACTCATGTTAAAAGTAAGTATGCTGTCAATAGGTACTCAAAGTCTCACTAATTCAGCTTGACCTCACCCTTATTAGATGGATTTGGGTATTAAAATTGAAATTTTTGGTATTAGATGTGGATCACAATTTTAAAGCCCGATCTTCCTCGTGGGCTGGACTTTGGGTGTCGTCAAGCCCAAATTCAAAACTCAAAAAATCTAAAAACTATTTGATATAAATGATAGTGATTGAATTTATATTATGTATATAGTGTTTATATCAACACTACTATTTATTTTTGCATAGATGTCATATACATTAACTTATCTCCAGCATGGCAATTATATTGATGATGCAATAATCTCTAAGTAAAAATGCCCTTCTTCTTTATTCATTGAAGAATCTGTAAAAATTGCCTTGTAATAGTTATAATTCTTTTAGGTAAATTTTTCTATTTTTTTAACTAGTTGGGGGAATGAGTCTGGTTGAAGCTTCTGATCGTGTAATGACTCGATCAGAAGTTGTGCAAAAGAAGAGGGTTATGCACATAAAAGGGCCATCTAGTTGTAAGATGTAAGTGTGCCAATGTGGAGCCGTTGCGGCGAGGAATTATCACTGTCTATGGGTGTTAAAATAGGAATAAATCTAATTAACCCAACATTGAAAAGTGAAAAAATTATTGAACTATAAATGCAAAACTTGAATCCATAATTTGTGAGGTGCTCTTTTGAGATAAAATTGTACGAAATTTGTAAAAAAATGGATAATACCTTGTGTTAATAGTTGGGCTCACCCAAGAGAGGGGGTGAATGAGTGAGTCAAAAAAAATTATAGCGTATTGAAATTTAAACGTTGAGATCGTTTGAACACAACGGAATTAAAAACACATAAATGCGAGTAGCCATAGGGACACAGATTTTATATTGGTTTGGTTTATTTTTCTTGACATATCTACGTCCAGTCCTTTTGGAACTTGTAAAAGATTTCACTAACCTTTTCAACAATGATTACACTTGCTAGTTTTCCAGGACCTAACTCTCCGGCTGATCTTATCATGTCTCAGTGAACCTTAGTACTGGTTTATCTATGAACCAGCAGTTGAGTTTACAGGTTTCAACGAATCCTACCACTATTTTTTTTTCAGAAACAAGTAACCCAACTACCCTTATAGGTTTTAGTGAACCTTACCACTGATTTTTTCATGAACCAATAACCCAATTGACCTTATAGGTTTCAGCAAGCCTTACCACTGGTTGTTCCAAAAACTAGTAACCCAATTGATACACCAACTCAACAACTCAATCTTGCACATGCAGTGCATGTTTCTCTAGAGCAACAAATGCTTTATACACTCTCAAATAAACAGATTTAGAGTTCCACCGATATGCTCCCTAATGAGTAAATAATGGAAAATGTAAAGCTCAAATAAAAATAAAGAACAACTCACGACAAAGGAGGAAGACAAATGGAATGCCGCGGATGAGCATGTTTCTCTTCTTGAGTGCTTCTTGAGATGAGAGACGTCAGGGATAATGCTTTTAGTGCGGTAAAGTCTCCCCTTTAGACTTTAGTGTGTAGAAAATTTGCGATCACTAGGAAGACGCTTTGGAAGAAGATCGCTTATGCTCATGGTTCAGTCGCCTTCTTAAGTCTCTCTGTGTGTATTCTTCTTAGAACTCCTGGTTATTTATAGCCCAAGCTTCATGTATACGTTAGACACATCTTCCATCCAATGGTCTGATCCTAATCAGAACGTTCCGCTGCTACGATTGGCATTCAATTTTCCACCTCCTTTGTGAGTGAGAGTTCATCGTTCTCAAGGTAGTAGGTGGAACATATCCTCTATCGTTGATATGTTGTCTATCTGTTTACTACTTTTGTGTAGGCTATATGCTGTTGCGCCATCTGTATTCTTTGAAATATTATTCAAAATATTTTTTCTCAAACCAAGACTTGAGATAAAGTAGATATATTCAAAACACAAGTCTTTGTATGAATAAAATACAAGAAGCGTATTGCAGGGCTTGTCCGTAAGTTATATCTTACCATTAGTGCCAAGAAGAAATATTTTATATAATTTCTTTTATTTCTTAAGAGTGGAGAGTACCCCAACGGATACCGTGTGGATCATGCGTGGAAGAATAACCATTTATATGACATAAATGTTATTTTATGATGTATTGCTTAGAACACATTATTTTTCTTGATTGAATTATTTATATGAGAAGAATAACACCTACATCCACCAGACGATAGCGTTTTAATATCAATCATATGTATTTCATTATGTACTTATCATTTTGCAATTCTAAATAAAGCACAATCAATATAAATGAACTTTTGACCAAGTCAACAATATAAGATGTATTGCTTATTTAAATATAAGATAAAAGTAAGGTAATGAGATTGTATCTCAGTGAGAGTAGACGAAGTATCGTTTATTCATTCATCTAATCATATTGTGGTTGCTAAAGTATCGTCTAATCATACTGTGGTTTAGTTGTTATTTAAGATAGTTGAAGTATCATCTATCGCTTCATTTATCTGTAATTCTATTAGATAAAATATCATCTAATATTTAAACTTGATAGATTAGACGAAGTTCCGTTTATCGCTTCATCTATGTGTGCGTCTAATATTTCATTTTGATAGGTTAGATGAAGATACATCTATTGTAGTTTTTGTCGTTTTCGAAATATCGTATATAACACATCATCGATCGTGAGTTAGAAGAAGTTTCGTCTAACACTTCTTTTTAGTTAGATGATGTATTTTATATTGTGAGCTTTTGCGTTTTTCTCTTAGACGGAGATTCATCTACTAGTTCTCACATCGTCTATCTTTTCTATCTTAGACGATATATCGTCTAATATTATATCTAACTAGAGACTTAGACGAAGTATTACCTAACGACGGTTTACTCTTTTAGATGACGTATCATCTATTCGCTTTTACTTAAATAATATATCATCTAATCTTTCACCTATGTTGAGGGCTTTAGACGGAGGATGTCTAACTCAATTTCTTATTGTTTTGCTCCTCATAAGGAAAACCGTTTATATTGAATCTAATTGGACGATACATCATCTGATACTCTAACCACTTCTTCACTTAGACGATATTCAAAGTTACTTATTTAATTGTATCTCAGATGTTTAATTGATCTTAAGTTAGATTTATAGAGACCCGATTCTATGTAAAACATGTAAACTGACTTAGTTAAAATGAGATGAATACATATTTATTTTATTATAATAAAAATAATAAGTTTGTGAAAAAAATATTTTACCAACACCTTGCAATGGTTGGATCTAATATTGACATTGTGAAATCAGAGTTGTTTTGTTTACAATAGATTTGCTAACCGAAGTTATGATATTTCTATATCTTATACTTAGAATAGTACGTATAATATTAATGTTCAACTATTTGATATTAGGGATGTCAATGAGTTGGGCTGGCCCGACAAGTCCGTGGACCTAGTCCGATTTCGGGTTGGACCGTAAAACCTTTTTCAACTCAAGAGTCCTTAGTCGGGCCTAAAAATCCAGTCTGACTAGGCCCATGGGTCGGGCTCAGGCTTTGACTACGGCCCGCGAGGTGGCACGGCCAGTTCGGGCCGGGCTGAGCTGAGTCTTAGTCGGGTTTTATATTGTTTTATTAATGTCGGGTCCGGTCGAGCCCGACCTGACATAACTCAGGGCTGGACCGAACTCGAGCTTTAATATTGATGAGTCAGATCTAGACCGGGCCGACCTAAACTTGGCCTGAGCTCGACCCATTAACATCGTTAATGGACCTACTTGATATGTTAGAACCATTTTATGTCAGACGAACCATCCCCAGAGACTAATTCACGTTTTTTGAACAATAGAAATAATGTGTGTTACGCTAAGTTCGATTCTTATTTTATTTTGAATTTGGAGTGAGTTTAGACTTATGTATGTAAAAATAAACTTTGGTTGCACTTGATCATAATTTGTCTTGAGTAAAACTCACTGCCGTACTCTTAGGTTAATTGTACACCTAAGGTGTGCATTGAATCTTTTTATTTTATTTTTTATTTTTCAAAAAATTATCTCAATCTTTGGGCCCCACCCAACTTACATGTATGTCCATACAAGGCCAATCTTGATTGGATGGTTCAAAAGAGTCAAAAAAACAAATAATAGTAATCCCTACTTTATTTTTTCAATTTTGATTAATATATTTTATTGTTTTATAAAAAAAATTGAGGCACCCGATCGAGAAATATTTTTTTTTGAAAAAAGAAGAAGACTCACTGAGCACGAGGAGGTATGTAATTACCCCCAGGTATGTAATATTTTTGACTCATTTTTCTCAACTAATTTAGATTTGGACTTTGTTAAGTTCGATCTAAATTCAAATCATTAACATCCTTGTACTATGACTAGGTTGCGGACTTGTAGAAGGAGATGGTCCCAGTGATGCAAGGCTACGCTGGGCCAAACTTGGACTCCGCCCGCTCTTGTAATGATCGGCCAGGCACCGGCCCAAACTTTAAAAAATTAGAAAAAAAATATTTGAGGCACATTTGAGCTTACTGAGTACTTTCTCTGGTTAGATCTATGCTCCTTTTTTTAAAAAAAATTGCAATTATACCTAAAACACTGTGTTTATATTTATCTCCCTATTTTTATCATATTATTAAGAATACCCTTTATATACACCGCATTGTTACGGTTATACCCCCGTGTTCTCCACAACGCTGGTGAATATTATGAGAATATGCCGATAAAAAATGTTTGAACATGTAAAAAATAAGAAAATACCCTTGAATGAGAGAGAGAGAGAGAGAGAGAGAGAGAGAGAGAGAGAGACGGCCCCTCTCCCCTATCTCCAGCAACTTATCTTCCCCCTCTCTCTCCCCCACCTCCGACGAACACCCCCTGTAGCGACACCCGATCGCCCTCCCCCTCTTGCCCCCTCCCTCCCACCCCACAGCGACACCCAGCCCCCATGCACCCTCTGGCCATCTCCATCCCCTCACTCTGGATGTCTCTCTCCCCCCCACGACGACACCTCTCCCTCTGCTAGTCTCCTTGAGCACCCCCCCCATGCCCCAACAACACCCTGCCCCCTCCCCCTCACAGTGAGCACGGTCCCCGTCCCCCTCTGGCCTCCCCCCCCCCCCCCCCCACACGACAACACCTGCCCCCCTCTAGCTGTCTCCCTGAGCGCCCCCCCTCTCTGGCTATCTCCCTGAGCACCCCCCGCCCCCGATGATGCTCGACTGCCTCCCCCTCATGGTGAGCGCGGCCTCCCTCCCCCTCTGGCCATCTCCCTTGCCCTCCATGGAGACACCTGACCCCCCCTCTAGCCAGTTCCCTCCCCCCACAGCAACAGGAGGAACCGCCGTTGCCTTCCTCCCTCTCGGCCGTCGTTGCGTCGGTGCCTCCTCTACCGCTGCGATCTGACCCCCCCTCATGAGGTTCCCAAATGGCGGATCCCCCGATCCCCATCAAGGTAGTTGCCTGTGAGCCTCTAAATGCCCTCTCGGCGGCAAGATCGCATAGAAGCGCGGCTGAGATTCGGAGTAGGAGAAGGTTGTGCAGGGGCCGAGATTTGTCGACGCCACTGCCTTCCTCCGTCTCAACAGCCGTTGCACCTGTGCCCCCTCCACTGAGGTGATCTGAGCCCCCTCCTCCCTGCCCCATCTCCCCCTCCGGCTCCAGCGAGCAGGCCCAGGTTTGGGCTCCCAACGCACCTCCCCATCCGACGGTCTGAGCAACCCCTCCCTCCCTACCCCACTCTCCATCCAACAAGCTGCAACCCCCCTCTCATGCAAGCCCCATACCCTCCCGCCCCCCCTCTATCGCACACAGTACCCCCCTCCTGGCCCATCTTCTCTTACGACAACTAGGTTAAAATAATGCGGGTTACGACGAGGGTATATATACAATAATATCAGATATATTTAAGGATGTTCTTGATAATATGTAAAAAGTAGGAGTTTATTTATAAATATGATACCTTATATAGTTATATTCTTATAGAAGACTTTTATAAAAATCTCCAAAAAATAGATCTAAGTGATCTTTGGCATCCATTCCTATAAATTCCATCTCACTTCTCATTCTAACAAGTAGAAAGGCATTTTACGTTCCCTATTTAGAATATTACCCTTCTCATTTTCCTTGTCTCCGGCGGGGGCAGCTTGGGGAACGCTCGTTCCTTTCTTTGAGGGTAGGGTTTGTGGGAAAGCTGCACGTGGTGCAAGAAGGTGAGTGAGATGCTAAGACAGCAGAAGTTAAAACCAGGGTTTGTCAGCCCGGTCGACCCGGTCGACTCGGTCTCGACTTGGGTCGGGTCGGGTCGCTCCCGTCTCGATCCGACTCGGTCTGTCCCGTTCTAAAAAATCACTATATATATATATAATATAATATAATATAATAAAATAGAAAAACACACATTATATATAAACTATAATATAATATAATATTAAAATAATGGGTCGACCCGGTGGCGACTCACAGCCCGGCCGACTCGGTCTCGGCTTGGGTCGAGTCGGGTCGTGCGGGTCGGGACGAGACGCACCGGGTCGGCAAACCCTGGTTAAAACTTAAAAGATCTGGGTGTCTTGCATATATATCCACCACTTATGTACAATTTTACATTCAACACTCAAAGAAATTATTTATACATTTACTATTCGGAGAAGTTTTTTTTTCTACATCCATTCCTCAAGACACGGATCATTTGTAATTATCTGTGCTTAAATTTTTTATCAGATGATTAATAATTAACATATACTTATTAACTAAAAAAACAGATATGATAACATCGACTTAATCAAGGCACAAAGTGAAGTCTAATGACTGAATCTAACACCCTCCCATGAACAAGAGATTTTATTTTGTCATTTATTTGACAACATAGAAAGTTGGAACAGTGTGTTCGGTGATGAGTTGCAAAGTTAAGCCCAAATTTAAGACTCAAAAAAGCCGATGAATATTAGATATAAAAGATAGTGATATCAACACTACTATTTATTTATGCATAAATGCTGTATACATTAACTTATCTCGAGCATGACAATGACATTGATGATACAATAATCCCTAAATAAAAATGCTCTTCTTATTCATTTATTGAAGAATCTGTAAAAAATTATTTGTAATCAAGGTTTGTCGATTCGATCGTATCGATTTTTTGTAAGTACGGTACGGTATAATACCATACCGCCCCGTATCGTAAGATTTCAAGATTAAAAAATATTTAATAAAAATATTTTATTATAAAATATAATAAAAGATTAACCGGTGTGTTAGTTGTGTGTGAAGTAAAAATGTTCAAATCTCATGAATGTTACGTATTTTTTGACTTATTTTTTCTAAAGATCAATAAAAAGGGTAAGAAAATAGTGTCAATAATGTGTTTTGAATCCAAGTCTAATCTTTTTCAAAGGAAAGCTCTTAACCAAATTATTTATAAAATTATATTTGATATAAAATAATATATATAATATTTAAAAATATAAGTTACGTATCGATTACGTATCACGGACCTGTCGTATCACAAGTTGTGCAAGAGAACAGGGTTATCCAATGGAAAGGGTTATTGGTTGTAGGATGTGAGTGTGCCAGTGTGGAGTTATCATGGTGTATGAGTGTTAGGATATGAATAAATTTACTTGATCCAAAGTGAAAAGAGTTATTAAACTATATATCTAAAGCTTGAATCCATAACTTGTGAAGCATTAAAGTGTGCCGAATTTGTAAGAAAATGGACAATGGCTTGCAATAGTTGGATCTAGAAGTCACATTGTGGAATCATAATTATTTTGTTTAGGATAGATTTGCTAATTGAAGTTATCAATATTTTTTATACTTCTACTAAGAAAAGTACGTATGATGTTAATGTTCAACTACTCGACAGGTTAGAACGATTTTATGTGAGATGAAGATGAAGGATCCGTAGAGACTAATTCTTGTTCATTTATTGAAGAATCTGTAAAAAAATTATTTGTAATCAAGGTTGGTCGATTCGATCGTATCGATTTTTTGTAAGTATGGTACGGTATAATATCATACCGCCCCGTATCGTAAGATTTCAAGATTAAAAAATATTTAATAAAAATATTTTATTATAAAATATAATAAAAGATTAACCGGTGTGTTAGTTATGTGTGAAGTAAAAATGTTCAAATCTCATGAATGTTACGTATTTTTTGACTTATTTTTTCTAAAGATCAATAAAAAGGGTAAGAAAATAGTGTCAATAATGTGTTTTGAATCCAAGTCTAATCTTTTTCAAAGGAAAGCTCTTAACCAAATTATTTATAAAATTATATTTGATATAAAATAATATATATAATATTTAAAAATATAAGTTACGTATCGATTACGTATCACGGACCTGTCGTATCACAAGTTGTGCAAGAGAACAGGGTTATCCAATGGAAAGGGTTATTGGTTGTAGGATGTGAGTGTGCCAGTGTGGAGTTATCATGGTGTATGAGTGTTAGGATATGAATAAATTTACTTGATCCAAAGTGAAAAGAGTTATTAAACTATATATCTAAAGCTTGAATCCATAACTTGTGAAGCATTAAAGTGTGCCGAATTTGTAAGAAAATGGACAATGGCTTGCAATAGTTGGATCTAGAAGTCACATTGTGGAATCATAATTATTTTGTTTAGGATAGATTTGCTAATTGAAGTTATCAATATTTTTTATACTTCTACTAAGAAAAGTACGTATGATGTTAATGTTCAACTACTCGACAGGTTAGAACGATTTTATGTGAGATGAAGATGAAGGATCCGTAGAGACTAATTCTTGTTCATTTATTGAAGAATCTGTAAAAAATTATTTGTAATCAAGGTTTGTCGATTCGATCGTATCGATTTTTTGTAAGTACGGTACGGTATAATACCATACCGCCCCGTATCGTAAGATTTCAAGATTAAAAAATATTTAATAAAAATATTTTATTATAAAATATAATAAAAGATTAACCGGTGTGTTAGTTGTGTGTGAAGTAAAAATGTTCAAATCTCATGAATGTTACGTATTTTTTGACTTATATTTTCTAAAGATCAATAAAAAGGGTAGGAAAATAGTGTCAATAATGTGTTTTGAATCCAAGTCTAATCTTTTTCAAAGGAAAGCTCTTAACCAAATTATTTATAAAATTATATTTGATATAAAATAATATATATAATATTTAAAAATATAAGTTACGTATCGGTTACGTATCACGGACCTGTCGTATCACAAGTTGTGCAAGAGAACAGGGTTATCCACCGGAAAGGGTTATTGGTTGTAGGATGTGAGTGTGCCAGTGTGGAGTTATAACGGTGTATGAGTGTTAGGATATGAATAAATTTACTTGATCCAAAGTGAAAAAAAGTTATTAAACTATATGTCTAAAGCTTGAATCCATAACTTGTGAAGCATGAAAGTGTGCCGAATTTGTAAGAAAATGGACAATGGCTTGCAATAGTTGGATCTAGAAGTCACATTGTGGAATCAGAATTATTTTGTTTAGGATAGATTTGCTAATTGAAGTTATCAATATTTTTTATACTTCTACTAAGAAAAGTACGTATGATGTTAATGTTCAACTACTCGACAGGTTAGAACGATTTTATGTGAGATGAAGATGAAGGATCCGTAGAGACTAATTCTTGTTAGATCGACATGCTTCACTTTTTGAACGAGAGAAATGATGTGTGTTACTTTGAACTCAAATCTTATTTGATTTTGGATTTGGGCTGGACTTGGACATATGTATGTTGAAATAAACTTTGGTTGGGCTTGACCATCATTTTTCTTGAGTAAAACTCGCTGCACACCTAGGTTAATTGTACAGTTCGGGCGTGCGGATCTTTCTATCTTATTTTCTAAAAAATAAAAAAATTATCTCAATTTTTGGGGCCCACCCAACTTGCATGTGCCAATCCCGTTTGAATGGTTCAAAAGATTCACAAAAATGAAGACTAGTAATCCCTTCTTTATTTTTTTTTTGAAATTTGATTAATAATTTTTATTTCTGTTAAAAAGTTGAGCCACACGTTCTGGATGAATCCTGTACGGATGTGTATGTTGGACCTTTCTAGAGGTCAAAGTATATTTTTTTTGAAAAAAGAAAAAGACTCACTGCACATGGAGGTATGCAATTATCTCGGGTATGTACTAAGTTGGACACATTTTTCTTAACTAATTTAGACTTGAACTTTGTTAAGTTCGATCTCAATCCAAACTATTAACATCCAATAACTAGATTACATAATCATCTAAACCACAAAGGTCAGTCGAATTCTAAATTCAAATATCAAATCTTGACGTCTAATCACAAAGGTCAACCAAACCTAAAATTCAATCCTTAGCTTCAAATCACAAAGGCCAGTCAACCATATTCTCATTAAACATGAGCGTCAAATCACAAAGGTTAGCCACCCACTCTTCTTTGTCCCAAAAAAATATGTGACTTAAAATAGAGGTGTCATGACGGACTTAGGCATTCAGTGCGCTGGTTGCTTAAGGACAAGAAGGTCTTAGTCCGGCTGTGGTGAAAATATGAAAGGACGTTTCAAGTAAAATTGGATAACCTCTCAATGTGAAAACTCGTAAGGATGCACCGGAAAAAGTGAAAGGGGGTTAATTTTGATAAAAATCTAAAAGGGCACTAAGACTAGTAAGGTGTTTCCAAAAAAGAGAAAAAATGAAGAAGGAGTAGATGATCTTTATAACTCTATCGACTCTGTAATTTTCTATCATTCATCAACAAATTAAAGTTCCAGATAATCTCTTGAAGAAGCTACAAAAATTATGAATGTTAAATAAAAAAGGGGGGGCAATGACATCCCCAAGGAACGAAGCAAAAGAAGTGATGATAGTTGCTTTTGTATATGGGCGATCTCAGCTCTATCGACGAAATTACAATTCTCAAGATTGACATTGGTCTCGAGAAAGACTCTTACTTCTACTTGCGCCATTCGCATCATATTGGCGTCCCGTTGAGATGCAATGAGCAGCTTCTCAGCCTCGTGTCGAAGCTCTGTGACTTGAATCAACTTCTGGACATGTGCGGCTGCCAACGTACCCCCATGGTCCCAAACGGTGTTCAAGGTGACAGTTTTAGCTGCAATTATCTACTCCCTTGTTGAAATGATGTTTTTCAGTTGCTGGGTTCTTGTCAGGACAATTGCCCTCCACTCTTGAATGGCATGAAAATGGCAAAATTTACCTCAAATCTCATCAACAACACCCATCCAGGGCTCCCTCGACAGTCCCATCATGTGATAAGCCTGTGTGTGCCGCCTGAGGGTACTCTGCATGTCATCAACCGAATGAAGAACCTCCCAGTGAATTAAATTTTGAAAGCCAACAATGAGAATGGCAACTGCCTTAGCATCTGCGAGGGTCTCAGTCTAAGGAGAATCAGACCACTCAACCCCAACATCTAGGAAATCTCGAGCTAGAAAAAAGGAGGAAGAGACAAAATCAAGAGAGTCAACCAATATAGCTCAAGTAATAAAAAGCAAAGAGAGAAACGTCATCACAATGGTTCTCCCCACACCAGGGAGGATCGCTAGGGGCTCAAGTTGGTTCGTCAATACATCCTTACAGATTCCAAGCAAAGGAGAAGGTCGACAGACTCTATAGTCCCAGATGTCACGGGCAAGGAAGCCATTGTTGGTTGCTCAACTATCTCTTGCCTCTGCAAAATGAAAAGGCACGAAACTTGTAACTGCATGAAAGTAAAAGGAAAAGGGAAGAGGTAGAAGAAAAAAGGGGAAGTACTCAATTCAATCACATCTTCAACCTCATGGATAGTCGAAACAACAATTTCCAGAGTAGTAGGAGAAGCAACGATCCTCTCTACCTGGATGGCCGCCGCTAGCGGTTAGGAGGGGCTATGTTGCAACCCATCTGGTGATGAATATATTGGACCACCAATCTGCATTACACCTAGAAATTTCCTTAAGGCAAGCAACCCAACAATGATAAGAGGGTTATGTTCTTGTAAATAAATAATAATGTAGAATTTCTCAAGCAATTTACACTCAGGGGCAAAGTCATTGTTCACAGAGAGGTATGGATAGGGTTGTCAATGGGCCGGACCCGGGTCGGGCTTAGGTCGACCCGGCCCTGGCTCGACTTATCAAGATTAAGACCCGAGCCCGGCCCGGGCCCGGGCCTCTTATTTGGCTTCACAGTCACTATTAATTTGCAGTAGTCCTTCCAGAATTTATTATCATCTGTAAACTTGTCCATGAAGCAATATGAACCAAAATAGAAATGGCAGACCCAAGCATTCAGAGTAACTCGAATTGTGCTTGAAGAGCTTGAAGAGATCTAATCTTTCCCAATTAGGGCCAAGTCTCTCCAAATCTTTATCAAATATATGTAGTTGTGGGACATCTCACAAAGCCCTATGTCTTTGGAACAACTCTTGTGTAAATCATTTAAAGCAAATTCCTCATAGGGAATACCAGAAATGGGAAGACTTGAGATTCTATGAAAGCTCCATAAATCCAAGGTAGTCTCGCCTTCTGCTGTTCCAACAGTGTTCCATCAGTGATTAAATTGCTTAGCCATGCACTGCAGAATCCCCGTGTAGCATGGGTACCCATAAAGTGCATCAATCACTGCGTGACGAATACCCATGTCATCCAATATATCACGGTAATGGTGAAGCACACCAACCAGCCACTCTGTAGCCCCCAAGTGAATTTGTATGAGGGAATGACGGACTGGCTACCATACCAACTCAAAACTGAAAGACTCATGATGCCATCCAACATATACAGTCATAGCCTTCGCTATCATATTGTGTGTCTGATGGTTTTAAAACTAAGCTAGAAATAGGAGCAACTCGTGGTATGTGCTTACTACAGAAATCCATCACGACTGGTCTCATACTTAGCCGTTGAACATGACAGCCAGGTTGCTGAAGAAACCTAGTTGATCTGGCAAAGGAAATTGAGTTGGACGGCTAAAATTCAATGGAAAGATGTGAAATGATGAAGAACAAATGTGAAACATACTATCTCGTTGCTCAAGGATAGCCCTCTCCAAACGGCGCCGCTTAGTTGGCAGTCTGGGATCATCATCCTCCACGTCAGTCGGAACATAACTCTGAATGAAGGAGAACAAGTAAACGTCCAGAGGATAGTGCTTTGGATAGTTTCTTGATCACTGGTATTGATAAATACTGTTATGCTTTGTGATCCGGGTGATGTCTATGTCACCCTTTCCTGGGTCATCCTCGGGTAATGGTCCCTCGACCACAATATCCAAACCCCGATCAAGTAAATGTATGTTTGCCCAAGTCACAATGGGGGGGCTCCAATTGGGCATGAGATCTTTAGAACAAGAAATAACCACTACAAAGCTTTTATCAGTGAAAGATTGGAAGCGAGGATCTTTGAATCGAGCCATGAAGAAAAAACCTGAAAACAAATCGTCAATATATTATGGCAAAAAATTATGGAGCATGAAAAAAGTAAATCAATGAAGAAAGAAAAGCATCATTGTAAGGTCTCATGAAGTCATCAAGACCTTGGGGCGCAGAAAAATACAAGATAATAAGGCGCATGGGCCGCACGATGTCGCCTTCGGCTCTAACGGATATCCTGTGGGGGACATTTGTTAGACCTAATAATTTTTTGATATTAATTCAGAGAAAAGATATATTTTTAAAGTCCCATGACGGCACGAGATGATATACAATCATCGTCGCTCAATCACACGTATAATTTTTTGATTTATTTCAAGAAATAAATTAAATCATGCCTGATGGTGGCATGTCACGACACAAAATCATCGTCGTTCAGTCATATAAGTCCCGCGACACAAAATCATCATCGTTAAGTCATATAAGTCTCGCGATCTCGTCGGACGAAGAAATCTACAAGATTTCAACATATTTTTGTACGCCCTAATTCCGTTAAACATCTTACGGGCACCATAAAACCATGTGCCCGTGCAAAAGAACAAACAAATAATGTCTGTCCCAACCTGCGGGGATCGTTCTCAATCTCTTAGAGTGTGGCCCCAAATAATCTAGGGAGACCGACATCAAGCCGGCATCAAAGAAGGAACAAAACCTTACAAAGTTTCCACGTGTCGCTATATCCTTGGACCTCGTGGCATAAAACGATGGAGAAGAGGTTCATAGAAGATAAATCTAAACCCTTTTAAATGGGTTTTGGACCCACAAGCAGGGACAGGTGGCCACCCCCTGCTCTCTCCCTCAGACTGTGTGCACACGGAACCTCAACCACCCTCTTTATGTTCTTCTACACCAAAAAGATAAGAAAAGGAAGAAAGAGAATAAAAAAGGGAGAAAGAGAGGAGGGGGTAAGACCTTTGGCCAGCACGAAGGCTAACCAAGGGAACTCCCCCTGTTACAAACATGTAACCGAGAGAAGTCCCCCCGTTCCGCTTGGGTGCAAACCGGGGGAAACCCCCTCCTCCTCTTCTTACCATGTGAATTGGGGGAATCTTCTCCGATTCCCGCCCCCTCTCCCCTGCCAAGGTGGACATGTGAATCTCCCCTAATTCCCCTCCTCTGTCTGTCAGGTGGATCAGGGGACAGCTCCCTCAGTTCCTCCTCCTTCCCTCTCCTTCTGTGAGGTGGACCAGGGGAACCTCCCTCGATTCCTCCTCTTCCTCCATTTGCCAGGTGGACCAGGCGAACCTCCCCTCAGCTCTCTTCTCTTTTGCACAGGCCCCATTTAAGCGGGGAACTCCCCTTCATTCAAGAAAAATCATTCAATTCTCCAAAAAATAAATAGAGTGAAATTACCTCCCCATGTTAAACAAAGAGACCCCCCATCTCCCCTCAAATTACCCGGGGGAACTCTCAACCCACCCCCCCCCCCCCCCCCCCCGTTTTGAATACAAGAATACAATTGAAGAGCTTTCTCAAGAATATAAGAAGAATTTAAAAACATGAGATAAGACCTAATTCGCCCAACTCCCAAGATTTATATGTTCGACATAAAAAAAACCCTTTTTGCAAAGATATGTTTGTGTTGTTACATTTATACATTTATTTTGAGAAAAAAATACGTTTGTAAGAAAAATGTGTGAGAAATCATGTAAAATCTTTAAAAAATAATAAAAAAATGCAAGGAGAATAGGGAGGAATTACGTGCAGGTCACTAATTAGTGTAAAATTACAGAAAATCCTATAAATTTGTAACGTTACGTAAACATCCATAAAATTCATTAAAAGTCCAAAATTTTCAAAAATTGAACAATAAATGTTCCAGACTGCCTAAATTGAGGAGAAACCCCTATTTTCACCCCAAATTGCAATTTTAACTTAAACCATTGCAAAATTATGTAAATATCTAAAAATTACGATAAATCTTAAAAATTATGGAAATGACATAAATGTATCCCTAATTATGCCTAAATTACAAATAAACCTAATTTGAATAACAAATATAAATAAACCTTATAAATATAAACTTATAAAATATTCAAATATATTATAATTATACCCTTGTTCCCAGACACGAGGGTCTTTCCCAAGTTCTAACCTTCTTTATCGCAATGAACAACAAAGGTCAACGTACATCCCTAACGGTTAATCAAAAATACTTGGACTTGTGTCAATTGTAAATAACCATCGACTCGAATCGGTGAGAAAATATCCAACACTCGAACCTTGAATCGTATGCTAAACATGAAACGCAAAAACAATCACACGGGATAATCAATTAGCTAAGATATGTGCATATTTATCTAAATAGATAAATTAAATTAAATTTATTTTTCGGGCGACAGAACAATGCTGCTTTAGAATTCTTGCCAAGAGAACAAATAATAAGGCAAATCTTTCAATTGCATTAGCCTGAAAAATAAGACCCGGTCCCTACAACCCAAGTTAGCATTAAACCCATGCTCAATTCCATCCTTTGGCAGGAGAATAAATAGACCTGCATTTTCCCTTTCAAATTCTCGACACTAATCTCTATACAATGAATGATGTGGGGGCAAGGATGATGGCATAGCATGGGCATCAAACGTGAGCAGATTTTCAACATCATCCCAAATTCATCAACTGAAAAAGAATAACAAACTATCACATGCTTGTGGGCACATGCTCTGTCACACCATTGGAACTTTGTGAAGCAGATAAGCTAGCCAATTTCTGTTCTTGTTGCTTCTTGAGATACCTTTGTGCTGTACTGGTCACAATCTTAGCAAAAAAGTTCAGTAGCACCAACCAAACAACACTGTTCCAGATCAAGTTAAACGATAGGTTCCACTGCTTCTCCTGGGGAAACAGAAATATAAGAAATTTTAGGAAAGGGTATGGCTGGGACACCAGGCATCGCTGCAGTGCATGCGACTCGAAGATTGATATTGTCATGTAGCAGGAAAAAGAAAACAATGCATGGTCGCACACACTAGGAAAAAAAATAGAGGAGTGAGCGGAAACCTTTGTATTTGGTAGCACTGGAGATCGAGCTAACAGATATTTCTCCCTTACAATGTGCAATTTGGACATGAGCTCTGGCAGGATGGATGAGAAGCCAGGAATATGGGCGAGAATCCAAATCAGCTCATTCTCTACCAATTCTAAAAGCTGATTATTGCACAAAGAGATGATGAAAATGGTCTGCAAAAGAGAGTAATCATGTGGTTGGCCATATCAAATGTTAAAAGGAACACTTAGAAAAGATCGTTGGCAATAAAAAAATGGATTATTGAATACTTCTGATGAAAGAGCTTGTAGTTACATACTCCATAATAAAGGATGTGGCCTACAGTGGGTATCCTATGAATTATATATTCTTTTTCATTTTCCCTCATATAAAGCCGAAGCATAAAAAGGGTTTCCCTCCCAAGTATTAAGAGGGTAACCCCCACGCCCCAACCCAGACATCACGACAGGCTCTAGAGTCTTCACCTAACCCAAGCTTGGAACTATTGGACCAACCATGATGTCAGCCAATAGTCAAGACTCTCAACAAGATCAAGAAATATTTTTATTGAAGGTGGATAGTACCACAATTGTATTAAATAAAAAGAGAATCGGATGTACAAGTATGGTTAAAAAGCTCCCAAAAAATCCATATACAAAAAAGTCGCACCAAGATGGTGAGAACCACACTAACCCCCCATCAAAACAAAAAGAGAAGAGTTGAGGGAATTCACATTACAAAGCAATTCCACCCATTCCCTCATTCTGTCACAAATAAAAGAAACAAGTAAACTCTCATCTCTAGCCTCATTTCTAAAAATCATATTGTTCCGTTCATTCCACAAAGACCAAAGAGTGACATGCAGGAACAAGATCAAGAAATATTGGTGGTCATATGTCTTGATAGCATGGAACAATTAACCTAGAAACTGACACTAACCTGAATGTGAGTCTTGATAAGAGCCTTTCCGGTCAATGTTGCAGAGAAGAACTTCCAGAATGGAATTCCAAATTGTCCACACATGATACCAGCAAGGTCAAATAGTGGGTTGGGAACCTATAAAGAAATGCAAAGCATGCAAATTTGATATAATTATCAGCAACAGCAAATGCAAAAAGTGATTGCACAACGTGAATGTAGATTTTTATACAAGCTCTTGTATGCAATGTTGTTCACTTGATCATTAGTGCTAAAGCTGCAAGCAGCCTTCAATTAATATGTTCCTCAAAAGTTCTGCTTTTCCGACTAGAAAGTCATTTTCCTGAGATATATGAGAGATATCTGTATTTACTTCCATGAATTAGAGTGTCGATGCAAGCAAAAATTTGTCATATAAGCAAATTCAAGTTTCAAGAAACCTCAAGTTCAACAATAAATGCACAAGTCTTCAACTCCTCACACGGTTATCATGAACAATTTTACAAATGAGGAAGTTCCATTCCACAAATCATTTGTTTCTCATAGCTCACTGAAACCATTCTTTCCTCAATTGGACTTCCAATTACTTACGCCACCAGGTGGCAAAAAAGAAAAACCCCCTAAAAGCAGCACAATCAAGCCATTTTCTACAAAAAAAGCTTACACCTTTAGCAGAATTTAGTTGTTAATTACAAAATTAAAGCACTTTTCATCATGATGCAGAAAAACAGTGACGGAACCTCAAAATCAAATAAAGAAAAGAACTAACCGATGCAAGAAGTAGAATTGTAAAGAAGTTCAAATGTTGCACGTGTGAAAAAAGCCAACGTTTTATTCTGTTCAGGAAAGAGGATATCAATCCACCATTGTTTGAGGAAGCAGTATCTAACTCTTCCACAGCATCCACCCTGCTTCCAGACAAGCTTGCTGAAAATGTAGTCCCACATAAAGTAATCAGCAACGAAGCTGAAGTTTGAAAAGAGGTAAGGACATGAATTAAATTCACTCAAAAAGAGATACTCTTTTTTCCTTGAAGCAACCATATAAATTAATTCAGTCGTTAAACATTTTCCTAATAAATCAAAAACTGTGGTCTTCGGATCCTTAACACTATTAAAATATATATTGAAGCATCCATGGATTGTGGAATTGGCCGATTTGACTCGGAACTGCCAAGTGACCATCCGAGTTTTGGGAGGGTGGGAGGGTATCATCCCCTAACTTGAATCCGGGGCAGAATCGGCCTGTATCAGTCCTGAATTGGCTGGATCGGACCGATTCAGCTGATTCCCTTGGATCATGACTTGTTTATTGTTGCAATTCTATTAGTTAATTCAATTTGGATTTTTCTCTTTTAACAGCTTTATAGTATTAGAATGATTTTGCAAGTTCATCATACTCTTGCTTTGATAAACAGAGTTAGTTGAAAGAGAATTGTTCTGATTTCAGAATAAGTTTATGGCTCTTTACACTAGTACAAATACCGAAGAACAACCCGTTACAGAGGATATCAGTTGTTGTTACAACTGGGTTATAATTTATTATTTCTAGTGTCGTTATTCTTATGCCAATAGTAGATCAATGTTTTGTCTTCCTTTTGTTGTCTGAACTACTCTGGCTTTATCTGCTTTATCCACTATGACCTGCTGAGTGAGAGAAAAAAATTTGGAGTTATTTTTAACTTAAAAATAACAATAAATTTGAAATGTTATTGCTATAATCATCTATTCAATTTTTTACATGTCTACACTTTTTTCTCTTTTGTTCCTGATTTTTTAAGTGTTTTAGCATTGTTTATTGGTTTTTTAATCAGGCTAATCTTTTTTCTCTTTTGTTCCTGTTTTTTAAGTGCTTTAGCATTTTTAATTAGTTTTTTAATCAGGCCAATCCAGGATTGGCCTGAGCTCATGTGACTCGCCTGGATCCAATCCGGATCAGGATCAGTCAAGGCCGATCCAATAACCCAATCCGAGTATACCTTTCTTGGAAGCATCTGACATTGTAAAAAAGATGAGTCCAAGATTTTCCAGCAGAGTAACCAAAAAAAGTTAAGTTGTACTTGCTGCACACCTTGGTGTGCAACCAAGGGCGGTACACCCCCTGCGATTGGTCCAGCAAGGACCGATGGGACAGGGGGAGTAGCCCCCACACAGAAATTTTTCTGTGCAATAAGTATTTCTCTAAAAAGATGCCAAGCTAGCAGCCAAACATAGGAACCATAATGATTTCATGCTATCAGCCAAAAATAAGAACCAAGGCAGCAGTTCTACACCAAGAACCATGATCCTCAACAAACCCTAGATTTGAGATATCATAAACAATATCCTCCATGCTATGCTGAGCAAGAACACCCTCAACTTAGAAATGCCCACCATCTTCATTAGAAATGATATCCTGCATTCAACAGGACTGGGAGCATAGCATTTTACAAAAGACACTGGCAACCATATAAGCCGCATATCAAATCTCCACAACTTGCAAACAAGCAAACAAAAGATGGATCTACATGAGAATGCCTTCTTTCAAAGGTGAAGGCAGACCATCGTGTAGTGGCCCCACACCGACCACATTTTCTTCAACAATGTGTGGAAGAAAGATATCCTCCTTATTGTGAGCTACAAGAGACCATCTAGAAACATTTAAAGATAACATTTCTCTTCATATCAAAACTTTTTCTCTTTCACACTAACCCTTTTTTCAATTCATTACAGTTTTCCAAATGGTTGGCATACATTTGTTGGGATTTGAGCTCTCCCATAAAATGGAATATCAGGGACTTTTAAGACAGCATGAAGGTGACTGGATATTACACTTGTAGAGGTAAATGAAGAATGTTTATGTATCCACATTAAAATAAAACTAAGAGATCAATATGAAAATATCACCTTCAAAATGCAAAAATGCTAATGCATTGTGTTGAACTTGAGAAAAATATTATAGGGTTCTTGGCCGCTTTAGCTACTGGAATATACGTTACTGAATCTAATCGATTCTACATAACTGGAACTTTTAATAATGATGTCTGCCCTGTGGACCTAATCTGACCAATTGTGTGTATGATACACCAAAAGTAGAAGCAGATATATTTAGGTGTTGGAGGTTTAAATGGAATATTTCATGTTTTGATTCTCTTCATGATCATTCAATGCAAAACATCTAAGTCCATTTCATTTTGTTCTCTTTTTTTGAAAACCTGGAATTTATCCCATTGGCCTAAAAAAATAGATAAGGAAGTGTACAATAATTAGACAATGTTCCCATTCCCCCTACACTCTTATAACAACATAGAAACGAGACTCTCACTTACTCTCTGATCCACTGGAAAACCACATGTAACCCCAGCCAAGATCCAAAACATGGCTAACCTTTACGCTGTAGGTGAGAAACAGTGGCTTAAACACAAAATCCAAATTGAAGATTCGCATGAAATCTCCTGTCCTAGGGCCAAGAATAATGGTCTCTAGGTAAATCTGACACTTCAAAAACTAGAGAATAACTGGAAATGTTCTTCCATAAAATATCCATGTGGGAGTACATATTAAGCAAACAAAAGTTTACCAGCTCTAGAGATGAAATAAGGAGGAAGCTCCCCGAGTGCTGTTCCAAGGCCCCAAAGAATAGCCTCAGTCTGCACTTGAGGGAGTATACTGCTAAGAGGAACCGTAACTAGTGAATCAGATGATGATGGAAACAATGGAGGTCCAAAAGAGGAACAATCCTTTTCAAGCCATGAAGGGCCTCTTTTCAATTGAATGGTGTCATATGTTGCGGATTTCAAATCAACTCGCCCACACTGCACCGCTTTTATTGTGAAAAATGCAATATGAGGGCCAAGATACAGCACAAATGTGTGCAGACCAGATCCTGCAAAAATACAGTTGATTCAGTCAGCATGTCTCTGATAAAGCATGCACATAAGAACCAGAAGACAAAGAAATGCCAAATTCTGCCCTATCAATTGTATAAAGGACATCGACAGATTTGATATTTTAATATTACATGTTCGAGCATGCTTCCCACACAATGTTCATGGAGATTTGTAATTTTCAGTTGTATAAAGAGCATTGACGTGTGTTCACTATTACTTCATAAATGCTTCCACTATTATCCTTGCAGGTTTGTATTTTTCGCTATTGCACATTCCTGCATGTTCCCAGACAACAAAGAAAAGTAATGACAGACTTTCAGTCCAGGTAATGGTCCGGTCACTTGGTGTATCAGGTTTGCAAATAACTGGGATGCCGGGTCCTTGCAATAGAAGAAACCAAAGATGTACTCAGAGAGTTGATTGATGTCAGCTGGTGGTCATGATGCCGCTGAAAATGTGCAATGTTTTTTTCCAGAATAATGGTATATATATATATATATGTGTGTGTGTGTGTGTGTGTGTGTGTGTGTGTACACACACATATATATGTAACACACACACGCACATATATATATATGGTTCTGTCCGTCGGCGGCAGACTGCAACAAAGCCGCATGATGTTGATCGTGTGGCAACAGTTAAAAACAAACCTGTGAAGATGAGTGCACATGGGCGACGTGCTGTGCCGTCCGATCCCACTGCATTCTTCAGTGCAGGCAGCGGCATGTGCCTGTGAACGTCCATATACCTTCAACTTGTTTTGTTTAAATGCCCCTTTATCTCACACATTTCTACCCCTCCATGAACTGTTGGCCACCAGATGCGGCCAGCAGCCCAGCTTTTTTCCCCTGAACACTGCCAGTGAACTAAAGATGGGCAGCGCACTGTAACACACACACACACACAGAGAGAGACACACAGAGGGGGGAAATTACATAAATACCCCTGTAAAGTTCTCGTTTGCCAACTATACCCCTCATTTAGACCTATTGTCAAGAATACCCTCCAAATAGCTCGAAATGTTGCGGTTATACCCCTGCAGTTTCCTGCCGTCTACGCTAGGCGAATATTCGACGGAAAATGTCAGGGTACATGAAATACCCAAAATACCCCAACTGCTACACAAACACAACCCGTCGGAACCCCACCGCCCACCCTGCAACCCCCCTCCCCGCCGGAGTCGCCCCCCACCTTCCAATACCCCTCCCTGGTGGAACCCCCCCCCCCCACCCACACACACACACACACACACGGACCCCCCCTCCCCGACGGACCCCCCCCCACCCTGGAGCCACCTCCGCAGCCTTCTTACTGCAGTCTCCCTCTAGGGTTTTGTACAGATTTGAGGATTCTGAGCTCACCGCCCCTTGGGATCTGCAGCCGAGCTTCCCCCAAGATCCAGCCATGTCGCATGGGGAGACCATCCCCCTCCACCGCTCCTCCCAATCAAACATCATCGAGATCGAGAGCCTCATCAACGCCGGAGTCCAGGCCGGCCCCGCCACAGTGCTCCTGGCCAGGTCCCCACATGCCTCCATCCCTATCTCCCCCTTGCCCTTCATCGTGTTGAACCTCCCGCCCCCGCCGTACTAGAAGGCGGCGGCCACCCCGCCCACCGACGATAGCACGAAGAGACCCCTCCCGACCCTCTCCCCCTCCGATGAACCCCCCTCCCTGCTCACAACCCCCCCCCCCCTCTCTTTGCTCGAACCCCCTTGCTCGCAGGCCCCCACTCCTAGCCACCCTCTCCCCCTCCGGCGAACCTTTACTCGCAGTGCCCCTCCTCCCGGCCGTCCCCTCAACCGTTAGGGTTTCCATCGGAGGAGAGAGAAAGAGTGTGTGAGAGAGAGAGAGGTAACCCGAGGGTAGGTTAGTAATTCCGCCCTTTGGCCCGCTCTTAACCAGAGTTAAATCAACGGGAATTACGGCAGAGGTATAACCGCAACATTTCTATCTATTTGGAGGGTATTCTTGGTAATAGGTCTAAATAAGGGGTATAATTGGCAAATGGGAACTTTACAGGGGTATATATGTAATTACACCTCCCCACAATATTTCTATATATTTGGAGGGCATCCTTGGTAATAGGTCTAGATAAGGGATATATTTGGCAAACGAGAACTTTACAGGGGTATACATGTAATTAGGAAGAGAGATGCTAGGATACAGCCAGCTTTGGTGTGGCTTGCAGCACTTTCTACACCACAAATTCATGGGAGAGGGGACACAAAGGGTGAGGCCAATCTGCGCCATCTGATTGTGTCTGTTCCTGCAATCGGGCATGCCAAATAAACCATGCATTTCCCACTCATGCCAGGCCCATGCACACCTTCACCCACCGCAAACAAGAGAATCCCATCCACACTTGGTGGAAAAAGCCCACAGATACCTGACAGCCCAGTGCATGGTACATGGAAAGATTGTTCAAGGAATCAAAATAAAGAATCAAGCAGATACAGTTGCTACCAGTACCAGAATATGTCGATTAGATTTTCAAGGGCACAATTCAATGATCATCTATAGAAGTTCACTGGTTTAATACTTTTCATGACACATACAGAAAGTTGATGAATAGTAGGAGTGGAAAAAAATTGTGGATGTCAAAAATAGCCATGGCCGGCACCATGTAAACTCTGAGGGACAGGGCACCCATGACCTACCCTCTCTATATCAGCCCTAGGTAGGTTTGAACGAACAGCATTCACTTCATGAGGTGACTGTTGTGGTCAAACAAGCCACAGGATGTAGAGAGAAAAATATGAAAGATATGGAATATATCAAAATAAAAATGGCAGCCACAAAGTCAGATCATCATTTTGAGCACCAATTCCATATATGATATACCATTTATTCGCTCAAGATTTGTTACACTACACTAAGCCAAGTGTGTCACGATTCTTGCTAATTTATACATGAAAAACTTAAACATTGAACACCAGCATCGGCACCAAGCATACTCAAGTTCAAGATGAGCTTAGGATCATATATGCATTGATCGCTGCAAAAATAAAGGGGACCAAGCATAATCTAAATAAATGAGTAGTCAGACTTTGACAATGTAGTAACAAAAAGGGATGTCATAAGAAATGAAAATAAACAGTTTCTTTTTGTAGACAGAAAAAAGATTGAATAAGCATGGTCCTATACAATAGACAGCAGTTAAGAATGCAATAAAGGTGCACAATATTGGCAACTACATACACATGAATGCATTATGTGTGTGTTTTGTTTCCTACAGTAAATTACTAAGAGTATAAAGAGGCTATCCTTCAAAAACAAGCACTACAGTAAGCAGCAGTCTTTCACTCGATAACAAACTCATATCTAATGCCAATTCACCTTAAAATAGTCTTAGAGCCTCATTCCACCACCCTTCTGGGTTTGGACTGGCGCTAAGTGACCAACTAAATTCCCCTTGGTGTAAATGTTACATAGAGCAGCACCTTACCTAGTCCAATTGATGACGCAACACCAAGTGCAATCCACCATAGTCCAAATCTGAAGTACTGTAGAAACTCCAGCACGTGCTGCATAACAGGACATTTATCCACTATAGCAAGTCAAATCAAACAAGCCACTTGAAAACCATTAGAAAATAGAAACGTAATACTGTATCAATTCAACATCAGGAAACGTGACATCAACATCTAAAGAGAACAGGGTAACTAGGGGCATGGAACCTAACAAATTATCTAATATTTGCTAGAAGCAAAGTACATAATGAAGTAAGAATTATGATTTAGAAGTCAGAGCTTCAATAACAACAAGATTGCTGTTCTTGTGAACTTCTGAAAATGATAGAAGAACTTTTTTAATATGTAATTTTGCGATGAAAAATATGAGAGGAGTGAGAAACAATGACGAGATAATAATGTTTGGATTCATTTACAGTGGATAAACCATGCTGTACTGAAGGAAAGATCGTACCTTTTCATGGGGGCCGTCAACAGTCAGGAGCACAAGTCCAAAGCCCACAAGCAGGACACTCAAGACCATAAACCATGCACCTTTACCCAGAACATAAAAGAGTGTCCGCTTCAGATATTCTACAGTTGCAAAGGTAAAAAGTAGTAATGTTCTAAAGGGCTGTGTTGTCAACGTCAAATTCTCTACATCCAATTGAAGCTTATCTCGAATGTCTGCAAAATAAATAAATCATATCAAAACTTCCATCTGAATAAAAAGTCTAGCATCTGTCACGTTATATAGCTCTTTGAACACATTGCTGAACATGAGAAATTTACATCGCTGTTTAAGAATGCATCCAAAGTCTTTTCATGTAGTGTTAACCCAAGGTGAAAGTGTTCTTCCAGAAATTCTCAACAACACAGTGAGGAACCAAAAAAGAGTTTTTAGAAGTAGTTTCCAACCAGCAATAAGTCATCGCTTTCCCAAAGGAAAGGAAAAAAAAGCAATATTTACATGTCAATCTCATGGCACACTATCACAAGTGCTATTTTTCAGTAGCATCTAGCCCCACCTATTTTTCAGTAAAGGATCCATTTCTCACAAACAAACTTGAGTACCAGGATTAATCAAGAACAAGAGAACAATGATACAATGCTCATCATTAAGAATACTCCTCCATATTTCATGCAATTGCATCTTTGTGTTCCAGATGAGTGAAGGAAGAAGTTGGATGCAGTGAAGGAGAACAAAGGTAAGCAGGTAGTGGGTTTCACAGTAGGGAGGAAGATGGTAAAGGACCAAAGAAGGCAGAAAGGAAGTTGACTTGACTCATTATCGTACCACTATTCACAGAATTCCGGGCACTGGAGAAGCTGTTGCTTCTACCCTATAACTAAGATAGTGGGATGGGCACAGTGATAGTAAAGTGAAGGATAAAGTGAAGAAGGGGAAGAAGGGTGGACTAAGGAGACTACCAGAAGAGGGAGGGAAAGAGATGATGTAACTGGCATTTTATCAGGCAAAGGAGGAGGAGAAAGGACTTTAGTGAGGGAAACAGATAATGTCCCTTTCTCGATATTCGATAAAGGTGGGGGGACTTCAATTTCAATATGAAGTAGGATAACATTGATTGCCTCCTAGGGGTCTTTCTGGGACTTCAATCATGTTTTTGATATCAGCCGTTTGGGTTGATCGGCAGATACGAGCTAAATAGGGAAAACCTTCCATTTTCACAATCCTCGACTTCAGTTGACCTGGAACGGAAGAGAGTTATACCCACCCTTTAGGTCTCAGGTGGCTGACTTCAGTATCAGGGCCGTTGCACTGGAAGGTAAAAGCTATCAGCATTTATCAGTGGAAAGTGTCAAAGTAAGGTGTTCAAGGCTCCAGGAAGGAGAAAGGAAGCAGACTCATGCAACAAGAAGCTGCTTCTGGGCATGAGGATGACCTTCACCATGAAGTCCCAAGTCCCAAAGCAGCATGTCAGAACAAGCTTCATCCAGCAATCCTGGCATGCAGGATTCCACCCATGAAATTCCCTCTTCTCCCTCCATGATCTCTCCAAGAGCCTCTCCCAATTCCAGCATTGACAGCCATGGAAGCCTCAGAATGTGAGAGGGAATCATTCCATATTCCCTCTCCAAGTCAAAGTGGCATCAGATCTGCGAAAATTTAAGAGGCAGATGAATTCTTCACCTCTGCAACCTCACTTCTCATTGAAGTTATGGAGAAATTCAAGATAAGGCAAATTGAATAGGACAGCAAGTTCATACCAAAGTAGGTCAGCTTCGCAAGTTATGGACCAGCAATTTATAGAGCACCGTTGCACAGAACAGTGCTCTAAGAGCAATCAAAGTGAGGTTCAGAGCCTATACAAGTCAACATGTGCGATCAGTCAGTGTGAGAATTCAATGATGGAAGACTGAATGGAAGATCATCTTTGTTAAGATGAATTTGATGTCATGGAATGTCAAAGGAAAATGAATCCAAGAAGCAGATCTGATTGAGGGTTTTGATATGAAGTACAGTCATAATTACAGGAACTCTTTCGCACTTCAAAATATATCAAATTTCACTTCTCATTTCTTGCCCTCATATTATATTTCACCTGAATTTGTAATTCAAAATGTTACAAAAATGAAATCTCACGTTTGCTTTATGATTTCCCTGCTTTCATTTCCCATATTGGCAACTATGCATAGGATAGACATAATTAGTCTTCAGGAGAGAGATGTGGGAGATCAACATTGATACGGTGAAATCTATACATGGAATAATTCTATGGGATTTTACCTTCAGAAGTTTCATGGGCTCATTTGGAGGAAATCTTGGTAGCTCGGAACAGAGGCGATTGGAATGGAAAGCTCTTGAAGAAATGAATTTCTAGTGCCAGTGAAATTCACTTGCAAAAATTCATTTTTAATGAGGATGTCCTCGGGAATTTATGGTCCACATGACAACAAGGAGAGAGCAGACATGTGGGCTGGGCAGAGTTAGGCTGTCAAGACAACTTCAGATTACCAAGGTGTCTGATTCCATATGGTGAGCAGCCCACCGGAGAGAAATAGAGGCAGGATGGTCACAGTTAGTGTGAGAAAGTTCAATAATTGGATAAACAAGAAAGGTTTATTAGGAAACATGAACTTTTCAGGTACTTCTTATAGAAGTACTTATTGCAAGAGTGCCTCAAGACGGTATTTCCTATCTCGGAAGCATAAGCAGTTTAAGAATGCAAACATAGATATTACTCCTCTTTTTATGTTTAAATTATTTTTATTCCTTGTTAACCAAATTAAAATTATCATAATATTGCGTGCACTAATCAATATAACTTTGGGTTTCTCAAATATCATAAAATATGTGCACTAAGGAAAACAACTATTACCAAACCATACTGAATCTGAAGTCACTGAAGAAAATCATACAATAAGACATGCAGAGAACAATATTAGGTGACCATTGCTCAATTTTAAGATTTAAATTAAAATTATTAGATGACAGTTTGTAGCAGGAGGCGGGCTAATGCGGCTGCAAACATGCCTTCTGAGCTCCCGGCTTACAGCTTATTAAGCCAGTGGTGATGAGGCCTATTTGCAGCAAAATTGCATTTTGTTGGAAGCTGGCGAGCGGGGCTGGGAACAGGCATGTTAAGAGCCCAAAACAGGCTTGTTCATAGGTTCCTACAGCAAGCTGGAGGTCGATGATGGGTGCACACATAAGCTTTGTTGTCTGGCACACACTGCTAAAACAACCTTTTTCCCATGGATTTCTGAAGTATTTCATACATTCAGTGGTACAATGTTGTCCGATTCACACCAGAAAAACAAGCTGGTGCAAAAGGAGAAGCTTTACCCTTCCTTACGGACGAAGCGTTCTCCTCCAATCTCCTGCAATATGAAGTTAAAGCATGGATACCAGAGAGTGCCTAGAAATATGGAATAAGATGGACTGAGTAAAAGTTGCTCAGAAGTCCTTCAGTGCAATTTCCCAATTTGCCCTCATAGTGACAGGCAGCAAATTGGACATATATTTTATGCAACTGCAGAAAACCTCCCTCTCTTCAGAACCAATAGCATATTGGTGGATGATCAATGGGTATCCTAACTGACACCAGCTAACATTATCGTTCAGCCAAGAAGCACACCTCATCATAACACTTTGATAGCAAGAGTGCAAAAAGAATTCTTCCGAAAACAGATAATGTGGTTTGTTGCTGAGGGTTCACTGATTCAATTAGGAGTTTTTGAAAAGGCGTACTAAGTCACTCATCAGCTGTGTAGAGAATGGCAAGAAAATTGAAGATCATTAAAGGAGACATCTAGTCTTGGCCAAAAAATTGGAGCAAGGAAAGATATAAGAAGAAACAGGAGATCTAGGAGAGAACTCACAACTTGGAGGTGCCGGAGGAGAGCAGAAACCTGCAGCAAGGAGAACTACAGGAGAAATCCCTCCTGAAGGCTCAATATTGGCTCGGTCAAAAAGCTAGATAGACAGGGTTGCAGAATATTATGAATCCAGGAGGGCGGCTTCAATACTAGCTTTTCTCACAAGGTAGCTAATGGGAGAAAGATAAGAAAGTCTATGTCACTGTTGAAACATGAGCATTCTTGGATCAAAGAGGAGAACCAGCCTGCAGCTGAGATAATCCAGTTTTGTTCCTTTTTACTTACAGCTGCGGAGAGATCAAACTCACCTGGCAAGCAAGAATATGAGGCATTAAAGCTCCATACATAGGAGATTTCAATTCTTCTAAGAGAAGACAAGGAAGAAGATATTACAGATGCAGACTTCAGTGTTGGAGGAGAAAAACCACCTGAACCAGACAGGTTCCCACATTTTTCTGTCAAAAAGACTGGGACATTGAAAACGGATGCTTGTAAGACTAGTCAAGCCTGTATGCAGGGGCGATGTGAGCACGCTAATCAAAATTGTCTGGTACTATTTCCTGAAAAGGAGAATGATATTGAGTTGGACTATTGGCCAATAAGACTCCTAAATGGGTCCTATAAGATCATTGCTGAGGTGATATGATAAGGACCAGGAAGGGACATTAAGGATAGTTGAAGAAAAGCCACACAACTTTGCACGCAGTAAAAGATTGAAGGATGCATTTGTATTGGCACATGAAGTGCCTTTTTCAATGAAGGAAAGAAAGGGGGCAGTTTGGCATGAAAATTTTGACTTTAACAAGTCTTATAGTGGAGTGTCACAGCAGTGCTTACAGGGTACACAGGTATTGTTTTTCACCTAAGCATACCTCTATATGCCTACCTTTATCTAATTTACCTATATACCCCTGAAAGCTAGATAGACAGGGTTGCAGAATATTATGAATCCAGGAGGGCGGCTTCAATACTAGCTTTTCTCACAAGGTAGCTAATGGGAGAAAGATAAGAAAGTCTATGTCACTGTTGAAACATGAGCATTCTTGGATCAAAGAGGAGAACCAGCCTGCAGCTGAGATAATCCAGTTTTGTTCCTTTTTACTTACAGCTGCAGAGAGATCGTACTCACCTGGCAAGCAAGAATATGAGGCATTAAAGCTCCATACATAGGAGATTTCAATTCTTCTAAGAGAAGACAAGGAAGAAGATATTACAGATGCAGACTTCAGTGTTGGAGGAGAAAAACCACCTGAACCAGACAGGTTCCCACATTTTTCTGTCAAAAAGACTGGGACATTGAAAACGGATGCTTGTAAGACTAGTCAAGCCTGTATGCAGGGGCGATGTGAGCACGCTAATCAAAATTGTCTGGTACTATTTCCTGAAAAGGAGAATGATATTGAGTAGGACTATTGGCCAATAAGACTCCTAAATGGGTCCTATAAGATCATTGCTGAGGTGATATGATAAGGACCAGGAAGGGACATTAAGGATAGTTGAAGAAAAGCCACACAACTTTGCACGCAGTAAAAGATTGAAGGATGCATTTGTATTGGCACATGAAGTGCCTTTTTCAATGAAGGAAAGAAAGGGGGCAGTTTGGCATGAAAATTTTGACTTTAACAAGTCTTATAGTGGAGTGTCACAGCAGTGCTTACAGGGTACACAGGTATTGTTTTTCACCTAAGCATACCTCTATATGCCTACCTTTATCTAATTTACCTATATACCCCTGAAATCAACAAACTAGAGTTCTTATACCCCAAAATGTTAGATTTATGGGGCACACATGTATTATTTTTTATGGTATGGTACAAGGTTTAGGGATATAAAGATGTATTCTTAAAGATTTCAGGGATACATAGGAAAATTAGATAAAGGTCGGGGCATAGAGGTTATTTATAAAGATCTTAGGAGTATAGAGGTAATTAACCCAATAACAAATGACGAAAATACTCCTAAAGATAAATTCATGACTCCATTTGTGTCTCCATATACAGTTTGTACTCCACATGCTTACGTATGCTTAGGTGCCACTTCAATGCAGCCAATAAATGTGTTTTCTTAAGCTAAGGCTTGAACCTCCAGTGCAAAGTCTTCTCCTATCAAGCATTCAGTTCAGTTTTGGGCAGGACTTCTTTTCATCTGGATGGTGTGGGAAAACAATAACCTATTAAAAATAGAGTGGGAAAACAATAATCTATTACAAATAGAGCAGAAAATAGTATTTAGTTCAATCCCTATAGATCATTTGCCATAACCAAATTGGACGTCAGACATTACAATGGCCAAACTGGCTTGTCCTGTTTACAGCCACATCGTAGCCACCCTGTGACTCAATACCTACACATACCTTATTCCTCACAAAATTAACCCCAACTCCAGCCTCCAGGTGGGCTTTATTATTGTAATTTTTATTCCCCTTTCACTCATTCTTTCTCGTTACCCTTTTTTCTTTCCCTTATTTTAATCAATATTGAGACTGGGGCAGGCTACCCCACACCAATTTCAAATTTCAACCTCTCGCTTATAACACTTATGCTTGGTTGGACATGGCAAATCTGGACCATCCACCAAAGTAATTCTTATTTTAGTTTTATAATCTTCCAAACCTTTCTTTGAAAGAAAGAGACAGTAGTAGTTTAATCTCCATGTACCATTTATCTTCATATGTTCACACTTGTGCCTTTGCTAGCAATTAGAATGAAGAAGTGGAATAGTATCTGGAGAGGGGGATTTCCGCAGCCCACCACCAAGGCAGCCCAACAAGACCCACGCGGTCCAACTAGGCGAGCCCACCCGAGTGATAGCCCACTAGGCCCACTCAGGGAAGAAAAGCCCAATAAATAAAGACTCGAGGAACCAACTCTCCCCGGCGGCCTTCTAGGCTCGAAGGGCCCGAGACAACGGTCAGGTCGCATGGAAGGTCCGGTCTAAAACCCACTCTCCGACCGAGAGAAAGAGGCTCCAGCCGACCTATCCGACCCCACCTTCGCCGGGCCATGACTATCGCTCGGACACGAGCTAGCATCCCCGTAGCTCGGTGAGACCGCTTGATTACCTGCAGGTGCGGCCGTTCAGAGTCCTCCGCCAGCGGGAGAGTCATGGGAGCTGCCGAACTCCAAGGGGATAACACCCCCACGATCCGGCCATGAAAGCCCCCGATGAAGACGTAACTCCCGCCGGGAAGCCCTCAGCTCACCAGACTCTTAAAAGGCGATGCACTATTTAAGTAAGGGAGACCCTCTGGAAGATGGTAAGATGAACTAGCCATTCACATACCCTAAGCTCCTGAGTACGATTCGCTTCACCCTTGGTGGAGAGGATTCTCGCGCATCAGCTCTCTCATCCCCCCATTATCGCTTCCACCATAGCTCTACTGACTTAGCCATCGGAGGGTTTTGCCCCAGGGAGATCCCCTGGACCCTCTGACACGTTTCCCTCCTCTTGCAGATTCATCTTCTGGTGATCCACAGCCCGCTCAGGACCCAGCGCGAGATTCCGCCTCTTCAGTATCTATAGCACCATGTTTAATCACAACAACACGGAATTCCGCAGTTTAACGCCAACATCCTCACATTGTCCCCCATTGATCAAGCCGAGTTTCAGAAGCCCACCCTTGCACAGCTAAGCCCCATATGTGTGACATCGGGAAGGGTAGCCTGGGCGCTCTTGAGAATGCGAGGGGGAGATTAATTAACTTCAGAAAATAGTCCTCATTCCAGGGAAATTAAATTTTCAAGTGACTCTTATATTATTTTCTTCTTCCTCAAAAGAGATGCCCATCGTCGTCTCTTGATCCCAAGTTTTATGCCATCAAATCTATGCCCCCTTTGGGCGGATAAACTTTGAAGATTCGACCAATATTTTGAGCCCTCCATATCAACTTCTCTCGAAATATCGAGCTTCTCCACCCAAATATATGCTCACGGGGAAAATTAAAAAAAAAGTATTGACCGATGGATGGGCTGATTACAATCCATATAAAACTATTTGTTATGATCGTAAGAAGTAAGCAGATAGAGTAACGTCCGGCGTTTAAAATCAGTATATATACTCGCCGGTAAAGCAATTAATGTGGAACAAACAGTGAAACTAAAAAAAACGCCCTTTATTAGCATGAGACACCAGCATTTAAAGACGGAAGAGAAACAACACTGAAATCCCTAAAAGTTCGAAGTCTTACGATACCCGTTGTTCGCCACACCATACAAGCCCTAATTTTTCCCATCACATATTTCTCCCCCCTCTGTGCAACACCGGCCAGAAGGGCCACGCTCCTTCCCACTACTCACATATAAAGATTGCACCCAAAACCCCAGAAAACCCTAAATCCTACAGCTGAGATCCCCGCAGCAACAAATCAGAAATGACAGTAATAGATCCCAGATCTAAAGGCGCGGCCCGAAGATCACGGAATCGGACCTGGGATCGAGTTGTCGGCGTCGTCTTCCGAGGAGGAGGGAGACACCGCCGCCCGCTGGCCAGACCCCATCTTCGCACGCCCTCCGCCGATCCCCGAGCCCCTCAAAGCCTCTCTCCGCGCATCGGCAACGCCGCCCGCCCCCACAGGTGGGCAAGGACGGGACGGGGGAACGGAGGGCGCAGCGACTGGATCCCGGAGGAGGGGAGGCCCGCCGAGCCTGGGGCTTCCCTTCCGACCTGGATCGGCGATCCCCAACTACGCCGAGCCAATCAGCTCCTTCTCGCGGTTAGAGAGAGAGAGAGAGAGAGAGAGACCGTTGCAGCAGCAGAAGCTTATGTAGCTCCCATAAGGGAGAGATACATATGGAGAGAGAGGGAGAGGGGGGGAGAAGAGGGTTGTCATACAAATAATAGAAACTGTTGGATCTTTTGGTAATAATGTCAAAGGTTAATAACTTAATATGCATTAGTGTACCATAATAAGGTTTATAACTATATTAATTAGAATCAAAACATATGTGCATCACGTGAATTTTGGAAATTACGCTTCGAACCTTGTCTAGAGGAACCTGTTGTGCTAGGGCTAGGGTTTTGAGTGGTGCTAGGCCTAAAACTACGTAAGTACCGCCGTGAGAAATGCGAGTACAGCTATCTTGTCATTTAAGGGCAATATATTGGGAAAAAAATAATGTCTTCGTGAAGTAAGATTTTCTTCTATTTTACCGGACATTTACTCGAATAACCATCTCTTATATTTTAGGGGTGGTTTTGGTATGGAGTTAGGTTAAAGATGGACTAAGTCAACCCGATTAAAGTAACTCGGAATTAATCCATTTTTGATTTGGTAGGAGGGTAGTTAATTTGGGAGTAAGGATGTGGGCTAACCTAATTTTAATCTAATATGATTTGGTAAATAGTAGGTTAACCTAGTAATAATGAGATAGAGAAATAGTATTTATTATGAGAGAGAGAGACATTTAATTGAGTATTTATTGAGGTAGGAGGTTAACCCACCTTAACCCACCCTTGGATGTGGATTTCAAAACTCAGGAATATCCCTGGGTTAGCCCTTAACCTAACCCGACTAACACTAACTCCTTACCAAAGCACAAAAAAATTTATCCCGGAGTTAACTTAGAGCTAACCCCGAGATAAACCAATACCAAAGAGAGGGAAGATCTATATGAATGGGGGGGGGTCTTCTCATCATATTTTGGGAAGTAATATGATGATTTGTTTTTAAACGTGAGTACACTGTATTATGATTTTTAAGAGAGGGTGAAGTAAGATTAAGAGATGGGATCCCTTCATCTCCACTTTTTTTTAGGTAGGCACATTTTTTTCGAGGGAAATGAGATAATTAGATTCGAATGCAGATCTCCCTGAGATCAGAGAGAACGGCGAACCAACTGAATTAGATAATTGATTCAAACTCTTGATCTCAAAAGACACAATTATATATTCAAATTGTAATTTATATATTTTTACTAAATAAATAGAATAAGAGCATTAAAAGGATTTGAAATCGAATTGTGTGACATCTGAAATTGGCAGCATGTGTACAGTGCGACGTTCAACACCTCTCCCTATTTGGGGAGAGGTCTCAAGATCGATCCATGGGTACCCTTACCTACGCTACTTGGGTGAAGGTCACCCTAGTGGGGGTGAACATGTTGGGGCACCTTCTTTCGCACCATAGCGGCTGTGTGTGCAATGTCTCCCAGACGTGATAGGTGTTGAGTGACTCATCTAAACATACCCTTCAAATTAAGTTTCCCCTCCTCCCACCTCACCGACTCGATCCCCTCCTCTGTATCTCCATTCCCCTATCAACAAAAAAAAAAAAGAACAGACATCGCTTAAATATGATTTAAACTAAGAATCAATTAGTAGACGAACAAATAACCTAGCCCTAAAGAATTCCACTCAGATCTTACCTAAAAGATAAATCTAGATCTAATGACATGTAACTATGTAAGAAGACTATTTTCATGGATCTCAAATGAAAACCATATTTTTGTTATGTCATATAAAGGTTGAGAAATAGTGCATTGTCACCCCGGTTTGTCATCTAGGTCGACTCGTCTGTCCCGGTCACGGTCTGAGACGGGTCGATCCCGTCGCTCCGTGTTAAAATAAAAAAAGATCATATATATATAATATATAAAATAATAGAATAAAATAAAAAAAGATACTTTATATATATAATATAATATTAAAATAATAAACTGTTCCAGTGACGATCTACGACCCGGACGTCTCGCCCATCGTCTGAGATGGGTCGGATCGTACGGGTCAGGGCGGGTCGCACCGAGACGGCAAACCCTGGTTGTCACAATTAGTGCCACCATTTTTGTTACTCTTATTTGGGTCATCTGATTTTATGGTCGGACCATCCAAATAAATAACTTTAGTTTGATGTTCCCGAGCTAGCTAGATATAAATTCATTTTTCTCGAATTGAAGAAAAACGGGTGTGACAAAAAAAATATAGTGATATAAAGTACGGCAGCATTTTTTTCAAAAGATGTAAGTCTGTTTTTCAAATAAATTTCTTGAAGTGCAGCCATGCAAACATATGTTTCATAATATATATATGTCCAGCTATGTTTCTTGCAACTACAGGCATATTATTTTGGTCTTGACGTAGGTAGATAAGCAAGGGATCCAACAATATATAACTGCAACAAGAAGGAAGGGCCGAAGGGGGGGAGGGGAGGTGATGGCGTGTCCCACCGGTGGTGCTTGTCTTATCAGCCCAGTCCGCAGCTCCTGCGTGTGCTGCGCGCAAAAGAAACCAGCGTTGGGTTTCCGAACAAGCAACCCCAATCCAACCAAGGTATCAGGAAATTGTGTACCGATGGGTGTTTGGTTCGTGAAGGCGAGGGAACTAAGCGACCCTATATAATAGGTGTAACGATCACGTGTTGAATCCATAAAATTGTGATGTCGAGGTATAAAGTTCATGGTCATAAGTACATGAACCACAACTCATTTAATTAATACGTGACTATTATCTAAGGGAGACTATGTCCAAATATTGCAACACTCCCCTTCACGGTCAAGATGTCGACATTAATCGGGTGGAGACGACAAGAGGAGTTGGGCCAATACCATGCTCTGATACTATGTTGAATCCACAAAACCGCAGTGTTGAGATACAAGGGCCTAGGGTCATAAGCACATGAACCACAACTCATTTAACCAATACGTGACTATTGCCCAAGGAAGACTATGCCCAAATATTCCAACATCATAACACTTTTTTTTAATACGTAATATTTGGATTCATTTTTTTCTAGTGGTTTATCCATTAAAATAAAAAATAAAGATATACCTGAGTCCTGTAGGTGTTTGGTTACACCTTTCTTGATTTTTGGAGATGAGTCAGTCCCTTTTTAACTTTCCCCGACCATTTTTTTTCTTAGAGAATCTCGTACGTCTCCCCTCACGTCCTCGCATCTTGGTCTCGACTTGAACCCACGATCACGACGGTGGCGGTCATCTTATGCCTCCGAGACATCAAACCACCTCCACTTATTTATGAAACTTTGAATCTTGACCAACCTCCCCTCCCCTCCCTCTCCCATGGCGCGCCGAGCCCGATACCACCCCCGTCGTCGTCCTCACCCCACCTCTGCCCCCTCCCCCACTGCAACTGCTGCAGCCCGATCCCCTTCGGGCCTTCAACTTCTTTGACATCAGGGTCACCATCGTCAAGACCTTTCGATCCCTCATCCCAGACTGGAGGTGGAGCCGGGCGCCAGGGGCAAAGCCAGATGCCAGGGGCGGCGCCTGCTCAAGCCGCAAGGCTGGCGAGCTCGACCCGAGGTGCACCCTCCAACTCTTTCGATCGTACATGGTGAAGGTGTCGTGGCATGGCGGCGTCAGGGCCTTCATGTCGCAGTTGTTCCCTCGATATGGGAACTACTATGGGCCGAACTGGTCAAGCATCAAGGATGAGGGCCTGCCGCTCTGGGACCGCTGCCCCATCGATTGGCTAGACTTTTGCTACTATTGTCACAACATCGGGTATGACATCGTCGGCCAAGCGAAGTTGCTCCAGGCAGACCTCACTTTCCTCGAGTGCCTTTGGTGAGGGACTACGGCCACATGAACATGCTAGACGGCTAGGGACTACGACCACATAGATTTTTGTCTTGGAGCTTCTTCCATGAATAAATGCATAGTAAACGCAAGCCACTAGATGGTGTCCTCGCTGGCATCAAGTCGTTGATCCTCGCCCAGATGTAAAACGGGAGGATGTCAAAGTCCACGCTAAATGACTATTCAAGCAATTTTACCAAATACGCTTGTAGAGGCTGAAAATTATTCTCCCTTGTCTCGTATCATATTTTTGAGATTTATTTGTTGGGGAAAAGCAACCAGCCATCCGGAAAAAGTTGCAAGCATCAAAAGACATCGTCAGAAGGAGTCTTGGGAGATATCTTAGGGGACAACTCGCTGATGCCTATGTCAGAGTTGTATATAAGCAGAGAGTAAGAGATCAGGAGGGAGAGAAGAGTCATAAAGCGGAGAGGAAGAACCTAAGTGGAGGAGTGGGTGCTCGGAGAATGCCTGATAGGCCTGGAGAGTGCTCGGAGAAATAGGGGGAGAAGAATCTTGGGGGAATCTCCCTGACCCTCTGTCCCGAATGGAGATTTCTTCGGCCGCTACACGGGGAGCTCTTCTTTCCTCCTTGGTGTGGGGCTCTGCTAGCACAAGAATGCATGCGCAAGTATGTCTGTAGGTGTGTCTATGTCTGTGTGACTGTAGGTGTGTGCATGTCCCTTCCTCTTAGATTCGACTGGGGACCTATTTATACGAGGGGCCTTGGCACTGGCCGTTCTTTGCTCGAAAAATTACGAAGATCGTGGAGTAACGTCTCCTTGATCGTGGAGGGTTACTCGTTGCTCACTTGTCCGTTCCCGGAAGGGAGGTTTCGTGGTAGGGATCTCGGCGACGTGGGAGTGACTCAGTTCACGCTGGGAAAAGATCTGTAACCGCAATGACGACGTTTATCCGTTGGTTAGTTCTACGGCGTTTAAGACTTACGCGCGCAGTAATTCCGTTTGTGGGTTGGTGGAGCTTCCTCGGGCCTCAACGAGACCGTATTGAATAGACTAAAGGTTGGTGGAGTGATCTGTTACGGGCTCAACCAATCCGGGCCATAACGGGTCTAGCGATATTGGGCCACACTGAGCCTGACGAATATTCCCCTCTTAAAGAGTTCACATAAAATTTAAAATTAGTACACTTTTACCAAATACGTGGCTATCTATTTTCATCGACTTTAAAATTTAGATTAAATATTGACATAATATAATTTTGTAGGTAAAAACATTTTTTTAAAAAAATCTAAACACTGTAAAGATTTTTTTTTTAAAGATGAGACATCCAACATCGCTAATGGTCACAACTCTCCATTGCACAGGAGACGTCGTAGGTTTCAAACTGCACCTTCCATGGTTGGGGAGTGCAGGTCTATGTGTTTTGGGGGTATCCCACTGAGAGTGGCCCCATTGATGACTTCATTTTTTAGTGCATTTGGGAGGTGCGTGTGCAGACGACTCCTGACACTTCTAAGGAGATGATTCCTATAGACATTGGGGTATCCCCTTCTTTGTACGTCAATGGACAAAAAAAAAAAAACGAGGGAAGTGTGCGCTCGGGGAGCTCCCGACGGTACTTACTCTTGTCGCACTGCTATTAAAACAGCGTGCCAGCGACACTCGCGGGCACTTATTCCATTGGTCTCGGCGGGATGATATCTCCACGGTTTGCCGTCCCGCCCCGACCCGCACCGACCCGCACGACCCGACCCGACCCAGGCGGGCACCGGGTCGCGCGGGCTGGGGGTCGTGGACGGGTCGCACTGGACCGCAAGGTCCCGTGCGTCCCGCCACGTCCCGCTCCGGTGCGAGGCGGGACCCGGCTCGGTACGGCGGGTCGGGGGCGGTTCGCCCATTTAACGGGCCGAAGGGGGAGGAAGAGCTCCACCCCTCCCACCGACGAACGGCGGTGCAGCGGCGGCGGACGGCGAGCAGGATCTTCGGACGGCGATCTGAGCGGCCGACGGCGGCGTTGGGCGGCGATCGGAGGTAGGTAAGTTAAATTTTTTAAAATGGTCGGGGGTGGGGCGTCTGCCGCCGGGGGGGGGGGGGTGCTGGGCGTCATGGCCGCCGTGGGGGGACGGGGGCCGCCGTGGGGGGACGGGGGCCGCCGTGGGGGGACGGGGGGGGTTGCTGTGCGTCCGTGGGGGGACGGGGGCCGGCGTCTGTCGCCGTGGGGGGACGGGGGCCGCCGTGGGGGGACGGGGGGGGGTTGCTGTGCGTCCGTGGGGGGACGGGGGGGGGGGGGGGGGGACAGGGGGGGGGGGGACGGGGGCCGCCGTGGGGGGACGGGGGGGGGGGGGGGGGGTGTTGCTGTGCGTCCGTGGGGGGACGGGGGGGGACAGGGGGGGGGACGGGGGCCGCCGTGGGGGGACGGGGGGGTGGGGGTGCTGCCGTGCTGGGCGTCTGCCACCGGCAGGCGGTGGGGGGATGAGGGGGGGGGGGTGTGCGACCGTGGGGGTGGGGGGGGGGGGGGAGGAAAAAATTTTAATTTTTAAAAATGTAATATCTTTTTTTAATTTAAAAATATATGAATAAAATTTGTTAGATTGTCATTGTTTAATATTATTTTTGATGTCAGGTTGAATTTATGTTGTAAGAAAAATATAATTTTTATTTAATTCATCTTGTAGAATTTAATATATTGATATATTATTTAATTCTGGTTGTAGAAATAATATAAAGATCGTTTAATTCATGTTGTAGAAATATATTTATGTTTGATATATTATTTAATTAATGTTTAAATATTAGATTTAATTGAGATGTATTAAAATTTAAATTTAATTTTATAGAATTAATGATATTATTTTCATTATTAGTTGTAGACGTAAAATAATTTAATATAATATAAATAATTACTGATAAATAATTTAATATAATTTAATTTAATTAGACATGTTTATAATTATAAATATATAATTAGTGATAAATATGTTACAAATTAATTTAAACTAAATGTAGGTCTATTAAATAAAAAATTAGCATTATATGCATGTTTTAGAAATAATGATATTATTTTGAACTAAATTATATTGACATGTAGTAAATATTGAATTTAGTCTTGCATATTGTAGAAATAATGATATTATTTTCATTGTTAGTCTCTGTTTAAAATAATGTACTTAATATGATTTGTAATTTTTACATTTAGGAGATACAGTTAAGTACTTAATATGGCTCCTAAGGAACGAACAAATGATATTGGGTGGTCACACGGAGTTTTGTTGGATGGCAACCGTAGGTGCTGGCGTTGTAACTATTGTAAAATAGAACACCGGGGAGGAGGGGTGTCTCGGTTGAAGAAGCATTTGGCCGGAGGAGCCGGGGCAGGATACTCTGAGGTTGCTGGGTGTACCCATGTGCCTAGAGATGTGAAACTTGCAATGGCTAGACACCTGCGTGAGAAGAGAGCTGAGATGAAAGAAAAGGAAAAAAAGAAGAAAAGGGATCAAGCGGCAGTGAGCGGGCGCCCAAGTGGCAGCAACGAGGAGGAATGTGCATGGACACCCAGTGACAAAGACGAACAAGCATGTACTGAGCAGGCTAATGTGTATGTCACTGTGAACGATCCATACGAAGCAGAGCTTCGTGAGGCAGTACGTCAGAGCAGGGAAGAGTCAAGACATCCCGAGGAGACTATAGTCCGTAGTCGCGAGGCCGCGAGGACCGGAGCATCAGGGAGTGGTGGTTCATCTACGACTCGACAATCACGAGGCATAAGGAGTTTATTGACTGGTGACTCGGGGACACAAAGGAAAAGGACACAATCGATCAACATCGAAGATGTGGAGCCCGGTGCACTATCCCGAGAGCATGGTAAGCAAACGAGGATGGACGATGCGTATGGCCAGAAGGGACCTAAATGGAAACTTGGTCAAGCTGTTGCAAAATGGTGGCACCACGCGGGTCTGCCTTTCAATGCAGCCAATAGCCCTTACTACAAGCCAATGTTTCAGGAAGCACAGATCCTTGGGCTACACGTGCAGCCACCTACAGCGAGAGAATTGGCTGGCGTACACCTTGATGAACAAGTTGCTGAGATCAAGAGTTACATTGACTCATTCAAGCAGAAATGGACAAAGTACGGAGTCACACTGATGTGTGATGGATGGTCAGGTACCACAAAATCTAGCCTGATTAACTTCCTTGTTTATTGTGACAGACAGGTATTCTTTCACAAATCAGTGGATGCGTCTGGTCAAATTCACAGTCACCAATATATTTTATCATTGATGGAGCAAGTGGTGACTGAGATTGGGGAGGAGTACATTGTACAAGTGGTGACTGATAATGGGTCGAACTATAAGAAGGCTGGGGAGGAGCTAATGAAGAAAAAACGGCACATTTTCTGGACCCCTTGTGCAGCACATTGTGTAGATCTGATGCTGAAGGAGATTGGGCAGCTTCGTATGGTAAAATCTGTGGTCGAGGTGGCACAAAAAATCACGAAATATATCTACAACCACACACTTGTATTGGCATGGATGAGGGAGCACTGTGGCGGCGAACTGTTGAGGCCTGGCATCACACGATTTGCCACCAACTACATCGCATTGCAGAGCCTATTGAAGCACAAGGATGGATTGAAGCAAATGTTTAGAGGTGAGACCTGGCTGAGTTCCTCTTTTGCTGCTTCACGTGAAGGGGCGGAGGTCGAGGGGATTGTCAACACCTCGAATTTTTGGGAACGAGTGAAGGTATTAGTGTCATTGATAGAGCCACTGTATGAGGTTCTACGATGCGTGGATGGGGATAGAGTACCAACCATGGGGTTGGTGTACAGCAAAATAGAAGCAGCCAAGCGGAAGATCCTTACAACGTCCAAAAAATATGGACCCACTATTCTGGAGATTGTGGGGGACAGATGGGACAGACAAATGAGCCGTGATCTTCACATGGCAGGTAAACACTTACATTCTCGTCCAATCAATGAGCTGTGATTTTCAGTTGATACTAATATGTAATTCATTGTCTTACGATTGCAGCGTACTATCTACATCCGGCCTTCCAATATGCTCGGGCCCTTGCTTATGACGATACGTTGATAGAATCGGTCAACATTGTGGTAGACCGATTGTCTTTCACCCCAACAGATGCCGCTGATGCGTTGAATGAGGTATACTTGGATATTTTAACATTGACAATATTAAATGAAATATACACTTCATATTTTTTGATAATGCAGATGAAAATATTTAGAGAGAGAATTGGTTCATTTGCGACACCTAATGCCGTGGCCAGTCGTGATAGACTCGACCCAGGTAATGTGTCTTCACAATGTACCTTCTATATCTCGAGAAAGAATTTTTACATCTAATTATTATATTGTACATGATCTGTCTTAAACACAGCTGAGTGGTGGCTAAATTACGGCACAAGTGCACCCGTATTAAGGAAGATCGCAATGAGAGTTCTATCGCAAACATCCTCGTCGAGTGGGTGTGAGCGGAATTGGTCGACGTTCTCCTTCTTGCATATTTTATACTTCATGAATGAATGTCATTATTATGTCACTGTTTACTTTTACATATTTAGTAATTAAAATAAATTTTTATGTATTATATATAATAGGATGTTTAATTAAGCAGTGTAATATGTAATTTTTATATAATTTAATATGTATAATGTAGTATGGATCTATTATCATAAATAAATTATACATTCTAATATTTTTAAATATATATATACCATTTAATCTTTCAAAATAAATTTCTTAAAAATTTTAAAAAAAATTCCAAAAAAATCGCGTGGAGAGCCAAAGGGCGGACCGGGTCGCTTTGCGACCCGCCCGACCCGACCCGTCCCGCACCGAGACCGGGTCGGCCGGGTCGGGCGGGTCGGCAAACCCTGGATATCTCCCACCTCATCAATTATTTCCCGGAGACTTTTGATAATAGTCCCTTTTGTGGCAATGCTATTAAGTATTTACCTCATGAAAAGTTATTTAAATACGAGTAATATTTGTTCTCATCATAACAAGTTATATCCTCCAATCCTAGCACCGTCAATATTTGACAAATAATTTATTCAAAAATATAAAGGAGATATAAAATGTAAGACGTTTAGAAGTTGAAATAAAAATACCATAGATTCCATCAGGGTTTGTCGACCCGCCCGACCCGGTTCTCGGCACGGGACGGGTCGGGTCGGGCGGGTCGCACAGCGACCCGGTCCGCCCCATTGGGCTCGCGACGCGTTATTTTTTTTATTTTTTTAAATTTGTAATAAATTTATTTTGAAAGATTAAATATTATATATATTTAAAAATATTAGAATGTAGAATTTATTTAAGATAATAGATCCATACTAAATTATACATAATTAATTATATAAAAATTACATATTACACCGCTTAATTAAACATCCTATTATATATAATACATAAAAATTTATTTCAATTACTAAATATGTAAAAGTAAATAGTGACATAATAATGACATTCATTCATGAAGTATAAAATACAAAAACTCACTAATCCTCGTCCATCTGTGAAACCCGAATCCCAAAACTCACTCATCCTCCTCATCTGTGTAACCCGAATCTGAAAACTCACTCATCCTCATCATCAGTGAAGCTCGAATCCCAAAACTCATCATCAGATACATGAGACTGATCACCCGTATAATCTAACTCTATCCTAGTGGGTGGAGGTACATGTGGGTGGGACTGAAAATATGTAACCATCTGCACAAATGATGGGTCGTGTGCTGTGGTGGAGGGTACATGAAAATCTGTAAAAAAAGTCCTCACTACATCTATAGCTTCAATTCTATCATGTGCGACTGGTGCTGGTGCTGGTGCTGGTGCTGCTCGAACTCTGGACGTGGAGGAAGATCCTGCTCCGCCCTGTGCTCGTGGTGGAGGTACCCGGGAGGTAGAAGAAGATGTCCTCGGTGTGCTACGAGAACCGTATCTATCCTGTAACTGTGTCCGGAATGAATGTCTGACATCTCCCGGAACTCGGTCGCATGTACGAACATCGCGTCCCACTCCCGCAAGGTGCTCCGCAAACCTGTGTATGCCGGTGACGCGATGTTCGCAGTATCTACAGTGCACATGTCCATCACCCTCAACAGAGTATCCATGCTCCCACGCAGGGTGACGCCGTCCGTCCATGATGACCTACAAATGATGTAAAAGTTTACATTAGTGATTTCAATGACAAGTACAGAACTCTATATATGAAGAAATCTGTAATTAATTATTAGTTAGTTATAAATGTAACCAAATGATACATACTAATAAAGACTATGGACCCAAACTGGGCCAGTGCCCATCTCCAAACAATCTGACATTAAATGTGGTCCGCAGATAGAACAGATAGTCTTCATAGCGCATTGAACCTGAATAGTTCTCCCAGTACATGCGTACGTAGTATTCATATTCCTGCGAACCTTGTGCGTACACGACCTCTACTGACGTAGCTGTGGCATAAGGATATAGATACGATGGGAAAAATGAACTACTGTTATCTGAGTCGCCATGATACATCAGCTGCTGCGGCCATGACCGTCCATACGAGCTTCCAGATCCCTGGGAGTCATGTGTGCTCATCCTCTCAAAATCAGACAACATGCCTTGATAGCTGGTACTGTCTGCAACCGAACTTCCATAGTAGGGATCCCAATGATCAGCTGCCCGTCTCGTCCCTGCCGGTGGAGCACCGTGGTCCTCATCTTGCGTGGCATGTGTGAAGTGCTGCTCCTCTATCCATGCGCCATATTGACGGCCCCCACGACCTCTACTATGACTACTGCTGTACTCTCTGCCACCAGCACTAGTATTCTGACGAGGACTCCATTGGTCACCTTGAGAACCACCACCTCCATGGGATGAAGACCCTGTCGGTGTACTCTCAGCATCGGAGTCATGACTCCCACTAATGCGGGGCTCAACAGAAGGCTCGGGAGTGTCGTCATCTGCATTGGGATCTAATGTCTCCATGTCTGCAAAATCTATCGGATTTAATGGTGGTCCCTTGTCCTTCTTGCTGGTGAATAATGTGGTCCATGATGATTTTTTCTTCTGTGGAGCAGGGGGCGGCTTACATGCTGCATGTTGTGTCCCTCTAGATGCCTGAGAAGCAGAAGCATGTTTAGATAATTTTTCAATTTACTTTCTATTGTGTAAGTCTGTACGTATACCTGACAAGACTGATTGGGTGCCTTAGCCTTAGATGTTGAGCGTCGGGGCGCAGCAGACTGAGATGGTTGTTTCGATGCTACCGAAGACTACACAATTGAAAGAAGAATATATTCAATTACCAATGAATTATATATTAACAAATATAGAAATGACAATATAATTTCACCTCTCTAAATGAGGAACTCCCCCTAACTTCTCTTGAAGTGGATAACCTTCTTGGTTCCGCAGATATTGAATGCCGCGGTACAGCAACTCGGGACCACTGTTCTCCCACAATGTTGTCATTTGTCGGATCGACCTGTAATATATTGCTATCATACATCAATATATGACTATGCTATCTAATGAAATTTGCGATTCGATTTTCATGTATTAATTCACCTGAGGTGGCTCTTGACGCTCAATTAATGGGGGTTGGATCAATCGCTCCCATGCTGTATCATCGTACGCATACGATGTGTCTCCACCCCCAATGACGAGGTCTTCATCTAAATTAATTTCATCATCACGTCCCGTTACTGAGTCGTCACCACCCAAATGCACATGGGTGTCATCTCCCTCCCCGACTGCCTCTTGTACAGCTGATGTAACGACCCGAGAATCCGATTACCGGGAAGGCCCGATAACCCGAGACTCGCACCGCCACCCACGAGCCGGGAGGGCTCGGAAGGGCTAAAAGGAGTGTGGAGGCACAAAGAAATAGGAAATAAAGCAGGACAATACAACAATTAACAGAAATAAATAAACAACTACAACAGAGTCCAGTCCAACCGAAAGTACAGTCTAAAGCAGTAAAGCGTACCACATGCCAAGTGAACACTCGGCCCGGCAAGCTGGCAACTGAGAACCTCCGCTCCGCACCCTCGAACCTCGAGGAAGAACAGCTACACCTGAAAAGCAGGGAATGAGTCTCTAGAACAGAGACTCAGCAGGGATCCCGCGGAACCCCAACCGGAAACAACGACGGTAGCGGAAAGGAGAGCTACAACTACAGCAAGAACAGCAAACCGACGGCCGGTCAAAAACTCGGCACTACAACTACTCCTACTGCTAGAAGGCAGACCTCGATCACGCAGTCGAGGCTACCGAACCACGCTAGTACCACCTACCGAACTAAGAACACACGGCAACCACGCCGTAGAGGCCTGTCCCCCGGACACAGCCGACCTGGACACGCTGTCCAAGGTGCAACCCCGACCGTCCGATCGCGGGTACCGCACAACAAGGCCCAACCTCGGTAAAGCCACTAGCTCTAGACTCACGACGCGAAGACCAACACACGCGCCACGGCAAAACAGCCGAAGGACTCAACGGTCGACACGACCGAAAACCCGAAGGTCAAAGCCACAAAAACTGACAGTCTGTCACTCCGTACTCGACAGGAGTACCATCCACTAGAAGCACAACCGGTAGCGTCCCCTGACGTCTTACACCGCACCGCAGGTGAACCGCCTGACGTGGTAGGTCCTACCCGAGACGCGAACACCGTACAAGTAACCACAAACAAGTGACTAGCTGGGGTCACGCCCGTCGACGTGCGTCCACAGCCCCCAACCACGTGTGCACACACAGACCACGCGTCCTAGGTCTGGCCCTCTGACTGGTTTTCCCCCGCAGCCGGACTCTGGCTAAGACGAGGGGCCCGACGGAAACCAGTCTAACCGTCCTCAGGGTAAGCCCGTACACCACTCCCTGGTGCGACCAGCACACGCGTACTGGTAGGCTACGACTAGTGGAGGGTCACTGAAGGAGTAGACTCTCAACGGAAAACAACGTCTGCATCCCACGACGTACGGGGGACACCCCACGTACCGGCCCCGTCACACGGTGACCACCGACGGAGAAGACACAGGACTCGCAGTCCACGGTCACGCACGCATCGTGCGCGAGAGTCGAGAAAACTCAAGTGACGCTAAGCCACTGGACTCTGGACAGTCCTCTAAACGCACTACAGCCAACGGTCCTTGAGTCACAAGACTCGGGGTCAAGACCGTTGCACGCAACAGCACAAGGCCGTCAATCTAGTCCAATTTCTAGGTCTAAAACCGCGGTAGCACGAGTACCGAGACCATTCCCTGGGAAGGGAACGCAAAGGACTAAGGCCACCCACACGGGCCACACGGAAAACGCAGAAGCACGATTCCCAAGGCAGCACACAAGCCGCCACGACGATTTCCCATCTTGAAACCAGCGGGAAACCTCCAGCCCCAGGCCGGACAACTGGACTCGCAGTCCAAGGCCAAACACATGGCCCACATGGGAATCGCCTTCCAAAGGAACCCACGATATGCGGGGGGGAAAGACCCCACCGCACACACACCGACATACGATGACTCGATCGAGTGTAACACGAAAGCCCGGAATACATGGGGTCACCCGAACCCACTACACCGACGGGCACGCATATCGAGGTAGCACGGTCCCTCCCGACACCCCAAAAACATGGACACAGAACCCATGGGGTGTCCAGGACACTCACAAGGCCGGAGGTCGACCACTGGGTCCCAACCGGGTCGACCGGAGACCAACACAATGCGAACGGATGCTAAAAGGTCACCCGGACCCTTAAGCGCACGGGTACGCAAAACGAGGTAAACGGAACCTCCAGACATCCCAAAACGCGGTCACGGAACTCCACTGGGTGTCCAAGGCACACACGGCCCAAGGGGAGCACGATCAGCTGCAGACCGCCCGCCCCGGGCAGCCCGGCTGGTCCCTCCAAGAACGCGCTACACGTGCATAGCGCGTTCAGCCAGAACGCGCTATACGTGCCTAGCGCGTTCAACACGAACGCGCTACATGACCATAGCGCGACCACATGACCATAGCGCGACCAGACCAGGTCGCGCTATGATCCTATAGCGCGACAACCAGAACGCGCTGGGGCCGTAAGGCGCGACCTAAACTGCCTTACTGTTCATCTTCTCCGATGAACGCGCCCTGTCGGGACAGCGCGACCTTCAAGAACGCGCTACTGGAGTATATCGCGTTCTTAGTCCGCGCCCGAAAACGGTAGAAACCGCGGGAAAAGCCATGCCACGCCCCGTTCACCCCCAGGTGAAGGGGAAACAAAAGGGGAAACCTTCCCCAAGCCCCTAGGCATGCACCTAAACCCCTGGATCACCCAAAAACACAATAGAACGGGAGATCCGGCTCACACCCCAAAATCATGCATTTTGCCCAAAACGCCCCGTTTAGCCCGCTCGGCTCACCACGGCCTACGAAACTCGTGGGAAAGGAAGTACACGGGCTGAGGGTCCATCACCCTACCTCCACCGAAGAAACGACGCGCCGTGGAAGCCGATCCACGAAGAAAACGCCGCGAAACCCTCGCCGGCTCGCGATCGCGCCACCGAGCTTCCACGTGCCTCCTCCGCCTCGATCCTCACCTGTCCTCGCCCGCATCCTCGCCCGCGCCACCTCCACCTCGCCCCCACCTCGCTCCGTCGGCCGCCGGAGAAGAGAGGGGAGAAAGAGGGCGTGAGAGAAGAGAGAGGGAGGGAAGAGAGAAATGAGAGGGGGAGAGAGAAAATGGTTAGTATATATAGGAAAACCCGAAAATTGCAGAAATTCAGAAAATTACGAAAAATTACCTCCGCGATCCTCGGAAGGAACACAACGCAGTGGTACTGTCCCGGAGTCGTAGAACGCCACGGTTTGCCCTGCAAAGAGTTACGAAGGCACATCATGGAAAAACACGTGTAAAGCACAAAATACACTCCGAGACCCACTAAAATGATCCGAAAAACGTCCGAAAAATCCGGGGCATTACAGCCCTCCCCCCTTAAAGGAATTTCGTCCTCGAAATTCAGGACCAAGCACGAAGGTCACAGGGGAAGAACGCTGAATCAACTGACACGCTGTCAGAGCCCCAGCACAGAAAACCTCGATCCTCACGAAAGCACCGATCCTGAGGGACACAGCCAGACTTGCAATCACAAGCAACACCTCGCTCCTCGTGCCGAGCACACAGGCCAACAGAGCAGGCGTATAGCAAGGGATACAGTCCGGCATCACCTCAGACAACGCGAGAATCCACCATGGCGCCGCAGCCACAATCTCGCTCACCGAGGAATCACAACCCTCGACATGAGCAACAGCTACTGATCCACCCAATGGTCAGCAGACAAAAAAATACATCAGCTTCGCAACCAGCTGACAGGTCGCACACCCTCCTCAAGGGAGCAACCAAAACTAAGCCTCCACCAGCTCAAGCAGTCATCTCAACAGACCGCAACCAGCACATCGGCTCAACACCAAGAAACACCCCACATATGGCAAGCCGAAAGCCGGACATAACACTGTGCCAACTCTCGTCAGAAGATAAACTTCGACAAAGTCCAGATCCCATCCGGAAAGGCACATCACAGAAACGACCACCAAAGGTCTCGCTGGCACACGGCTCTCGCCACGCTCGAGCCCCAACAACCAGCATCTTCTGTCTCTGAAAAGACCATCCACCGGTCACCAACTGCTCGTCAACGGAAAACCTCTGCTTGCTCAGCTTCTTCCTTCTTTCCTGATCCTCGACCGGGTCCAAAGGAAACATTCCAAACCTCGGCAAGCCATCCGTCGACTCACACACACAAACTGAAGCCGCATCTCGAGCAGCACTCCTCTCGGACACCGCATCCGAGCTCGAACATCGCTCCAACTCGACCCTCTCGGGGAGCACGACGAAACCAAATGATGGATCCTGGTGTCTTCAGTCATCACCTCACTGGACTCAGACTTACAGGGGAACCATCCCACGCTGGTCACCAAACCAGGGATAACAATTGCGACACCAACGTCCTATCAAGGACTGCCAATCCGACGCCAATCTCACAAAAGGCATCCGCCCACAGGCGTCACTCATCCATCTGATCTCATCAAATCCTTCGATCAATGCAAGTGGACACCTGCCAATGCCAAGAACCACAAAACCTCGAGCAATGGCACGGCAACAACACGTTTCACACAGAGGAACCAATCCTCCAATGCTCAACGCAAACTCAGGAATCCGCCCGTAGCAACCAACCCTACGATCCTGAACCAATGGGTTACAAGCCCACCACGCTTCCGCTGCGCACTCAGATCCGTGCGCACAGCCGAGAAAGCAAACACCGCCCAACCAACACTCGTTCTTCCGGAACAGTGCCAGCACCCTCACACGACAAGGGAATGGGCACGACTTCTCACAGGCAACCACCCTGCCAAGACAAGGAGCACGTCTCGCACGGACTTCATGGCACACAAGGCCAACCAATCCGAACACACAATGCAAGACAACGATCCTTAGCCGAACGCAATCCCTCCAACCAAAGGAGAAACCAGCGCACTTTCGACCAACGGAAGAACTCCACGCTCGACCTGACCTCGAACCTCGCGCATGCTGGAAACAGCACCAAGGAAAACCATCGCTTCCATCAGGTCAGCGCCTCCGACACACTCGACGAGTGTCACGTCAGACCACAATCACAACATCTCTCGATGCACCACCGCTGCAATTCCTCGAACTGCAACGCGGCATGCCAAGAGCCGCATCACGAACCATAACGACAACCGCCGACGCTCATCCTCGAGTCCCGAACTCACCGCGGAGCCTTCACATCTCAAACCAACTCCAGGGCGAACACAACTCATCCACTGACAGAAGCACAGGAGCAAAGACTTAACGGGACATCTCTGCCAAATCCTGCTTCGAAATCAGCAGAACAATCGGGACCGACACGTCATTTCTGACGCAACAGAGCACGACAAGAACATCAGGCTCGACGAAATAGCAGCTCACCGAGAAGATCCTCCGCTCACCCGAGCACACTTCTCGATCAGAACACCTCAGGAGCTGGACAAACCTCAAGCTGGAGTGACCAAAAACCGACAGCAGCTCCCTCAGAGCACGCTCCCGGCCACTAAACCAAGAACAGTCCGCACCAGCCACCTGACCATGCTGTAGGTTCCTCGAACGCAGCACCGCGAACTCACGCCTGCCAGCAACCTCTGCCCAACACAGCAAAACCAGGGCCACCACCGATGAGGGAGAAGGCTCTCGACCTCGATCCTTAGACCCCATGCTGGCACGAAAGTCGCGGACAGCAACCATCTTCACAGCGCCGCACAGCGCACTCAAGCTCTCAAGCGAGAAACAAGGCGGAAAACAAGCACGAAACCCTAAGCCAGCTGCCGACTGTACTGGACCTTACGGACTCTGATCACTGCAATATTTTGAATTCCTATGTATGTCCACAACCTCTGCTCTGATACCAGCTGTAACGACTCGAGAATCCGATTACCGGGAAGGCCCGATAACCCGAGACTCGCACCGCCGCCCACGAGCCGGGAGGGCTCGGAAGGGCTAAAAGGAGTGTGGAGGCACAAAGAAATAGGAAATAAAGCAGGACAATACAACAATTAACAGAAATAAATAAACAACTACAACAGAGTCCAGTCCAACCGAAAGTACAGTCTAAAGCAGTAAAGCGTACCACATGCCAAGTGAACACTCGGCCCGGTAAGCTGGCAACTGAGAACCTCCGCTCCGCACCCTCGAACCTCGAGGAAGAACAGCTACACCTGAAAAGCAGGGAATGAGTCTCCAGAATAGAGACTCAGCAGGGATCCCGCGGAACCCCAACCGGAAACAACGGCGGTAGCGGAAAGGAGAGCTACAACTACAGCAGGAACAACAAACCGACGGCCGATCAAAAACTCGGCACTACAACTACTCCTACTGCTAGAAGGCAGACCTCGATCACGCAGTCGAGGCTACCGAACCACGCTAGTACCACCTACCGAACTAAGAACACACGGCAACCACGCCGTAGAGACATGTCCCTCGGACACAGTCGACCTGGACACGCTGTCCAAGGTGCAATCCCGACCGTCCGATCGCGGGTACCGCACAACAAGGCCCAACCTCGGTAAAGCCACTAGCGCTAGACTCACGACGCGAAGACCAACACACGCGCCACGGCAAAACAGCCGAAGGACTCAACGGTCGACACGACCGAAAACCCGAAGGTCAAAGCCACAAAAACTGACAGTCTGTCACTCCGTACTCGACAGGAGTACCACCCACTAGAAGCACAGCCGGTAGCGTCCCCTGACGTCTTACACCGCACCGCAGGTGAACCGCCTGACGTGGTAGGTCCTACCCAAGGCGCGAACACCGTACAAGTAACCACAAACAAGTGACTAGCTGGGGTCACGCCCGTCGACGTGCGTCCACAGTCCCCAACCACGTGTGCACACACAGACCACGCGTCCTAGGTCTGGCCCTCTGACTGGTTTTCCCCCGCAGCCGGACTCTGGCTAAGACGAGGGGCCCGACGGAAACCAGTCTAACCGTCCTCAGGGTAAGCCCGTACACCACTCCCTGGTGCGACCAGCACACGCGTACTGGTAGGCTACGACTAGTGGAGGGTCACTGAAGGAGTAGACTCTCAACGGAAAACAACGTCTGCATCCCACGACGTACGGGGGACACCCCACGTACCGGCCCCGTCACACGGTGACCACCGACGGAGAAGACACAGGACTCGCAGTCCACGGTCACGCACGCACCGTGCGTGAGAGTCGAGAAAACTAGACGCTAAGCCACTGGACTCTGGACAGTCCTCTAAACGCACTACAGCCAACGGTCCTTGAGTCACAAGACTCGGGGTCAAGACCGTTGCACGCAACAGCACAAGGCCGTCAATCTAGTCCAATTTCTAGGTCTAAAACCGCGGTAGCACGAGTACCGAGACCATTCCCTGGGAAGGGAACGCAAAGGACTAAGGCCACCCACACGGGTCACACGGAAAACGCAGAAGCACGATTCCCAAGGCAGCACACAAGCCGCCACGACGATTTCCCATCTTGAAACAAGCGGGAAACCTCCAGCCCCAGGCCGGACAACTGGACTCGCAGTCCAAGGCCAAACACATGGCCCACATGGGAATCGCCTTCCAAAGGAACCCACGATATGCGGGGGGGGAAAGACCCCACCGCACACACACCGACATACGATGACTCGATCGAGCGTAACACGAAAGCCCGGAATACATGGGGTCACCCGAACCCACTACACCGACGGGCACGCATATCGAGGTAGCACGGTCCCTCCCGACACTCCAAAAACATGGACACAGAACCCATGGGGTGTCCAAGACACTCACAAGGCCGGAGGTCGACCACTGGGTCCCAACCGGGTCGACCGGAGACCAACACAATGCGAACGGACGCTAAAAGGTCACCCGGACCCTTAAGCGCACGGGTACGCAAAACGAGGTAAACGGAACCTACAGACACCCCAAAACACGGTCACGGAACTCCACTGGGTGTCCAAGGCACACACGGCCCAAGGGGAGCATGATCAGCCGCAGACCGCCCGCCCCGGGCAGCCCGGCTGGTCCCTCCAAGAACGCGCTACACGTGCATAGCGCGTTCAGCCAGAACGCGCTATACGTGCCTAGCACGTTCAACACGAACGCGCTACATGACCATAGCGCGACCACATGACCATAGCGCGACCAGGCCAGGTCGCGCTATGATCCTATAGCGCGACAACCAGAACGCGCTGGGGCCGTAAGGCGCGACCCAAACCGCCTTACTGTTCATCTTCTCCGATGAACGCGCCCTGTCGGGGCAGCGCGACCTTCAAGAACGCGCTACTGGAGTATATCGCGTTCTCAGTCCGCGCCCGAAAACGGTAGAAACCGCGGGAAAAGCCATGCCACGCCCCGTTCACCCCCAGGTGAAGGGGAAACAAAAGGGGAAACCTTCCCCAAGCCCCTAGGCACGCACCTAAACCCCTGGATCACCCAAAAACACAATAGAACGGGAGATCCGGCTCACACCCCAAAATCATGCATTTTGCCCAAAACGCCCCGTTTAGCCCGCTCGGCTCACCACGGCCTACGAAACTCGCGGGAAAGGAAGTACACGGGCTGAGGGTCCATCACCCTACCTCCACCGAAGAAACGACGCGCCGTGGACGCCGATCCACGAAGAAAACGCCGCGAAACCCTCGCCGGCTCGCGATCGCGCCACCGAGCTTCCACGCGCCTCCTCCGCCTCGATCCTCACCTGTCCTCGCCCGCATCCTTGCCCGCGCCACCTCCACCTCGCCCCCACCTCGCTCCGTCGGCCGCCGGAGAAGAGAGGGGAGAAAGAGGACGTGAGAGAAGAGAGAGGGAGGGAAGAGAGAAATGAGAGGGGGAGAGAGAAAAGGGTTAGTATATATAGGAAAAGTCGAAAATTGCAGAAATTCAAAAAATTACGAAAAATTACCTCCGCGATCCTCGGAAGGAACACAACGCAGTGGTACTGTCCCGGAGTCGTAGAACGCCACGGTTTGCCCTGCAAAGAGTTCCGAAGGCACATCAGGGAAAAACACGTGTAAAGCACAAAATACACTCCGAGACCCACTAAAATGATCCGAAAAACGTCCGAAAAATCCGGGGCATTACAGCTGATGCGAGAAAAGTATTAGGCCGTGGTGTCTCGCCAGGTTCTTCAGCCTCCTCGTCCAATTCTGCCTCACCACGCTCGGTTGTGGCTCTTGCAACCCATGCTACCATAGGGTCATCATCGTCTCGCAAGTACACAGCATCCGTTGGGTCGTAATCTTCCTCTCCTCTCCTTGTATCCATTTGTACATGACGGACCTTTAGCCTCATGTTGTAATGAACATACACCATTTTGTCTAGCCTGCGGTGTGTTAGCCTATTCCTCAGCTTAGTATGCAAGAAGGAGAACGTCGACCAATTCCGCTCACACCCACTCGACGAGGATGTTTGCGATAGAACTCTCATTGCGATCTTCCTTAATACGGGTGCACTTGTGCCGTAATTTAGCCACCACTCAGCTGTGTTTAAGACAGATCACGTACAATATAATAATTAGATGTAAAAATTACTTCTCGAGACATAGAAGGTACATTGTGAAGACACATTACCTGGGTCGAGTCTATCACGACTGGCCATGGCATTAGGTGTCGCAAATGAACCAATTCTCTCTCTAAATGTTTTCATCTGCATTATCAAAAAATATGAAGTGTATATTTCATTTAATATTGTCAATGTTAAAATATCCAAGTATACCTCATTCAACGCATCAGCAGCATCTGTTGGGGTGAAAGACAATCGGTCTACCACAATGTTGACCGATTCTATCAACGTATCGTCATAAGTAAGGGCCCGAGCATATTGGAAGGCCGGATGTAGATAGTACGCTGCAATTGTAAGACAATGAATTACATATTAGTATCAATTGAAAATCACAGCTCATTGATTGGACGAGAATGTAAGTGTTTACCTGCCATGTGAAGATCGCGGCTCATTTGTCTGTCCCATCTGTCCTCCACAATCTCTAGAATGGTGGGTCCATATTTTTTGGACGTTGTAAGGATCTTCCGCTTGGCTGCTTCTATTTTGCTGTACATCAACCCCATGGTTGGTACTCTATCCCCATCCACGCATCGTAGAACCTCATACAGTGGCTCTATCAATGACACTAATACCTTCACTCGTTCCCAAAAATTCGAGGTGTTGACAATCCCCTCGACCTCCGCCCCTTCACGTGAAGCAGCAAAAGAGGAACTCAGCCAGGTCTCACATCTAAACATTTGTTTCAACCCATCCTTGTGCTTCAATAGGCTCTGCAATGCGATGTAGTTGGTGGCAAATCGTGTGATGCCAGGCCTCAACAGTTCGCCGCCACAATGCTCCCTCATCCATGCCAATACAAGGGTGTGGTTGTAGATATATTTCGTGATTTTTTGTGCCACCTCGACCACAGATTTTACCATACGAAGCTGCCCAATCTCCTTCAGCATCAGATCTACACAATGCGCTGCACAGGGGGTCCAAACAATGTGCCGTTTTTTCTTCATTAGCTCCTCCCCGGCCTTCTTATAGTTCGACCCATTGTCAGTCACCACTTGCACAATGTACTCCTCCCCAATCTCAGTCACCACTTGCTCCATCAATGACAAAATATATTGATGACTATGAATTTGACCAGACGCATCCACTGATTTGTGAAAGAATACATGTCTGTCATAATAAACAAGGAAGTTGATCAGGCTAGATTTTGTGGTACCTGATCATCCATCACACATCAGTGTGACTCCGCACTTTGTCAATTTCTGCTTGAATGAGTCAATGTAACTCTTGATCTCAGTAACCTATTCATCAAGGTATACGCCAGCCAATTCTCTCGCTGTAGGTGGCTGCACGTGTAGCCCAAGGACCTGTGCTTCCTGAAACATTGGCTTGTAGTAAAGGCTATTGGCTGCATTGAAAGGCAGACCCGCGTGGTGCCACCATTTTGCAACAGCCTGACCAAGTTTCCATTTAGGTCCCTTCTTGCCATACGCATCGTCCATCCTCGTTTGCTTGCCATGCTCTCGGGATAGTGCACCGGGCTCCACATCTTCAATGTTGATCGATTGTGTCCTTTTTCTTTGTGTCCCCGAGTCACCAGTCAATAAACTCCTTATGCCTCGTGATTGTCGAGTCGTAGATGAACCACCACTCCCGGATGCTCCGGTCCTCGCCGCCTCGCGACTACGGATTGTAGTCTCATCGGGATGTCTTGACTCTTCCATGCTCTGACGTACTGCCTCACGAAACTCGGCTTCGTATGGATCGTTCACAGTGACATACACATTAGCCTGCTCAGTACGTGCTTGTTCGTCTTCGTCACTGGGTGTCCATGCACATTCCTCCTCGTTACTGCCGCTTGCTAATCCGCTCACTGCCGCTTGATCCCTTTTCTTCTTTTTTTCCTTTTCTTGCATCTCAGCTCTCTTCTCCCGCAGGTGCCTAGCCATTGCAAGTTTCACATCTCTAGGCACATGGGTACACCCAGCAACCTCAGAGTATCCTGCCCCGGCTCCTCCTGCCAAATGCTTCTTCAATCGAGACACCCCTCCTCCCCGGTGTTCTATTTTACAATAGTTACAACGCCAACACCTACGGTTGCCATCCAACAAAACTCTGTGTGACCACCCAATATCATTTGTTCGTTCCTTAAGAGCCATAGAGTGTTATCTCCTAAAATTAAGAAATTTAAAATATGAAATTATATTATTTCCCATCTACAACTAACAATGAACAGAAGTTTATTATTTGCGTACCATGCAAGACTAAATTCAATATTTAATACATCTTCATATAATTTAGTTCAAAATAATATCATTATTTCTATAACATACAAATAAGGTTAATATTTATAATTAATACATATACATTAAATTTAAAATTATTTATCACTAATTAGATATTTAAAATTACATCTCTAATTAAATTACATGACACATATAAATTATAAACATCTCTAAATAATTTACATTGTACATATAAATTAACTTTAAAATTATTTATAAAATATTCAACACTAAATTTATATTTACATTAAATTAAATTACATTATGCAATTCAATTAACTAATATACATTATGCATTTAAAAATATTTTACATCTACAACTAATACTGATATTAATATCAATATTTTTTCAAATGTAATACTAAATTTAATATTTAATATTACATTTACATTAAATCTAATATTTAAACATGAATTGAATTACACATCAAAAAATAAATTTATTACTACAACATGAATTAAATATTATTTATATTAATTCTACAAAATGAATTAAATAATACATAATTAAAATGATATTTATACAACATAAATTAAACAAAAATTATCTTATTTATATCACATGAATTAAATAATACATTCATAATAATATTAAATAATATAATAATATATTTTCTTATATTTTTTAATTAAAAAAATAAAAAAAATTAAACAACCCCCCCCCCCCCCCCCCACCCTCCCCGCCCCCCACCGGAGCTGGGGGCGGCGATGCAGACGCCCCCCCTCCCCATCTCACCCTCCCCCCCTCACGGTGGAGACGGCCCCCCCTCCCCCCTCTGACGGTGGCCGGCCCGCGACGCCCCCCCGACACCCCCCCTCCCCCTCCCCGACGGTGCCGCCCGCAGACGCCCGCCGCACGCCCCCCCTCCCCCCTCCGTGCCCGCGACGCGCGCCGCCCGCAGACGTCCCCCCTCCCCGACGCCCGCAGACGCCCCCCTTCGACGGTGCCGCCCGCAGACGCCCGCCGCACGCCCCCCCTCCCCCCTCCGTGCCCGCGACGCCCGCCGCCCACAGACGCCCGCCGCACGCCCCCCTCCCCCCTCCGACGCCCGCCGCCCGCAGACGTCACCCCTCCCCCCTCCAACGGCCGCAGACGCCCCCCTCCCCCTCTCACGGTGCCCGCGACGGCCGCAGACGCCCACCCTCACCCTCCCCCACCCCCGCAGTGGCAGATCTACACGATCCTCACCCTCCCCCACCCCCTCCTCACCCATCTCCTAAAATTTAGGGCACCTACCTCTGATCGCCGGTCGTCGCTGCCGTCCGGTGCCGTCCGCCGCCGTCCTCCGCCACTCTGCACCGCCCACACCCGCCGGCCACCGCCTTCAACCGCTGCGGATGCCAGACCCGCCCGCACCCGGGCCGCTATATGGGCGACCCGGCACGTACGCGTCGTCCCGCACGAACCAGAACGGGCCCGCCTCGACCCGCTCCGGTACGCGGCGGGACGCACGGGACCATGCGGTCCAGTGCGTCCCGGCCACGACCCACACCCCGTGCGACCCGGCGCCCGCCTGGGTCGGGTCGGGTCGTGCGGGTCAGTGCGGTTCGGGGCGGGACGGCAAACCATGGATTCCATGGATATAAGTGTAGTAGTTTTGATTATGTGAAGAAGCTAATTAATAAGTCAGGGTAATATTGTTCCTCTCTTAACCCCCACTACATGTTAATATAAGTAAATAGGAGGCGATTCTAGGACTAAAAGGCACTTATTACGAGAATATCCATGGTGGCATAAGTAGGGTAGATTTTGATGGCTGTAGTTATCCTTGCAATGAGAAACTATTTGGATGCTTCCTTTTATTGAAATGCCATTACGTGTAAAGGCATTACAATTTAAAACTAGGTGTTTTTATAAGTGAAGTTTTAACATTTTTTTCCTATAAAACATTATATGTGATTTTTTCCGCTAAAAGTTAGCTATTTAGACCCGACTCCATAAAATTTGAACTCTTTTAAACTAAGTCTACAAAAAAATAAAAATGTGTCAACATCCTCTCTTTCTCTGTGTGTGTATTGTCGTGACCCTCCATTTATAATGCTAAGGGCACATTGGGCAACACGATGGAGGGGGAGTAGATTACGAAGATCTGACTTTTGACAATCATTTTGGCATGTCAAAGATTTGAATGGCTGGGTTTCAAATTTCCAAATTGCATTTAGGGTGATGTTATACATGAAATGGCTAGAACATCCAAATTAAGATTATACCCTTACTTTACTCTCTGGAGATTTCTCTGTGTTGTGATGAACACTTTGAACTCCAACACCATTGTAGTCATCGTCGATCATGATGTCGGATGCTGCGCGAGGTGGAAGAAGGTGATCCTCCTATCGACGGAGGAAGAAGACAAGTCTCTCATCGACGGATGATGCGCGAAGAGGAAGCCAACTCCCGTCGCGGGGATGGCGATCCATGTTTTGATCTTCTTCTGTACCAAGGTGACAAGCACCCAGCGTCGGGGCGATGGCGGGTTTGGGGGTCTTGTTCTCCCTCTTCACAAATCGAAGGAGAGGTTGGAGAAGGAATGGAAACTTCCTAGTGACTTTTAAGTTGTCGGTTCAAAAGTGGGCGGTGGCAATGACATTTCACATTCCAAAATCGGCTGAAAATAGTGAAAAAGTGGCTCATGACCAGCTTCTCTGAACTCTCATCATGCACCCGATTTGTGTCTTGTTCTCTCTCCAGGAAGTCGACGAAGACATGAGATCATTTGAAAATGCTTATTTCATGTCGAGAGATTCGAATGATTGAAATTATTCTCAAAGTATAACAACACTCGTTTGAGAGAGAGAGAGAGAAGTCGAAGGTGTCATATTTTTTTTAAAAGATATCATGTCGAGTTACAAGCAATGTAAAAATCGTTTCTTGCAAATGTATAGAATATTCACCCGACGACGAACGAAAGGTTGGCGATGGCAACCTCCTTTCACATCAAACGAGGGCAACCTAATATTTAGCTTACTAGACCTCCTTGGAACGATGCCATGCGAATTTGCGATAGGCAAGTCGGTACAGTACTTCCTTCTCGTGACTCGTGAGGTCCATCAACCGTGCACCTTCTGAGTTCCTGCAGACTCGACTGTAAGAATGCCCTTCAAGAAATGTTGATTACACATATGTAGCATCTTTGTAGTTTGTACACAGAATGTGCGCATATGCCTTCTTCAAATCTAATATTTCTTTGTGTGTAACACCTTTTCCTTCGGATCAAGAAAGAAAAAAAAAGAACACCTTATAGCGGGTATGGGAGGTGAACATCCCTTCACGTGACCACACTCCCCTCACAATGAATGAACACAAGCGTTTAAGAAAATACTTTGCTGTATATATATATATTCTGGATATTTTTCTATAACACACTATGAAAATGTTAAAATTTGACCTTTTGTCCATGTATGTGTCAAATCCAAAGTTTGTTACGTTTTAAACATTATAAAATCAGAACCAAGGACTTTAAATAGATGAATTCATTAATTTGACTATTGACAAAGGTAATTTCAATTTAGTCTCGCCTGTTTTTTTTATTTTTGTACACACGTCACTTAATGTTGGGATTGGAATATTATCAAAGTAGCATGAATGCAATGACAATACACATGCATATTGCATCTTTATAGCTCGATATTTATAATCAAATTCTTGAAAAGGTAGTTACGCAAATTAAGCATGGATTTTGCACTAATCGACATGATGACGAAGGAGGTGTCCTTTCCCTCGTGCATTGCAAGTGCATCTCTAGATCCGTGCTGTTGAGGTGGGAAGTTTCCTTGCCAAGTAGCATGCAATAGTTGCATAACTGTTAAAAGGACATTTTTTTAATGTACTCTTCCAAAGAGAACTTTCTATACAAAAATTTAGCATTAACAAGGTTTCCTTCACCAACAAAATACCTTGGTCAAATAATTCATAATCCCAAACACTTCTTGAGGGGGGTAAAATCCATTCAGGCCGTGCGCAGTCCATTAACGCCGGGCCCTTGTCGGCCCAAGATCCTCACAACACATGGCGGACTCTCGACAGTCGACGGCCCACGCCAGGCGGCCCAATAAAATCAGACATCAGATTCGTCAGCCCACGAAGGACGTCAACCTAGGCAGATCGGACGCCGGATGACTCTCTGACGACCGAACGTTACTCCCGCCATCGTCGGCCTCCACTACAGTAAAGGCGAGTATGTCTCATGGGTGCCGTAAGAATCGCCTGAAGACCGCCCGACCTCGGATGAACTGGCGCACAACGGGAAACCCCCCACGATCGAGGGGAGACGTTACCCCGTGACTCACGCCCTTCCCTGTTAAGGGATATGTCTCCACTGCCAGGACAATCGCTATAAATGGATCTCCGATCAAGAGGGACGGACACAGTGACACATAGAGACACGCATATATAGTCCGACAGAAACAGACGCCAATAGGAAAAAAGAGCCATCTACAGAGGAGAGCTCCGATCCGCTTTCGAATATGCCTCCAGCCTAGCGAACACTCTCCGAGCACCTGCTAGGTGTAGCGAGCACCTCTGGAAGTCCACATCCTCACTCCAGATTTGATCGCTCTGCTCTCATCTTTTTCTCTCTTCTCCATCCTCCCTCTTGATCCCCACATAATACGGTCCCGATTTAAGCATCAGAGGGTTATTCTCTAGGATAATGTTCTGGCTCCTTCTGATGCCGTTCTTCTGATGTTTGCAGGATTTCTCGGGTGGCCGGACGATCTTCTCCAATAAATAAATATTAAAAATGTGATACGAGATTCGAGAGATCATTTTTTCGCCTCTACATTTCTTATTAATACTCGATTTCCACCTTCAATGCCTAGAATTCTATTTCAAATCACTTTCAATGTTAATGGTGGGAGATCATCCCAAAGTCATGTTCTAAGAAAATTAGCCCGCGCGAGTTGAACTAGAATGCTAATAAATGTTAGAATTTTTTTCATGAAAATTATTGTTAGAGGTGAATTTATAAAAAAAATTCTTAAAAATATATTAATAAATATTTCATCAGATTAATTCAAATAATACATAAATATACTTTTTTTACAAATTTTTGATAAAGAGAATAAATGACATGTCTGTAAATAAATATGATATTTTTACGTAATTTAAATTTACACATTTACACGTCTGCTAACATATTTATAAAAATATTTTTTTATAAAATTTTATTTAATAATAATTTTCAGGTAAAAAATCCCCAAATTTTAACCTTGACGGGCAGCGAGGTGACCCAGTCTGAACTCTGAAGATGTCTGGACACGTAAAGGCGCTTCTTTCCCCTCGGCGACAACGGCATGCATCTTCGTTGCCAATAATATCATTGGTCGCTTGGGGGCAGTTTGAACTCATCATAAAATAAGAAGATGTTGGGATAACGGTTGGTTACATGATACTCTTCTTAATTGTGTGGGTGTGAGTCAATTAATTAAGCTGCACTATATATTTAATAGAATTCGGTTTGACGAGTTGTGGGTAAGATAAGGAATTCAGATTAATATAGTGAGATAACACAACTCGCTTCTTCTGGAAGGGTCTGTATAAAATATGCTCAAATGATGAAGACTCAGAGGTGAACATCCCCTGATGACAATTAAAATAACTTTTATCAATGATATGCATGCACGTTGAAAGTTATACAACAACATGTTAATTATACCAAAGTGCAAAAAAAAAAAAAGATTTGATTGTTGATGACCACGGACGGTGACTCTGAGACGGTTTGGAGGGAGGACCGAACTGGAGTGGTCAACTCGGACACAAGGGAACCGTGAAAGAAGGAAGAGAAAAGAAAAGAACGGATGGAGACGATATTACACGTGCTCTCACCGTACACGTCAAGAAGACAGGTCGACGTTGGGAGGAAGCGAGTGGATAACTTGCGAAGTGTGCCCGCCACAAAGGGAGTTGAGGTTGTTGGCTTGGCCTGTTCTTTATTGTTATTCGTACACAAATATTTTTATGGCAGGGGCCTGCGAGCGTCGGCCCTCCTTCCCCCCGACCGTGGCTCGCCACCGCCGACGACGGCGTGGGGTGGGGGTTGTTATGCAAGCAGGGGCGGGGGAGAGAGGGGAACCGAGGTGGGGGGAGGGGTGTCCACGAGTAGGCGTGATCTGGAAGAGGGGCACACTAGGGTAGGGGTCTTCGAGCGTCGGCCCTCCTTCCTCCTAGCCGTGGCTGGCCATCACCGACAAAGGCGTGGGTGGGGGTGGTTCTACGAACAAAGGGAGGAGGAGGGAGGGGCGCCAGGGTGGGGGGGGGGGGGGTGTCTATGAGCAGGAGGGTTGGGAAGAGGGGTCTGCTATACCACTGGTAATTAAAGGCGTTGCTTAAGGTATTAGAGATAATTACACACACACATATATATATATATATATATATAGATATATACCTTTACGATGTTACTTATTGTATTTGATATCTTTATGTTTAATATTGTCATGTCTATGCTTATATTAAATAATATTCTTCAATTATATCTCTCATCTTAATTTTAATACTATCAAAGTTAACCTAAATATTCTATTGAATATATAAATATAATAATTTAAAGGGTACACACGGTACATGAAAGCAGGGTTTGCCGACCCGCCCGACCCGGTCGACCCGGTCTCGGCGCGGGACGGGTCGGGTCGGGCGGGTCGCACAGCGACCCGATCCGTCCCTTTTGCTCTCGACGCGATTTTTTACGAATTTTTTTAAAATTTTTAATAAATTTATTTTGAAAGATTAAATTTTATATATATTTAAAAATATTAGAATGTAGAGTTTATTTATGATAATAGATCCATGCTACATTATACATAATAAATTATATAAAAATTACATATTACACTGCTTAATTAAACATCCTATTATATATAATACATAAAAATTTATTTCAATTACTAAATATGTAAAAGGAAACAGTGATATAATAATGGCATTCATTCATGAAGTATAAAATATAAAAACTCACTAATCCTCGTTCATGTGTGAAGCCCGAATCCCAAAACTCACTAATCCTCATCATCAGTGAAGCCCGAATCCCAAAACTCATCATCAGATACATGAGACTGATCACCCGTATAATCTAACTCTATCCTAGTGGGTGGAGGTATATGTGGGTGGGACTGAAAATATGTAACCATCTGCACAAATGATGGGTCGTGTGCTGCGGTGGAGGGTACATGAAAATCTGTAAAAAAAGTCCTCACTACATCTATAGCTTCAATTCTATCATGTGCGACTAGTGCTGGTGCTGGTGCTGCTCGAACTCTGGACGTGGAGGAAGATCCTGCTCCGCCCTGTGCTCGTGGTGGAGGTACCCGGGACGTAGAAGAAGATGTCATCGGTGTGCTACGAGAACCGTATCTATCATGTAACTGTGTCCGAAAGGAATGTCGAACATCTCCCGGAACTCGATCGCATGCACGAACATCGCGTCCCACTCCCGCAAGGTGCTCCGCAAACCTATGTATGCCGGTGACGCGATGTTCGCAGTATCTACAGTGCACATGTCCATCACTCTCAACAGAGTATCCATGCTCCCACGCAGGGTGACGCCGTCCGTCCATGATGACCTGCAAATGATGTAAAAGTTTACATTAGTGATTTCAATGACAAGTACAGAACTCTATATATGAAGAAATCTGTAATTAATTATTAGTTAGTTATAAATGTAACCAAATGATACATACTAATAAAGACTATGGACCCAAATTGGGCCAGTGCCCATCTCCAAACAATCTGACATTAAATGTGGTCCGCAGATAGGACATATAGTCTTCATAGCGCATTGAACCTGAATAGTTCTCCCAGTACATGCGTACGTAGTATTCATACTCCTGCGAACCTTGTGCGTACACGACCTCTACTGACGTAGCTGTGGCATAAGAATATGGATACGATGAGAAAAATGAACTACTGTTATCTGAGTCGCCATGATACATCGGCTGCTGCGGCCATGACCGTCCATACGAGCTTCCAGATCCCTGGGAGTCATGTGTGCTCATCCTCTCAAAATCAGACAACATGCCTTGATAGCTGGTACTGTCTGCAACCGAACTTCCATAGTAGGGATCCCAATGATCAGCTGCCCGTCTCGTCCCTGCGGGTGGAGCACCGTGGTCCTCATCTTGCGTGACATGTGTGAAGTGCTGCTCCTCTGTCCATGCGCCATGTTGACGGCCCCCACGACCTCTACTATGACCACTGCTGTACTCTCTACCACCAGCACTAGTATTCTCACGAGGACTCCGTTGGTCACCTTGAGAACCACCACCTCCATGGGATGAAGACCCTGTGGGTGTACTATCAGCATCGGAGTCATGACTCCCACTAATGCGGGGCTCAACAGAGGGCTCGGGAGTGTCGTCATCTGCATTGGGATCTAATGTCTGCAATATCTATCGGATTTAATGGTGGTCCCTTGTCCTTCTTGCTGGTGAATAATGTAGTCCATGATGATTTTTTCTTCTATGGAGCAGGGGGCGGCATACATGCTGCATGTTGTGTCCCTCTAGATGCCTGAGAAGCAGAAGCCTGCTTAGATAATTTTTCAATTTACTTTCTATTGTGTAAGTCTGTACGTATACCTGAGAAGACTGATTGGGTGCCTTAGCCTTAGATGTTGAGCGTCGGGACGCAGCAGACTGAGATGGTTGTTTCGATGCTACCGAAGACTACACAATTGAAAGAAGAATATATTCAATTACCAATGAATTATATATTAACAAATGTAGAAATGACAATATAATTTCACCTCTGTAAATGGGGAACTTCCCCTAGCCTCTCTTGAAGTGGATAACCTTCTTGGTTCCGCAGATATTGAATGCCGCGGTGCAGTAACTCGGGACCACTGTTCTCCCGCAATGTTGTCATTTGTCGGACCGACCTGCAATATATTTCTTACATCATCATACATCAATCTATGACTACGCTATCTAATAAAATTTGCGATTCGATTTTCATGTATTAATTCACCTGAGGTGGCGCTTGACGCTCAAAAATTGGAGGTTGTATCAATCGTTCCCATGCTGTATCATCGTACGCATACGATGTGTCTCCACCACCAATGACGAGGTCTTCATCTAAATTAACTTCATCATCACGTCCCGGTGCTGACTCGTCACCACCCAAATGCACATGGGTGTCATCTCCCTCCCCCACTGCCTCTTGTACAGCCGATGCGAGAAAAATATTAGGCCGTGGTGTCTCGCCAGGTTCTTCAGCCTCCTCGTCCAATTCTGCCTCACCACGCTCTGTTGTGGCTCTTGCAACCCATGCTACCATATGGTCATCATCGTCTCGCAAGTACACAGCATCCGTTGGGTCGTAATCTCCCTCTCCTCTCCTTGTATCCATTTGTACATGCCGGATCTTTAGCCTCATGTTGTAATGAACATACACCATTTTGTCTAGCCTGCGGTGTGTTAGCTGTAGACACGCCATTCTTGACGTCTCATAGAAAGTCTCATATTACTATACGACGCCCCGCGATGGCCTACGCATTTCGAATCGCTCGAGTGCTTCCTTTTCCTGAAGTCTTCTTCCGCCCTTTTCGGCATCCGGAATCGTCCCGTCACGGCATTCGGACGGCATCAACACCAGTCGAACGCATCAAGAGGTTCCGGAATCAAGAAGGGGGTCTGCCAGGCGGCCGCCGACGCCTGATCCAAGGACCCGGGTGGGTCTTAATGGGGGCGTCCAGGCCCCTGGACGCCCCCATGATTTTGATTTATTTTATTTTTTCTTCAGGGCCCAAAATTAAATAAAAAAAATAAAAAAATATAAAAAAAAATAATAAAAAATAATAAATTAATGGAGGCGTCCAGGAATTTGGACGCCTCCATAAAGAGAAAATATAAAAAATATATATATTACCAGTTGGCATATAAAAATAAAAAAATTAAAAAAAAAATAAATGTTATATATTAATGGAGGCGTCCAGGCCCCTGGACGCCTCCATAAAAACATGTAAAAAAAAAAATATATATAAAATGCCAGCCTTGGCATAAAAGACAAAAATAATAAAAAATAATAAACTTTTGGAGGCGTCCAGGCCCCTGGACGCCTCCATTAACTCACTCACGGGCACCGGCCACCGAACGACGGTTTGTCGTGTGTGAAAAAAGCCAAATTTAGAGACGTCCATCTGACTGGACGCGCCCATTTCTGAATCACGAGGCGCCGCTCACAAAACCACGCGTTGTGCCAAACCGCGTGCGGCCGTCGTCGGTTTTCGGTGGACCTGTTAGAGGCGTCCGGGACCCTGGACGCCCCCATAAAAGTATTCTAAAAAAATCAATAAAAATAGAATAAAATATTATTTCGGCCCTGATGGAGGTGTCCAGGGTCCTGGACGCCTCCACCTTCCGGAGCTCTATAAATAGAGGCCCACCCCCTCAGTTCTAGGGGAGCGAAGCAGTGATCCGATAGGCTGCCGCAGCCCAGAGGCTACGGAGTCATTTTTCTAACCCGTGGGTTCTTTTGTAGGTGGAGGTTCTGCCGGCTTCTCGGGTGCTCACGCTCGCGAGAGGAAGGTCGTCTTCATCCACCGCGCTTCCACGTCGTCCCCACGCTGCCGGAGCTCCGCCGGATTTCACCCTCGGCTCATCCAATAAGCCTTTTCTTCCCCTTTTTCTCCATAGTCCTTTACATTCATCATATT